>OU898285.1:68350715-68747301 GCA_918026665.1 Diabrotica balteata
CAACTGTTTTTTCTTGAAACTTCACTCTTTATCTATGCCCATACCAGTTCAATCGGGTTTAATTCACAATGATATGGTGGGGATCTAAGTACTGTCATTCCACGATTTTTGGCAATTTCATCAATTTCGTATTTTTTAAATTTTTCTTTATGAAGGGCACACAACGAATAATGTTCCTTTCTTATAGATCCGGGATGGTACGTAATATTTTTTGAACTCAGCCAATTCTGCAAGTCTTTTTTTAACCACTTGGTTTTGGGCAGTCCTTCTATAAGTCTGGAGTGATAACTTGCATTATCCATTACTATTACACAGTTCTTAGGAAGAAGATCTATCATTTGTTCGAACCATTCTTGAAAGACATCAGCGTTCATGTCTTCATGGTAGTCACCGGTACGAGTTGATTCAAAAGTTAATAAACCACATTCAACAAAACCGTCTGAACTGCCAATGTGTACTATTATCAGCCTGCGTCCCTTTCCTGATGGTGGGTTTAAACCAGTAGATAAATTATTTACAAAAACGTGCCTTTGACTTGTAACAGTTTCATCCTGCCAAAATTTATTTGGTGTATGACCCTCGTTGATCCATGTTTCATCAAGATAAAATATTTTTCTTTTTTGGTTTCTCATTTCTTTTATGGTTCTTAGAAAATGTCTTCTCCATATGACAATATCGCTTCTTTCTAATAAAATAGACTTTCTGGGATTCTTTTTCCAGCGGAAGCCTATTTCTTTTAAAAGTTTCCATAACGTACTTCGACTCATTTCTGGGTAATCCTTATCATCTCGAACTGAGACAAGAACTTTATCCAATGTTGGAAATTCTTGTCTAAAGAAGAATTCATGCACTTTCCGTCGAAGTCCTTCTTTAAAATGATATTCTATTTGAAATTTTGGTTTCCCTGGAGCATTACGTGGCATTTGAAAACTACCACATTTCTCTTCTTTAATAACTCTGTAAATCGTAGATTTCCCAACACCAAGTGTACTGCTAACTAACTCAACGGTCTCATCAACACTTTCACATAAACGTTTGTCTGTAAATGATTTAAAACAATTAAATATTAATGTTTTTTCATTAACTGTTAAAGGACCAATTTTTCGGCGTTTACACGGCACTTCCAAATTTTCCATAACACTAGTATACTGATACACAATAAACTGCACCTTGCAACTGAAGTACCTACTTTTAGTGAACTGTTAAGAATTTTGAATACGCCACTTGGACCTTCCTACAAAATGGAAAAACCCACTATCACATTTTCTGTGGAATAAGTTTAGAAGGTAATTATCTAGTCAATTACTGTCGTAGATTCCTGGAATTAAAGAATTAAATGTTTGATTGTTGAAACCCTTACTTCGTGGAATGCACTCATTTCAGATAAAATAAAACGTTTTATTTTATCTACAGAATTAAACTTTATTTTGCAAATAGGTAGGTACTTATTAAACTTTTATTGGTTATATATAACCAATAAAATAAACATCTTACATTTCTTGCAAATTCATTAGTACCTGTTAACTTCCATCACTCCGACACTGGCAACCTTATTTAGGGATTAGTAACCCTCACAACTATTGTATTCTATTCTGCTCTAACCTTTATACCTGGTGGTCATACTCAATTTAAAATTGTTTTCCTATATACTTCTGTAAACTTGTTGACAAATATCTGTTTTTCATTGAGTCACCCGTATCAACAGTTTAGGATTTGCATACATAATTTATTGTTTTATTACTCTCTCATACATAAAAATACACTATAACACATCCACGGAGGAAGCTAAGCTACCTGAGGAAAGGAATGCCAAAAGTTTAGAATGTTTCAAACAACAAGAAAAAGGTTAATGCGAGTTGATATTAAAATAAAGGTAAAAGGTATATATAATAAAGGTAAAAATAAAGTTTATTTTACTATAAACTCGCATTAACCTTTTTCTTGTTGTTTGAAACGTTCTAAACGTTTGGCATTCCTTTCCTTAGGTAGCTTAGCTTCCTCCGTGGATGTGTTAGTTGTTGTTCTGGAAACCTTAGAGTCTTTTAACATTATTGCCACAAATTGATCGCATTGCTCCTGTAGTGATCCTTTCCCAAGTTAACATGCTCCTTTTCTAACTTGGCTGCACATTATTGAAGACGACCAATAGTCAGAAATACATGTATACGGTTGCCTTCCGTCTTATGCACATATTTTATCATATTTTTTATTCTTTGTTGCGAGCTATGCCGATACCTTTTACCTTATGTACATTTTTACGTAGGTGCGTTAAAAATACCATGTTTAACAATGGAAGGACGTCATTTAACTTTGGACAAAATGAATAAGTCGTTAGGGTTTCTTGAAGCACACGGCAATCTGACGTAGCTGAGCTCTTGGGAGTCTCCCAAAGTGTTTATGACGATTATGTAATGAAAGTCAAGCTTTATCGTCGAAGACCGCTCAGATTCCCATCTTTGTTGAAAGGTAATCACGCTTCAACTGGGGTGAAAATGACTGGGCTACAATCTTATTTACATGAATCCAAAGTCGAATAAGAATAGAATGTCGAGCAAAACGACATATATAGAGGTGGTACAGTAATGACATGTAGCGGAATAATTATGGGCGACAGAAATGACCCCGTTTTCCCAAATTAGTTCCTGACAGCTAAGCAGTAGGTACCTCGATATCATTCTTCAAGCTATTGCTCGTCCATTTACAGCTGCTCTTGACGAAAAGTTATTGGTGAGCACAAAAATGCTCGTCTACATATCTCACGTATTGTGCTAAACTGTTGACCAACGATTGTGTTGATATATTGACATTCCAGACTTCAATACAATTCAATATACATGGGATACACAATGCAAGTCGCCTCCCAGAGCTTACACCATAATGAGTTGCAATAAACCAACGTGAAAGTCCATGCTTTGTATTAAAGTGAATTTTTTTTAATGCCGAAAGTTTTTAAAAACCACAATTTTAAAAATTTTTAAATTATAGTAGTTACTTTCGTATTTTATTAAACAAAATTTACTGAAAATTGTCTGAATTAGCTCGAGTAAAAAATAAATCCATATAGTAGCGATATTCAGCTATTTAGCAATTGCAGAATTGCGATATTCATTAAAAATATCCAAGCATAAATATTTAGTACGGCGCCTCTGGATTCTCTTAAGACCCTTGGCAGCAACAACAGTAAAGCCATTTTATTTAATCTGCCTTTGCTGGTGTCTCGAAAACTTGCGACGAGATATTCGTCGGCCAATCGTGACGAAATACACGGGAATAGCGACTGAGTCCAATATGATGTGCTTCTCTTCTTTCCTTTCCTTCTCCTTCCTCAGTCTTATGCGGCGAGTGCACTGAGATTGTGAGTTTGTGTAACTTGGGCCGTCGCCCTCTGACAGAATCGGGACATTTTGACTTAATCAACCAATATTTTCTACAGTATGTTAGAAAATCGTGTATTATTCTCCCATGCGGTGTGGTTTTCCACGATATGGAAACAGTGAAGTGCGAATGGTCGCGACTATTTGTGTGCATATAGCACGTGTGCAGTGCAAGTAAACATATAGAAAGGTAAACAACCTCACTAAGGTGCAGTTTAATCAAAAACTGTAGACAAAAGAAGGTTTTAGATAATTTCTAATAATTTCTTAAACTTCGAGTACCCTTGCAATTTTAACATGGTTTTAAAATTTAACCAAAATATACGTTTAAACAATATTTATCTTGATTTCAATATCTTTGTGGGTTAATAATTATATTAAATGTAAACAAAGTGAAATTTGGCGCGAAATCATTCTGTTTTAAATCTGCATTTCCCGGACCCTAAAAGAAGCATCAATAAAAAAAACATTAGTTTATATCACTTATAGGTAGAAAGTTTGCCAACAAGTTTAGCTGAGAAGAAATGTTTCTTAGGGAATATCAAAATCTACCTATAAAAGATAGATACAGATTTTTTTCTTCATCCATTGAATGTAAATTAAATCCAAGAATTCCTTTTGCTATTATTTGAAACTACATACCTGAATAATTTATCCTTTTTTACTGTACTTTGAGCCTTTTTCCGCATACGGTTGCAGCTACCTCGTGGTCATATTATTTGTATTAATGCCACAAGATCAGATTAATATAATATTTCAACGTTGAAAATATTAAAACATAAAGTTATCTTGATTGATTATTGTTAAACCCAAGTTCTTCTAAAGGCTCGACCTTGTATTTTTTTTAGATAAGTTTCATAGGTTCAATTTTTATAATGATTTTATAATGAATTGAAGTTAATATATCTTTCTGGTGGTGTTGTTTGCTGAAACCAATTTAAAATCAATACTCCAGTCGTCAGAAACGAAAATGCTACTAAACCCCTAAAATCATATGAACAAGCTAAATTTTGCCGATAATATTAATTTTGGAAACTCAAAAGAGATGCAAAAAAGTTTACCACTTTTACCACTGGGCTTCCCCCGAAAACGCAAAAAAATCGATTTACCAAGAATCAGTACACCGTAGAATAAATATTTCAAATAAAAAATGTAGCTGAGATAATTTTAAACAAAAATGTCTATAAGCACTTTTTGTGTAGAATGAACCACTTTCTTAGAAACAATGCTGGAAGCGACCATAGATTTTGAATGTGTTCAATAAAATCAAAAAGTGAAATCAATGTTCAATAAAATTTGTATCAGCGCGACGGTAAAAATTCGATATCTTTTGATTCAAGTGTCCTATCGACTAAAATCAAGATGCGTTTTAAAGGTAAAGAGTTCAGCTTTCGTATACAATTTTTGTATTTGCCGCAAATAAACTCAGATTTTATAAAGATGTTGAAAAAATAAACGTGCCGCGATTTTTATGATTTCCATGGGATCAATACAATCTAGGCCTTTCATTGACTGGCCGCTATAAAGTTTCTATTACTAGAACCTAACCTTTAAAACCTATAGCATAAAATTTAAGTTTTGAGTTTTGGCAACAATCTAGCTATCTCTAAACGATCTAAAACATTTAGAACTTTTTTTTTTTTCAATTACACTAGTACATTTTTCAAAAGAACCAAACTTCTTACACCCAAAACCGTCTTCTTGGATGCTTAAAACCTTAAATTCTGCTTTTTTTATTCATATTTCAAATGCCTCATATTTGTTGGTACAACTCAAAATTGAAATTCCAAGTCATAGGTTTTAAAGATTGATTTCTAAAAATGGAAATTTTACTATGACTGGTCAATAAAAGTGATCAATTTTATTGATCTCACGAGAGCCAAAAACAATAGCAAAAATCGCGCAACATTTATTTATTTATAAAAACTTGAGTTTATTCTCATCATTATCACGTAGCGCTACAACCCTGGGTGGGTCTTGGCTGACAGTACAACTTTTTTCCAATTTGTTCGGTCTTCCATCAACCTAAGTTCGAATGGAATGCTCATTTTCCGAAGATCCGCTTGGATATTATCGTGGTCTTTTGCCTGTGGGAATCTCCTCCCATACCAGTTTTACATCTATCGTTATTGCAGTCTGTGCACGTGGCCTGCCCATCTTAGCCGCTGTGATTTAATTTCTTGGACAATATCGGCGTCATTGTAGAGTGCTTTTAATTCGATATTGGTTCTGATCTTATACTGGGTTGTGGTGATGTCATGGTGAGCTCCGAAAATTTTTTTAAGTATTTTTCGTTCAAAGCTTCTGAGCTTTTCTTCGTTTGCTTTGGTCATGGTCCACGTTTCGCATCCGTATGTTATTACAGGTCTGACGATGGGTTTATAGATTTTGATCTTTGAACTTCTTGTAAGATTAGTTTAATGAGCCATACCGTTAAAATACTGTTGCATATTCTTCTAAACCGAATTAACAACAAGTGAAGCACTAGAGAAGCACTATTTTCTATGCAAACACTCCTTCAACGATGTTGGGAGGTAAAAAACCCGTATATATGTGCTTCATTGATTTTGAAAAGGCATTTGATCGCGTTCAGCATACCAGACTAATTACCGCCTTGCAGAGCATCCAACTAGATGAGAAAGACATCAAACTTATTGCCAAACTTTACTGGAACCAAACAGCCATTACTAATACCAACAACAGAGAATCAAAGCCAATCAGTATTGAACGAGGCGTAAGACAAGGCTGTATACTATCTCCCACCCTCTTTAACGTGTATTCTGAGAATCTATTTAGGGAAGCTTTAAAAGATCAAAAAGGAATTATCATAGGAGGAGAAATAATTAACAATATACGGTACGCCGACGATACTGTGATTCTAGCTGAAAACATCGACGATCTGCAGGAGCTAATCAATAGAGTTGACATGGAATGCACAAATTGGGGACTGTCGATAAATATCGATAAAACTAAATACGTGGTGACCAGTAAAGTGGATATCGGCGCAACCCAACTGATATTAAACCAACAACCGCTGCAGAGAGTTCAGAGATTCAAATACCTTGGATGTTGGATTACCCAAAATCTAGATCCATCCTTCGAAATTCGATGTCGAATTGTCGAACAGGCAAGAAACTCATTTCAAAAATTCAAGCCTCTATTATCCAATAACTCATTAAATTTGGAAATCCGTGAAAAGTTTACAAGATGTTACGTGTGGTCTGTACTTTTGTATGGATGTGCAACTTGGACTTTAAACGCCGATATCATGAATAAAATCGAGGCCTTTGAGATGTGGTTGTATCGAAGGATACTAAAAATTCCATGGACTAGCAGAACCAGAAACGAAGAAGTTCTTCGAAGAATGGGACATCAACGAACTCTATTAAATATTATTAAGAGGCGTAAACTAGAATATCTTGGACATATAATCAGATGACCAAGATATGAGTTCCTTCGGCTAATTCTCAACGGTAAAATCAAAGGAAAGAAATGGATGGGACGGAAGAAACTCTCTTGGTTGAGGAATTTGCGGCAGTGGACAGGTTTGACAGCGGACCAATTGCTACACGTAGCGCAAGACCGAGATCAGTATAACAATATTATAAGCATGGTAGTCGCCGACGTTTCGTAGGGATATGGCACTCTAAGAAGAAGATTAAAAATTATGTTTCATCAATATGGAATTAATTATTAAATCAGAACACCTTTTAATTTATATAAATATTTTTATGTTGCAAACATAATGCAGATACTTCTACAACTTTACACTTTACTCTACACATGCTTAGACGTATGTTCATTTCATTACATGGTGTAAAAAAATCGAGTTTGCTTCATTCACGCGTTATCAATGTTTCCAGATTACATCAAAATAATATTTTAAAAATCTTTATAACCTCTGAAAAAATGAAATCCTTTGATTTAGTTTGCTTTCATAGAATTAATAATTAAAATATAATACAAATTGAGTAATTTATAACAGTTTCTTAGTTTACTGTTCACTGGTTTTCTGGCCGAGTTTGGTATCTTGAATCAAGTCTATATTTGGAAGTTTTCGATTAATAATTAAACACATTTATGTAAGAAGATTCTCTTAAGATATACGGAGTTTAAATAACTTTGATTTTTTAACAACTGCGATGTCATGATATTTATACTATAGTACATTTGATAATGATTGATAGCACAAATTTTGTAGCAAAGGTCTAAATACAGGGTTGGTCAATGTAGAAAAACGTAATAACTGATACTTTCTTCTAATTGATCTGAATTTTCACTCGACTCTAATATAACCACATATTAGCAAACCCTAAGGGATTGAGCAATAATTGAACGCCTCAGTGACGGAGAATATAAAATTACTTTAATATAAAAAAGACTAAAATGTCAATATTACGTACCCACATTATTTTTTATAAAAATACTAAATTATTGGTTTAGGACATTTCCTTACAATTTAATAATAAATATATTTCGGGTACTAGCGTCATAATTATTAATATAAATATATAATTACATACCTAAATACATAAGTTATCTTCTTCCGATAAGGAGGCATCATTTTCTCGTGGCATTTTAAAGTAATTGCTATTTAAATGGGAATAAGCCACAATTAAAGGTTAAAGTACGTTTATTTACGTTTCAATTTCCACTTCGGAAATCGTTCTCAAAATACAAACATTAGTAAATTAAATTTTGTTTTTTTGTTACTTCTTCTTGTTACTTCTTTTGAAAAAATTCTTCTAATAATTTAATGTTATCTGACTCATTTATATTGACAATTCAGGCATACATTATACATTTTAAAGTAGACGACTTTAAAATGATATTGCCAATATTGTTGAGTTGCGTTCCTGGGACGACTTTACTTGTAAGATAGTTCATTCGATTACATGAAATCAACTTTAACTTGAGATTATCTGTCAAAAAAAATCATAGCATATAATTCGTCTTTAAAAAGACAAATACATGCCATGATGACAGTAAAACTCTCCTGTTAGTGATTCCATAGTAAATTATGAGGGAAAACCCAGGAAAAAACCTTATAAAACTATCACGACATGGTACGCATTTAGTCGTGCATTTAGTTTACTTTTCCTGAGTCCTGAGAGGATTCACTCCCCGCCTCTCGACGCGTTAGTGTTCTGAGCTGTTGGACGTGAATCCCTGTCCTGGCATTTGGTTTTCACCTCTGGCTGCGTTAAGTAGTTGAGTTACTGTGACCAAATGCCCATCTTGGTAGTTAGTATTCGCCTCTGGTTGCGTTGAGTAACTGAGTTACCGTTGCTACCTACCCATCTTCCTGTCTTTTGATTTCTTTTTCTTTGTTCTCCTGAAGAAGCTACATACAATTATAGCGAAACGTCGAGATGAACCCACTTTTGGGTCACTCACAAATGACACGGTCCAAACCCGGAAGACGAATAAACTATAAATAATTTCTTCTTTCTCTATGAGCGTAAATTTTCTATTATTAATTATCTATGTCATAAACGAATTTTCTTTGAACGACTAATTCACTTAAAGTTTTTCACAATTTATCTCTTTTAATGTTTGGCAAATATAAGCTCATCCCTTTTTCTAATAGCCATAAACGACATACTTCAACAATGCTCACCGATTGTTAAAGGAAGATTATACGCTGATGACTTGGTTTTATTTGCCAAAGGAAAAACCCTGCATCTATTCAAAAACATTTACAACAAACAATTTAGATATTATTTATAATAATTTAGAATCATGGTCTAGGACTACCGGATTACAATTTTCACCGACAAAAACTAAATGTATTTTATTCACACGAAAACATAACACTCTAATTCCACATCTAAAGCTATATAATCAAACCCTTAGTTTCACTAATAATATCAGATTTTTAGGTATGGTTTTCGACCAAAAGCTCTCCTGGAAAAAACATACAGAAGAACTTAAAAAATCATGCCAAGCAGGACTAAATTTCATGAAAACTATTTCCAGCAAAATCTGGGGAGCAGATCAAAATACACTATTACATGTATATAAATCTTTAATTAGATCCAAACTCGACTATGGTGCAATAGTTTATTCATCAAGCAAAGTATCAGTATTGAAAACATTAGAAACTGTTCAAAACACAGCTTTACGAATAGCTACAGGCGCGTTTCGCACGACGCCAGTTGAAAGTTTACAATGCTTAACAGGAGAACCACCACTAAGTTTACGACGCAAATACCTTTCTCTCTCATATGCTTCTAAAATAGCTAGTAATAAAGAACACCCTACTTATACCAATACGTTCACAGATCGATTTCAAGACACTTTCTCTACAAGAAGACTAGATCCACCATTTTACGAAAGAATTAGAAGAAATCTTCATGACCTACATCTTAAATTTCCTGAAATTCTTCCAACAAATTTCCTAACTTCTCCACCTTGGTTAATACCAATTCCCAAGATTAATACTAACCTTAGTATATATAAAAAACGTGAGACTATAACAGGCCTGATCAAACAATCATTCTTAACAGAAATGGAAACTTATAAAAATCACTATAAGATATACACTGACGCATCCAAATCTTCAGACGGTGTTGGTGCAGCCATCCTTACACCCAATACATCTTTAAAATTTAAATTCAATCCCATTACTTCGTCGTATACTGCGGAGTTGTTTGCAATATTACAAGCACTTATCCACATAAAAGAGACGAAACAGTCCCCGTCTCTCATAATAACCGATTCACTAAGCTCACTTCACACTATAAAACGTTTATATACCAATAATCCAATTTCCTCACGTATCAAATCAGAAATAGAGATTCTAAATAATAATAAGATCACTGTTGACTTCATGTTTGTTCCATCACATTCAGGTATACAAGGAAATGAAGAAGCAGATGAACTGGCCCGCTTAGCATCCTCCAGCCAGGACTCCATTCTCATTAATGAGGCTCCTTCAGATGACTTTAGGTCAGAAATAAAACATAAAGTGTTAAGTTCGTGGCAAAATAAGTGGAGTGTATCATAAAATAAACTAAAAGAAATCAAACAATTAGTGAAACCGTGGCTCCAACCCACAGCGAATAGACAAGATCAAGTGAAAATAACACGTTTGCGACTAGGACATAGTAACTTTACACATAAACACCTCTTTACGCGAACTGTGCCGCCAATATGTGAAACGTGTCAAGTAACACTCTCCGTGAAACATATAGTAACTCAGTGCAAAAAATATGAAGCAGCAAGAAAGAAGCACACTATACCAAATAACATGAAGGAAGCCCTAGGAAAAAATATGAACATTAAAAACACAATAAGTTACCTTAAAGACTCAGGACTATATCATTTATTGTAATTTTTTTCTAACTGTACCTGTATTTTACATTTAGGTCGCTAATAACCCTGGTGGTTACAGCGTAAATAAATAAAAAAAAAATGTTTGGCAAAGATTCGTCTTCATTAATGTCTACTAAAATTATATCCAAAGAAGGAATCGTTTTTTATAAATAACATGAATTAACTTTTCTTCGAATCGATTGTTTCACAGTATCGTCTATATGAATGGTGTTTCTCTCTATTGCCGTTTTAGGTGTTTCTGTAATACTTCCAACTCCGGTCATATCTGAATACTTAGATACTATACTCCGAACAGTACTTGTAAAATGTTCATGTATAAGAGAACCGTGTACATTTAACACTAAAGTTTTCACTGGCACGGTTAAATGACTTTTTACTTTTACAGGAGTAAAATTATACGTTTGTGACATTTTTACTACACAAGTTCAATTATTAATATCACTTTTTATTATAGAACTAAAAATTTTGTATGTTTTAATCACTGGACTTTACAAGCGTAACCTGTTAATCTTAGCTAAAATGATTACCGATCTGCAAACCACGTTTTGTCGCTTGGAAATTTTAATCCTCTCTAAGAAAGTTGAGGGCTTATTCTCCTTTTTGACAATTGTAAATATTTTGTACCTGTAGAGATTACGTAAATATATCGTTTGCTGATTAATCTGACTACAAAATTTATTGAAATAAATTGGTATGTTTAAAAATTTTAGGTAAAACCGAAACATTTCAAAATAATGCTGAATATTTTATTTTAGAAAATCTCCGTCACTGTTTTATGATGTTATATTGGGTTTTATCTCACGTGCAGTAAAATTTATGCTATCAATCATTTTCAAATATAATAATATTATAAGTTATACTAATTTTATACTACTATTAATACTAATATAATACTATTGTACCTATATCTTTTGAACTTTTATCTTCATATTTCTACTTTTTTGTGTTTTCTATCTTTTGATATACTGTCTCAATATGCTTCATATCATCATTATTATCATCATCAGTAGCACGACAACCCTTTTTGGGTCTTGGAATCTCCTAAGATCTTCCACCAATTCCGATCTATTTATGTGCTTTACGTTTTCAGTTGGTAATTTTTAAGGTTTTTAGGTCTTGTTCTACCTGCTTATATATCTAAGACTGAGTTTTCCTTTTGGTCTTCTTTCGTTTGTTCTTCTGCCTTATAATTCTATTGAGGGATAGATTTTCCTGCATCAGTTCTACGTGGCCCATCCAACGCAGTCTTCCAATTTTTATAAACGTGGTTCATTATACAGGGTGTTTCCAAAAGGTATATCATAAATTAAATCACGCATTCCGGGGAAAAAATAAATTGATTGAATCCAACTTACCTAGTACCAAAGGGTACGGTACACAAAAAAAGTTACAGCCCTTTGTAATAAAAATGGACACGTTACTTTCTTTGTCTGAAAGCATTTTTCATACAAAAGAAAACAACAAAATCTAATCGCACAGAAAATTTTAAGGGGGCTGTGCAGCCTAAACCCCCCCCAAACTTTTGAGTACGTTGAAATCAAATGAATTTTGCGGCATCACTTTTTCGAAAAACTAGTTTTTTCCTAGTTGGCCATACAATTACAATTAGTTTCTACGGATACAATAATTACAAACAGTTCCATCATTAATACTCAATAATTTGAAGCTATCATTTATTCTGTGAATAAGATTAATATTAAAAATTTTGATATTACAATGGCCTACACATTTCAGGAAATGGCAGATATGCATTTAACTTTGGGTAAGTTGGATCTGATTAAATTATGATTTCAATAAACTATCGGGAATATCGTAGATGAATGTCAAGGAAATAGTGCAGCAGCCGCAAGGCGTTATGCAGTAAAATACCCCAATCGAAATACATCCGATAGACGATTATTTCTGACCATTGATCGTCGTTTACGGGAAAAGGATACATTCCAACCGCAAGTTGCTGGCAATAGTGGTCGTCCAATAATGGACGCAATTGGTGAAGACATTTTAGAAATCATTGAAGAAGTCCCTGGAACAAGTACAAGGGTAATAGCTGCTCAACTAAATGTTCCTTACGTAAGTGTTTGGAGGCGTTTGAAGGATCAGCTGCTTAAACCCTATCACTTAACAACGGTTCAAGAGTTATTGGTTGAAGATTATCCTAAAAGGATTGGATTTTGCGATTGGTTGTTAATGGAAAACACTCGAAATGTTAATTTTATTAGAAATATTTTGTTGTACCGACGAGGCTACCTTCAGTAGAAATGGAATAACAAACCATCATAAAGAGCACATTTGGCCGACGAAAATCCTCACGTCAAAAAAAACGACTCATCACCAACGGACTTTCAAAGTTAATGTTTGGCAGGAATTGTGGATAACAATCTAATAGGCCCAGTATTTCTTCCCAACAATTTAAATGGTGATAATTATTTGCAGTTCTTTGCAAACGATTTACAAGAGTATTTGGAAGAAGTGAATATTGAAATAAGGCGAAATATGTGGTTTATTATGATCAGTAATGAAGTCCAGGAATACCTTTGCAGGAAGTATCCTGGTCTGTGGATTGGAAGGGGTCGTGACGCACCTATTTCTTGGCTACCCAGAAGTCCAGGTCTTAACCCCATGGACTTTTGCTTTTGGGGGTTTATGAAAGAGAAAGTGTATTCTGTAACAATAGAGGACGAACAACAATTGAGGGTTAGAATAATTGAAGCTGCAAATCAATTTCGTCAGAAAATATGATTTTTCAGCGCATTCGGTTTTCCTTATTAAAACGATACCGAATGTGTATTGAAGAACATGGGGGTCATTTTGAACATTTATTGTAATATCATATTTATAGAGGTTATAGACATTTTTTGTACTTGTTAATTCATTTAATCCATTTATTTAGTTCCGCGTAATTTTTAAAGGTTAATGAAAAGGGTCGTAACTCAATAAAAACTGTTTTTTGAAAAAAATGTGATGAGGCAAAAATTTTTTAAAAATAATGTGTTAAACTAATGATGCCACAAAATTCATTTGATTTGAACGTACTCAGAAGTTTGGGGGGATTTAGGGCTGCACACCTACCTTAAAATTTTTCTGTTCTCTTAGATTTTCTTGTTTCTTTTTTATGAAAAATGCTTTCAGAACAAGAAAGTAACGTGTCCATTTTTATTACAAAATATCAAGTAGTTTAGGAGATAATGCAAAAAAACAATTTTTATTTTGTAACATCAAAGGGCTGTAACTTTTTTGTGTACACTTTTGTACTAAGGTAAGTTGATTCAATCGAATTTATTTTTGTTCCCTGAATGCGTGATTTAATTTA
This sequence comes from Diabrotica balteata, assembly GCA_918026665.1. Taxonomy (NCBI): domain Eukaryota; kingdom Metazoa; phylum Arthropoda; class Insecta; order Coleoptera; family Chrysomelidae; genus Diabrotica; species Diabrotica balteata. The sequence goes on from OU898285.1 coordinate 68,364,738, forward strand.
TGACATACCTTTTTGAAACACCCTGTAAGCATTGTACAAATTAAAGTTGTATCGTTTTCGCCATACTCTGGTTTCTCGCACTAATTTGTATAATTTTTCGTTCGAACATCGCTAATAGTTTCTCATCAGTAGTATTGACAGAATAATTTTTATTTCAAATTTTATGAAAACGACTTCCGAATTGGAAATTGAAACGTCGAAATAAATAAAAAAAATGTTAAACACGCCACAAAAAAAAACAGTTTCAGAATCTTTTCAGAGAAAGTATTGTTATACTTTTTAAAGAACTTTAGTTGCCATTTAAATTTTACATGCGTAAGCAACGGTTTCATTGTAACAAGTAGCTTTGTACCCCAACATTAAATAGAATTATTGCTGTAGGAAATTATTATTATAATTATTCGATTATGCTTCTCATTCTCTATATTTAACGCCATTTGGGGTTTAATAATAATAGAAATAAAATTACATACATAAATACGTATAAAATATTAAAAAGAAAAAATAAAATACAAAAGTAAATCGTGTTTTACTAGAATAATATAAAATTGATGTGTTTTAATTCAGTTTAGTTCTGCTACACTTTTTTAAGCAATAATTAAGCCAAGTCGTTTTTCAATCAAAAAAGAAAAAATAGAATTTATCAGAATATCGTGACTCATCGATTTCTTAACATTTATTTATATACTGATAGGATCACCAGTGCAGTGGTTAAAAAATATGAGTTTAAATTTATTTAAGGTTTAAATTTCTTTGTTTTGGTATTTTTGTTTTTTTTTCCTTTTTTTTTTGTCTCTTCATTCATGTCTGAGCAATTGCTCTGTAAAAACTTCCCTGTTCAAAACATTGAACTACTTTAACGTAAGTAATAATTACTACTTATATTCAAGTATTCCCACCGATGTACTTATTGTCCATATAGATAGTCGTAAAATACGTAAAGCTGCTGACCTGGTGGATAAACCTAATTGGAAGACGCTTAATCTATTATTAGTGCTTCCGATTTTAAAAGTTAGCTCACGTTTTTAAGTAATTTAAATTCAAAATTTTCAGGTCATAGAATCTTCTGACTAATTCCAGAATGCAAAATATCTCAAAAAATCTGCCATGAATTGGCTACATCTATAATTATTAATATACAGAGTGGCCCAAAAGTCTGGAAACGGCTAATTATCTCGTAAAATGCTAATCATAATTGTACAAAATTTGAGGTACACCTATTTTGGGATACGGAGATTCCATATTTGATATTTACAATGTTGCCAGATTTGCCGTTTTTCTTATATTATTAGTAACTTTGGTTTTTCAAATACATCACCCTGTATATTCAGTAATTATTGGAATCTCCTATTCAATACGAGTTCAACCATATGTAACACTTATGATTTTATGTAATCTGGAAGGTCATAAATACATAAAACTGAAGTCTGGCAACGCCTCAATTGTTTCAATAAATTTTTTAATACTAACTATTTTCAAATACATTAAAACGTAGCAATTGATAGTTTAGAACATTTTTTAACATAGTAGTTACGTTATTAAGTATTCAAAATGTGCTCAATTTGTGAGTTGACAGCACCCTAATCGATGGTAGAAGGCGTCTACCACATTTCTCCATGATTGTCTAGAAATTATTCGAGATTCATTGATAATTCGTTGCCTTAGCTCTGCAAGACTTGCTGGTTAAGTTTTGTAAACTGAATCAAGTATCCCTAATAAAAATAATCTTTAGGATTGAAATCGGGTGAACGTGGAGGCCATTCAATTCTACATTGTCTACCAATTTATCGTTCAGGAAACATCTCATCTAAATATCGCCGAACATTTACACCAACTATCTGACGTTAAATTTCTTTCGACAAAAAATGACCCAATTGAATAAGTAACTACTCTATCTGACCATACATTTAATTTTTGTGGTCTTTGAGTATGGTTTTCACGCATTCAGTCTTCAGTGTGAATTTACGTCACACCAGTACCTTAAATTGTGTCGATTTACACTTCCACACAGTGTAAAAGTTGCTTCATCGGAAAAACATATTCTGTTAACGAAATTTTAATAATTTTCAATTTTATCCATCATTACCTCAGTAAACTCTAATCTACGACCAAAGTCATCTTCACTTAATTCTTGCAATACGTTAATTTTGTATGATTTAAATTTATTTTTACGTAATAAACGTAAGACTGAAGAATGACCTACATCATGTACTTGTGCAACCCTGCCTGGGGATGTATGTGGATCTTCAACAAAACTTTGCTTATGTCTGAAGTTTTGTTGTCATTGATAACTCGTTTCGGTCAACCTGATCGGTATCTATCTTTTACTTCTCCAGATTCCTCAAATCGCCTTACAGTTTTTTGTACCGTCGTCTTATGAATAGGAGAACGGTTTAGAGAACGGCATTTTAGAGAAGCAATTTAAATTGCAGAAAAAAAAAGGGGTTAGTCTTCGTAAGTGGGTATATTTATTTAAAAACCCTTAAAAGGGCTACATCAAAAAAACAAACGTTTTCGGACTAAACAGTCCATCATCAGGTTTAAAATCGCCTAAAATAAGTATAAACCATTTAGTTAAAACAAACGTGGTTATGCAATTTTGACTATGGTTAAAAAGCAAAAATGGCTATACTTACTAGGTTAAAATGCCTGAGCCACTAAAATACATGGTAAAAACCCTTTAAATTACATATAGTTATAAAATATTGTACATCTTGTTGTTAAAAAATGTACAATCTTTTATAACTATATGTAATTTAAAGGGTTTTTACCCATGTATTTTGGTGGCTCAGGCATTTTAACCTAGTAAGTATAGCCATTTTTGCTTTTTAACCATAGTCAAAATTTCATAACCACGTTTGTTTTAACTAAATGGTTTTTACTTATTTTAGGCGATTTTAAACCTGATGATGGACTGTTTAGTCCGAAAACGTTTGTTTTTTTATGTACCCCTTTTAAGGTGTTTTTAAATAAATATACCCACTTACGAAGACTAACTTCTTTTTTTTGTGATACGTGGTATACAGCCAGCTACAGGAATTGTTTTCCTTGTGGATTTTGTAAATTGCAGAACTTTTTGAACCACAACTACTGTCAATTTTAGTTCATAATTTAAATGGTGAACAAATGTCAAAATCACAGCATTCTCCATTTAAATATTTAAATTTATTAAAATCTACATATATTGCACTGTTTTATGTATTTAAGATCTTTCAGACTACATAAAATCAAGTGAACATATGGTTGTACCTAAATATCGATGGGAAAACATCGACCATTGAGCCAAGGAGTACGATGTTTATCAATCATCGATGAATATCCTGCATCCCTAGTCTCAGTCTCAGTTTTGTTTGTCGTATCACAGTCTTCGTGTTGTTTACAATTTTATTCTTTTTATCGTGTTTCTAGTTAATACTTTCAAGTGTTGATTTCTATATAATTCTAGCGTTGTTTATATTTTACATTGATATCAATATTGATAAGAAAAGAAAAATTGAATTAAAAAACATGCAGTTTCAACCTGAATGAACAGCTTTATATTGTTTCACTTTGCCATACAAAGTGAAACAATTTGAAAACAAAGTGAAACAAACAAGAATTGCTCTAACTCGATAGGAGAGTTGTAGCAGTACCTGTTTGTTTGATTTACCATCAGACTGTGGCAATAATGGCAAAACATAAAATATTTGACGAAAAATACAGACAAATACAAATCCCCCCAGTCTAATTCGTGGAAGTAAACTTGAGAGTTTACTTTCAAATTACGCCACATCTACTGAAATTATTAAGCGACCATGCTTGCCATTTGAAGCCATTTATTGACACGGCTATCGTTAAAGAGTGTTTTCTGGAATCAGAAAATTCACTATTTGAAAATAAAAAGGATGTTTTCGATACTATTCAGCGTACTCCAATATTTATTACTTCAAGCCCAAGGAATACACAGGTATTGGCAGATGAAACATACAAAACGTTAAAACAAATCTTGGCTGTCACTAAATATTTTTGCTTTGACATTGGATGAGTCATGCGACATTACAGATACAGCACAGCTTGTAATTTTTTGGGGGGTACCTGGACAGAACCAGTTTGTTGAAGAACTTTTGACTATTTTGCCAATATCAGGGACTACTACAGGAGAGGATTTACACAAGGCTGTGGTGGACTATTTGGCAAGAATGGTTTAGATTTAAAAAAAGTTATTTCGATCACTGCGGACGGTGCTGCAGCGATGGTTGGGTGTAGAAAATTCTTGGTTCGGCAACTAAGTAGCGATTCTATGTGCAACAAAAATCTAATATCGTATCATTGTGTTATTCATCAAAGTATGTTGTGTTGCAGTTCAAATCAAATTCTTCACAGTAAAATGCAAACCGTCATGAAGATAGTGAACTTTGTACGTGCAAAATCATCTTTGAGGCATCGTCAATTTAAGGTTTAGTGCTTGAAAGATTCTTTGCAATACTTGACAACATAAAAGAATTTCTGTCCACTATTAATAATAAAGCTGCAAATGACCAGTTGGGCTTCCTCTTGGGCACAGAAAACCTTGCAACTATCGCATTTTTGGGGGATATCTTCAGACATCTGAACTTCTTGAATTTAAAACTACTTCTTCTTCTTAAGGTGCCGTGCATTTCTGTGTAGGCGTCCACCGTACGCATCTAAACATTCCGTATATGCATTTGGCACCTAGGACTTTTCTATTGGTCCTTTGCGGCACGCGGTCATGTTTCAACCAATAGGCGGCGAGGTGATAAACACTTATATGGAATGTTACTTTGGTGCTAAATTCATATACGGAATGTTAAACGTTTTCAAGACGACTTTTCAACAAAATCAGAAAAGGAGAGTGATTTTAAAATATTTGTTAACGTATTATTAAAAAGAGTAAATCAGTGCAATAGGAAATAAAATATATTATTTAAATAAATAAAAAAATTTTAAATGTTTAAAATGTTATATTTTAGAAAATAATGTTAGAGAAGATGATATTATTTTAAACAAAAATTAAATAGCTAAACAATAAGAATTTTTTTTCGCAGATTTTGTTATAAGATAAAAATGTTACATTTGGAACTGATTTATTAACGTTAAAGTTATTGCACGAAAGATTATCCCATTTTAAAACCAAAACAGCTTGGGAAAGTTTTTTAAAGATGGCAGAAAGTTTCTCGGCAAAGCAATTTGAATACAAGGCCAATATAAGAGAGCAACTAACTTTAATCAGTCGAAGAAAGTGGGAAGATACTACAGAGTCACATAGATTACCATTTGGACAACCACCTAAAGTTCAACCTCCTAAAAAAAGGTTTAAAAGGCGTCACAATATTTGCGAAGGACATTGAATTTCGTATAAATATTACATTTTTTTTAAATTTAAAATTTTATATTATTTATTTAAATATATTTTGTTTTATTGCACTGATTTACTTTATTTTTAATACATTAAAAGTATTTTAAAATTACTCTGCTTTTCTGATTTTAATGACAAGTCGTCTTTTTGGGTTTACGAATATTTAACATTCCGTATATGAATTTCGCACCAAAGTAACATTCCGTATACGCGTTTGGCACCTCGCCGCCTATTGGTTCAAACATGGCCGCGTGCCGCAAAGGACCAATAGAAAAGTCCTAGGTGCCAAATGCATATACGGAATGTTTAGATGCCCACCGTACATCGTCTTGTCAGGTGAGATGTTAAATATTCAGGATTAAATAATTCTGTTTTTAGCAGCATTGCGAAGCATTTCTTTAAAACTACAATGCAAGGGAAAACTTGTTCGTGAACTTTTGTCTGATATTAAAAGATTTTCTAAAAAGATTGAACTTTTTTCTGTGGATTATTAATACAGAAATTTTGAACTTTCCTCTTAATTCGTTGGTGATAGTAGTAAAGATATTGATGTTGCTTAGTTCTCACGGTTTATCAAATGAACTTGATTTGGAATGTACCAAACGATATGCTGATTTCCACAAAATTGAAAATGTTGTGCAACTGTTAAACAACAGTTTTTCACTCAAGCCTAATGGTGTACGGACCAGCGAAGCTGGTAAAGTAAAGTAAACAAACGCTATGCAGAAAGAAAGCAACCATAAACAGTATCATTAAACGATTAAATTAAGTTCAGTTCAATTAAGATACAAATATTTCAAATTACGCCGCAAAAATTTATTAAACAAAGACGGGAGAGAAAACAATATAATAGCTTTATAATCATATTTTTCCTTGAGTTCATTTTATACCCCTCCCTAAACGAGGTGGCCTAGTTGCCTGGTTTTAACTACGTAACCAGGATGATCTCCTTAGGGGGTGGAGGTTACAAGTACTGGAGAGTTTCTGGGTAACCTCCCCTGGTTACGCTACTGCCTGGTTTAGTGCCGAGTGTCCGGACCGCGGTTTCTTTTGTCTTTTGAAACGGACCCTCAGGGAATATAATTGGTGACCCCTACTCTAAAACGTGTTCTACCTGCTACTGTTAGAATAATGGACGACGAGATAAGTAAATAGGTTATTGATGTTCATCTCGGAATTACATTAATTTGTTGGGGTTCGTTAAGTTTTGTCCAGTCAATTGCAAGCGAATATATTTGACATTAAAAAAATTGATTTCAAATCCTTTATAAAGGGTATATAATAAAATACCCAAACGGGCTATCACAATTATATTACAAAACGTTTTCGGATTGTTAAATCCATCATCAGTGTAAACGAGGGAACGTTTTGTAATATAATTGTGATAGCCCGTTTGGGCATTTTATTATATATCTTTTATAAAGGATTTGAAATAAATTTTTTGTGATATATGGTATATGGCCAGCTACAGGAACTTAGTTTCCTAGTGGATTTTCATATTTGACATTATTATAGTGTGATTTTTGTGATATTTAATAGTGGGCGATTTTATCGAATATGGGATCAACTTGTGATTCAATGCAAAAAATTAAAGATATACCATTTATTACGTAACGAAAAGAGTATCATACTTTTTCTCTTTTACTAATTTCTACAAAAATTATTTTCGGTAACAGAACCTTTCTAATACCGTTGACAGTATGTGAAATGTCTCCTACAGCAACTATTATATTAGAAGTAAATATAGTGGGGTATATAGCGGTATAAGTGACATTTTTGTAAATATTGAGAAAACTGCGTGGCCGAACTGAAAGTCTTTCATTTTATTTGGAGGTAAAGATATCTAAGCGATAAGTCTAACAGGTACTGCTTTCTATAATTATAAACTACAGTGTTTTTTAGAAGAGTTCGTTTTGTTTCTTTGAGGAATACGGAGCCAGATATAGAAGATTGACCTGCTAATGCATTTCCACCACCAAAGCAGACTGGTAAAAAATTATCATTTTTGTTACCAATAATAATAATAATGCCTACAGCTACTAAACCGGATAAGAAAAAATAGCATTAAAAAATCATTGCAATTACAGTGAAGGCTCAACTTTGAACGGTATTTACTCAAAATTTACTTTTTGTCATTTATATTTCTTTACTTCTGGGATCCTTATATAAAGTGTTAAAATAAGGAAGATCGGCTGGTATAACTTCACCCAAACCGAGACCAGGGAGACCAAAATTATTAAAAGTTAAGCTGGATAATTGTATTAAAAATGTCATTTGTAGGAAGTCCATTCGTTTTTTTTTTAACAAGCAAATACCATCAAAGTTGTACAAGCTATTACAGATGATCCTGATTTGCCCACGATAAGAACCAAACTTGGGAAAGTTTTACACGAATTAAACTTCAAATACCTACGAAAATTTTGTAGACAGCCAATGCTTATCGAATCCGAAGAAATTGTATGTTCGAGACGAGAGTATCTACGAAAAATAAAAAAAAATCGACATTCTCTAGGAAGAGTTTGGAAAGATAAAACAGCTTAAGAAGAATTTCTATAAGGACATTCAACTGGTCTAAAGGAACCATCCGATAATGGTCGACGATTTATAGTTACCTACCCATATTGTTAGTGTAAATGGATTTCTCTCGCGGATGGTTCAGTTTTGTTTGAATCAAAGAAAACCTGCGATTATCACGAAGAGATGAGCGGAGATGTGTTTGAAGAATATTTCGAACAAATGATTGCATTCATACCTAAACATCAAAGACCATTTACACCAATGGAGTAGATGGTCTTTGCCTAAACATTCAGTTATTGTGATCGACAATGCAAGTTACGACTCCAGATTAGTTGACTGTTTACCAATGAATGGAAGAAAAATAAAATTGAGAAATTTGTTGATCCCAGAACAGGTTATTGTCGTATAAGTGGCCTTTGTTTTGATGTGGATTGTTAATATAGGTAGATTTTTCTGAACCATTAGTGTGATTACCAGTAGCTTAAAATCATAAATTCATGTCAGTTCTATATTTCTAACTTGGTAGTAATAGAAATCAATTTTAAAGGCGGTACTAATATAATTATCATCCCACCAGGAGTGCTGTACTATTATTTTAATTCATTACTGTAAAGACGGTGGAACTGGTTTGTTACTAATTGATTTTTAAGTACTTCCTTATCTTTCGATTTGATTTGACACAATTTGTAAAAAAGGTACAACCTTATGATTCACGAAGAATTTATTGAACGTGAGCATTTTGAAGGTTTGGCCTGTATATTTTTTGTTTTTTGTAATAGTTGAATTGATAAAGTAAGTAATTAATTCTCACAAAGAAGTAATGTATTATTTTTAATTTTTACTATTCCTTTATAGTCTAGGCGGTATCTGTTTTGGATTGGACATTTTCCATAGGAAGCTATTTTTTTGCTGGAATCCGTTCAGGATGTGCCCAATATCGATAATCACGATATGCGCCAGTCGCAAACCCTGTGCTAAATTTTTTATTTAACAAAATCTGAAAACAATTGAAAATTTTTCATTTTTTTGCTCCTATTTTTGTTTATAATTAGGAAAATATTGATCATAGAGAAAAAATTATAGGAAGTTAAAAGTTTCGTTATTTAATTTTACACAATATTTCGCTAGCTAAAAATTTAATGTTTATTCCTGAAAAATAGCAATAATTGGAAAAAAAGTACAAAAAAATGAAGTTAATCCTTTAAATGTACTTGACTTACAAGCTCCATATTCCGCCTATAAAAACTTTTTAATATGTTTAAAATGTGTGCTAAATTTTGTTAAGATCGGTCGGATAGGTTTTGCATAATAATTTTGCAATCCAGCCTACTGGAAAAAAATCGCAAATTTTCAAATTTATAGTAGGCCCTAAATAAGGCTCTCAAGTAGTTGCAAATTTTTTTGCATATAAAGGAAGGCTCAAACTTTCAAACGCTTTTTGTAAAATTCAAATCGGTTCACTAGGAGAGCCTAGAAATTTTTTAAAAAGTTTTAAACATTTTTTAGGCTTATAAACAAATTGAATAACTTTACGAGCTTTAAACATATCAATTTCAAAATTTATACACTTAAAGAACATCAAAAGACGCTTCTTGTTAAAAAAAGATACATTCGACTTCTGGTTGCCGAGATATTGAAGGTCAAAGTTGGCATACATTTGCCGTGTAACCAAAGTGATAGATGACACTTACAATATACATGTCATTTGCGAATCAAAATATATTCTCAAATTAAATAATGTCATTATTATGATAAAACTGCAGTAATAAATTATTTTTAATGTTAATTATTTTAAAAAGTTTGATTTTTACAAAAAAAAATTCGTTCGCATTTGTGTTAACAATTCAAATTATTTATTAACAATTTATAAATACATATTTGTTTACTAAAAGTAACAATTTACTTCAATGTATAAATTTCAAGCTAAAAAAAAATGCATGAAGAAAAAATGCAATTACTTGTTTAACATACAATTGTTTATTGCAAATTTCCTAATTTGCAATTAAAAATGGTATTTGAAAATATGATATTTGAAATCCTTGTCGTCTGAGACATGGATTAAAAAAAAAGAGCAAAATTGGTTAACAAGAAACCGAGATAATGCAATTTTTAGCGCGCGCTATGATTTTGAACTCGAGCGACATTTTACGCAAAAACGGTTTTTTATTTGTCTTTTTTATTAATCTTGCCATGAAGCGCATTACGTAAAACTTTTCATATAAAAAGTACTTGTCAAGACGAGGGTATTTGTTTAAAAACGACCCCTCTATCACTTATGGTTACGCGGCAAATGTATGCCATCTTTGATCTTCAATATCTTGGCAACCAGTAAGCCGAATGTATCTTTTTTTAAAGATGCGTCTTTTAATGTTTTTTAAGTGTATAAATTTTGAAATTGATATGTTTAAAGCTCGTAAAGTTATTCAATTTGTTTATAAGCCTAAAAAATGTTTAAAACTTAAAAAATTTTCTAGACTCTCCTAGTGAACCGATTTGAATTTTACAAAAAGCGTTTGAAAGTTTGAGCCTTCCTTTATATGTAAAAAATTTACAACTATCTGAGGGCCTTATTTAGGGCCTACTATAAAATTGAAAATTTGCGATTTTTTTCCAGTAGGCTGTATTGCAAAATTATTATGCAAAACCTATCTGACCGATCTTAACACAATTTAGTACAGGTTTTAAACATATTAAAAAGTTTTTCTAGGCGGAATATGGAGCTTGTAAGTCAAGTTCAGAAAGTTAAAAACATTAAAAGGATTAACTTCATTTTTTTGTACTTTTTTTTTCCAATTATTGCAATTTTTTTAACAATAAACATTAAATTTTTAATTTCTAGCTAACGAAATATTGTGTAAAATTGAATAGCGAAACTTTTAACTTCTTATAATTTTTTCTCTAGGATCAATATTTTCCGAATTATAAACGAAAATAGGAGCAAAAGAAAATGAGAAATTTTCAATTGTTTTCAGGTTTTGTTTCAAATTTAGGACAGGGTTTGCGACTGACGCATATCGTGATTATCGATATTGGGCACATCCTGAAGGGATTCCAGCAAAAAAATAGCTTCCTACAGAAAATGTCCATTATGGTCTGAATTTCTACAGATTCTGCCTAGTCTATTATAATTTGTGAAGTATAGATAAGAACAACAAAAGAGTAAAAGATAATAAAATACACAATATATTGCAAAATTTAAATAATTTGCATAATAAAACCGAATATAATAAATTTCTTCACCAACTCAGTGGACAGGATCGGTAAATACACATCAAACGTTGAATTTCTGGAGGAGTAGGTGTTACGAATTAAGCAAACAGTTTCTAAAATATATAAAGAGGGAAGAGTTAAAATACCGTGATTTTTAAAGTAGCTTCTGCAATGTGTTATTTTACTGACTTATTCACGTTAAAAGAGAATAAGTTAGAGTCGAACCAGGTTTTTATTTTAAGTAGATCAGAAGTTATAGTCGCATGAAGAGTTTAATAATATTTATAAAGATAAGGAAAATTGGAGGAGCCTATACTGTACCTTGTGGTACTCCACATACAATGCTTTTGTGAATAGAGTCAGTATCATCTGCTTTAACTAGTTGTTTATTATTCTCCAAGTAAGATTGGAACCAATTCAAAGAAATTCCTCGAATTCCGTAGAAATTTAGTTTTTTTATCAAAATGTCGTGATTTACACAATCAAAAGCTTTATCATAGTAAAAAAAAACAGTGGCAGTGTAAAGATTATTGTTTAGCGCTTGGTAAACCTCATGTAGTACAAAAAACATAGCATCACTGGTACATTTATTAGATAAAAAACCGAACTGATTCTGTGATAAAATGTTGTTTTCAACGAGAAGGGACATAATTCGGGGTTTTATAGTCTCTCAATAATTTTGGATAGGATTGGTAGTAAGGCAATAGGTCTATAGATACAGACATTCGATTTTTCATCACCCTTATGAAGAGGAATAATAATGGCTGTCTTTAGGCACTCTGGAAATATACCTTTTTCAAAGGAGTCATTAATTAGTGAGACCAGGACTTCCAACGCATTTTTTGGAAGATTTAAGAACATTTTTATGGATAGTCCATTAGTTCTACAGGAAGATTTGCTTTTGATACTACTGATTAAAGACTTGAGAATGCTGGGAGTACAAAACTGGAAAGCCAAGGCGAAGAATAAGAGAGAATGCAGACTTATCCTTTAGCAGGCCAAGACCCACCATGGATTGTGGAGCCAATGATGATGATGACTAGTGATTGTTTTTTTTTTCCTAGTGACTAGTGAGAATTTTTCTGCTTTTATTGGGCAGGTCGTCTAACATAGTTCCGTGGAAGAATCAGATGATCTATAAATACAAAGTATGTATAGATTAAGATTCTTGTTATAAACCAAGGAAAACTCAAAAAATTCTCGTCATTTCGACAACGAGAGCCCATTCTTGTATATTAACTAACTGATTTGTGTTTTCTAGTCCTCTCGATAGTGGCATGAATTGAATCTGCTTCTAAATAAGAGTTGCCACTTTTCATGAGTTTTAAATCAATCGTATCTAGATGTTGTATTGTATTTACCGCATATAACATGGCTGCTGCAATTTTGCTGCTATTCTGTTGTAATTTATGTTTGACGGTACTAGCAACTTTTGAAATATACTTTAACAGGATGCAATTTCAGACGATTATTTTTCTTTTGTTTGATTTGATTCGTCCAATTTGTTTCGTCCCAGACGTAACTGTTTCTGTCACTATTACAATAATCAAATATTGTAAGTTGTAGACAGAAAGTTTGTGTCTGTAGTAGATTTGAACATCACCAGCATAGGGCACAGATAAAACTACCTGAAAATCAAATGAAACAAATCGAAATGTTACACCTTTCGCCGGAGAATGTAAATTATGCGATGAAGTAGATCGAATGATGTCATTTTTTGACTCTGTAGTACAAATACTCTCATCGGGTCCAGCAGATGTGATGATGTCACTGTATATTACTGGATTTAAAGTCTGGCAGACAACATTTCCCACATTTTTATTTTCTTCAATACTCTTTTATAATTAGATGATAGATTGTACACGATACACTTCGCTGACGACCAAGCCATTCAAGATGAGTATAACAAATGCGGCCTCACAATTAATATACAAAAAACTGAGTACTTAGTTGTAGGAGAGAAACCAGAAAGCCTACAAATCGAAAATGGGAACTATAAAAAACCAACAGACAATTTTAAATACTTGGGAGTCCAAATAACATCAAAAGCAGAAAGTAGCGAAGAAATACATTCCAGAATTGGCCAAGCAAGATCAGCCAGCAGACAGCTACACGGACTATTATGGAACAAAAAAATCACAAAAGAAAATAAAAGAAGAATTAGAAAGAAGAATTAGAAGAATAAAAGAATAGAAAGCATTGGACTGTACGGTGCCGAACTCTGGGAAATAAACCAAAGAAACAAATCAAAAATTAAGGCCATGGAAATGAACTACTGGAGACGATGTTGCCAGCTCACTAGACTTGATAGGGTGAGAAACGAAGATATTCGGATAGAAATGGAAATCGATCTAGACATAGTAGACACAATCGAAGCCAAAAGACTTAACTGGTATGCTGAGAGAATGCTACCTTCAGAGAATGCCGGAAAATAGATGGCCAAAAAAATAGAAGAATGGACTCTGCCAACTAGAAGAAAACGAGGTAGACCAAGACGATCCTGGAGAGACGATGTCGACGATGCAATGACCGCCAGAGATCTAACAACTGAAGATTGCTTCGACAGAAAACGCTGGAAATTAGGATGCGAGAAGCGGCGCCAGCTGTAGAAGACTCGCTATATATAATAAACTCTTTCTTCATAATTACAAGACAATTAAAACGAAACGCATGTACTTATAAGAAAAATAAAAAATGATCACTGGGAATGCTTTTCGAAAGAAATGGAAACATGATTTTTAGTTCCCTTCTCTATTATACAGAAGTATAGAATAATATAAAAGCTATCGAAAACATCTACCAAAACAACAAAATGGAAGTCCGAATAGATTGACAACTTACAGAACCCATAGAAATAGACAGTGGAATAAGACGAGCGAATTCATTGAGCCCATGCTCTTCAATTTAATCATGGATGAAATTATTAAAACCGGTAACAAAGCAGGAGGGTACAAAATGGGAAACAAAAAAATAAAAATACTTTGTTACGCAGACGACGAAAGATTGATAGCCCAAGATGAAGATAGTCTGCAAAGACTGGTCCACAGATTTAACATAAGAGCAAAAAAATTTAATATGACAATCTCATCTCAGAAAACTAAAATAATAGTAGTCAACAAAGAACCAACCAGATGTAAAATAGAAATTGATGGCATCAGTATTGAACAAGTAACGGAAATAAAATACGTGGGAATTACACTGTCTAGATATGGAGACCTGGACAAAGAAGTGAGAGATCAAGTACATCAAGCAAATAGACTGGCAGGATGCCTTAATAACACTCTATGGCGACACAGACACATTAACACTGAGATGAAGTCAAGAATTTATAAAACCAGTATAAGACCAATAATGACATATGCCTCAGAAACAACACCCGACACAGCTACAACGCAAAGGTTACTGGAAACGGCAGAGATGAGCATACTGAGAGATCGAAAGAGAAGTGAAGACATTAGAAGAAAATGTAACGTACAGTGTATAAATGAATTGACATAAAATGGAAAAAGGAATAACCACATAAGAAGAATGGTGGAGACTCGTCTCGTCAAAATAACAAGAGATAAGTTACCAATCGGCAAAATAAGTATCGGACGACCTCGCAAAAGATGGAGTGAGAACCTTCCATAGAGGTATTAATCCGCCAATGAACCAGCAGAATTCCTTATAAAGAGGAAGTAGAAGAAGAAGACTCATATACTCAATAAAATAAAATGTAGCGTTTGTAAATTTTGCACCCTTATGTATTTTGGCCCTCGGAGATTAGTGAAAGTGACTAATTATATTGGTGTAGTAATTCAAAGGACGCGAGTCAAATTCCCTAAAATTTGGCTTTTACAAAAAAATGATTGCTTGTCCTCATAATTTTTTCACATCTTCGTCATAAATCGTTATCACACTCATTATGTAACATTATACTACTAGCCTAAGCAAATATACACATAAAACATGTGTATTATAATAGTATATCAGTATCCTTTTTATTTCATAGACAGATTTCCTAGAAGTTACAGAGTCTCTTCTTTCTGCAAACGCCATCTAAGTTTACAGAAAGAGCCATGCTAAAATGTCATGTTACAATTTTTTCACCTTGCACCAAGGTTTGTCAACTGCTAAGTGAAATCTCATTCGCTATCTCGATACGTTGAGTTTTGACCTTTTTTTACTTTTCTGTTTGAATTATAAGTGTTGATTTGTTTCCTAAGATCAAAAATATTTCCAATACTGCACAATGGTATACCATTATCCTTTTTATTTTATCATTTTATCAATATAATATAATTTAAACTCAATTTATTAAATTATGATACATATTGGAAAGAACTGGTGTTTTCCAATGTTATTTATGGATAAGGTATAATTTAAAATATCCAAACTCACGGAAGGAATCAACGGTGGTTTTTGAGATATCTAACATACTGTCTGCCAAAATTTTTAGTACCTATGTGGCAGAAAGCTTCAAATTCATACCATAATAAGAAAACGTGTTTTACAGTTAATAAAAACTCATCACGTTAAGTATTTAAAACTTTTGAGGCATCCGGAAGTTAAGAAAAATGATAGTTACAAAATACGTGTACAGGAACACCCGGCTGTTTGATATCAGCGCTTGAAAATGGGAAATTTTTGAACAATATTTTCCTTCTTCTTCGTCTAGCCATTCACGTCCACATCTGAACATAAGCCTCTTCAAGTCTTCCTTTCCATTGTTTTTTATTGTACGCTACTTGTAGCCAATTTTTCCCGGCAGTCCTTTTCAGATCATCTGTCCATCTCATAGGAGGTCTGCCTCTGGGTCTTTTGTGTTGGTATGGTCTCCAGGTTAAAATTGATCTGTGCCATTTGTTTAGATCGCTCCTAGCTACATGTCCAGCGTATTCCCATTTCAGCTTTAATGCTTTTTGCATCACATCGGTGACTTTGGTTTTCTGTCTTATCCATGTGTTTGTTTTCTTGTCCTTAAGTGATATACCTAGCATTGCTCTTTCCATCGCGTGTTGAGTGACTCTAAGTATATTCATATTCTTTTTTGTGATTGTCCATGTTTGTGCCGCATAAGTTAATATCGGAATAATGCATGCATCAAAAACTTTAGATCTAAGATGTAATTGAATTTGTTGATTTCTGAGTATATAGTTCAGTTTACCGAATGCTGCCCAAGCTAACTTTCTTCTTCTTTTTATTTCTTCAGTCTGAATTTCCCTATTTAGGATTATTTTTTGTCCCAAGTATATATATTCTTCAACTTTTTCTATAACTTTATCGTTTATTATTGTCACGGTGTCTTCGGAGTGCATGACTTTTGTTTTGTTTAAATTCATTTTCAGTCCTATTTTAGAAGATTCGGTATGAAGTTCTACAAGCATGGTTTGCATTTCTTGTAGGTCAGTAGCTATAAGGATTATGTCATCTGCAAATCGTAGATTACTGAGGTAGCGGCCATTGATGTTTATTCCCTTATATTTCCAATTTAGGTTTTTAAAAACGTCCTCCAAAACTAAGGTGAACAGTTTGGGTGATAAAGTATCTCCCTGTTTGACTCCCCTGTTTAATGGTACAAGGTTCGTGTGTTCATTTTCATTTAGGTAGTATGTAGCTGTAGCTTGGTTCATAGTTTCTTTTATTAAGTTAATATATCTGCTGTCTATTCTACAATTTTGCATTGCGTTTATTACGGCCGTGTGTTCTATGGTATCGAAAGCTTTTTCGTAGTCTACAAATGCAAGGAAAACTGGAAACTTGTATTCGTTACATTTTTCTATTCATATTTTTGTGGTTAACAGGTGATCGGAAGTTGAATAGCCTTTTCTAAAACCTGCCTGTTCATATGGTTGGTATTCGTCTAATTTCCTTGTTAGTCGAGTAGTTATGACTTTGGTGAGTATTTTAAACAGGTGTGACAGTAGGCTGATGGGTCTGTAGTTTTCCAATTTTCGACTATCACCTTTCTTGTGCAATAAGATTACTTTAGAGTTGTTCCAGCTCTTAGGGACTTTGCCCTGATGTAAACAACTGTCCACAAGCTTAGTTACAATTGCAATTAGTTCCTTACTTCCTTCTAATATCATATCTGTGGTAATACTATCTTCTCCTGCAGCTTTATTTCTCTTCATGTTTTCCAATGCTGTAGTTACCTCTGAAATTGTTACTTTTGGCATTATTTCTGATCCAACATTTTTTATTAATTTCCGTGCTGGTCTCATCTCATCATCTTGTTGATGTGATCTGTAAAGTTCTGTGTAAAATTCTTCTATTCGTGTCAGTATGTTTTCTCTACTTGTGATTTCATTTTCGTCTTTTCCTATTAATGATATCATCTGACGTCGTCCTAGTGTCGGTCTGAGACATTTCATACTCTTATTTTTTCAATAGTTGTTGTTATTAATTTTTCGTTTTCTTTTCTTTTTTGGAATCAATCTTTTTACGACAAGGAAAATACCTAAAAGTGAACGGAGGTTTTTACTAGATCAAAGAAGACCAACAAAAATGATTATTTGTTTGGAAAAATCGATGTAAAGGAAACCTTAAAACTAACAAATAGAATGAAAAAAGAGATGCTAGAAACTGATATAAAAATAGATCATGAATTGCTTTCCACTTCGCATGCCAATATCAATACAGAAATGCAATGGACACAAAATTATTTCAAACTTCCTACCTGGGCCAAAGTCTGTGACTTGAAGATGGAAGACGGAAGGAAAGATAAAACCTTCGTTATCGAAAATATTGAACGCAGGCCCCACAGAAGAAGCGCACTCGAAGAGCATGTTTCATTAGTTTAAGAGCCAGGCCCTATATTTTTAGACCACACAGTACCCCTTTCTGGATCAGCTCTAAGCGTTTGTCAAAGTATTGTCAACTTTTTAGAGAGTTATAGATATAATCTAGAAGAACTAGTGGTAGTAAGCTGTGACGGAACTGTGGTAAATACGGGAAGAAAAAATGGTGTAGTTTCTCAACTAGAGTTAAAGTTAGGACGCCCTTTACAAAGATTTGTCTGTCAGCTTCACGTTAATGAATTGTCTTTAAGGCATCTTTTCCAAAAGCTTGACGGTCAAACTCAAGGTCAAAGAGCTTTTGCAGGAACTATTCTTCTTCTTCTTCTGGTTCCTATCCGTTTCGGATGTTGGAAATCATATTGGCAATCATATCCTTGCTCGCTGCGGCTCGAAACAGCTCCGTTGAGGTTTTCTTAAACTATGTTCTTAAATTCCGCAGCCATGATATTCTCCTTCTACCGGGTCCTCGCTTACCTTTGACTTTACCTTGCAATATAGACTGCAGCAGGGAGTAACGGTGCTGATTTCTCATAACGTGTCCCAGATATTGCAATTTTATGCGTTTGATCGTAAACACAATCTCTGGTTCCTTCTTCATTTTTCCTAGAACTTCCTTGTTCGTGATCCTTGCTGTCCATGATATTCTCAGCATTCTTCTATAAAGCCACATCTCAAATGCTTCAAGTTTTTTAATAGTGGTGTGTGTAAGCGTTCATGCCTCCGCCCCGTACAACAACACAGAGAAAACATAGCAGGAACTATAGGAAATGGAAATCAAATAGTGCAGTGCGAAAATATGCCAGTTGTAAACAATAACATTATTGACTATAAGTTTAACAGAAGTAGATTTAATTGACTTGAGTGCCAACAGAAATCTTTGTTTCAAATTTGTGTCGTAATTTCTAGAGGGAAATGTTCTGCAGATTTATTAAACCAAAGCCCTGGAAAGTTGAATCATTCTCCATGGCTCACATTGGAAAATAACATTCTACGTCTTTATATTAGTACTGAAAATCCAACATCAGAATTAAAGGAACTAACCTTTATTGTCACGGTTTATGTTTCTTTATGGTTTCAGATTAAATGCAACTCATCACGTTTAAATGGTGCAAAGCATGTGTTACAAACAATAAAACGTAGTCGATATCTAGCGCAAAATTTAAAAAGTTTTATAGTCCCTATAATTCAAAAAAATGACTATTTTGTACATCCGAATCATCTTCTCCTATGTATCCTGCATTACACTCGCCTGCAAAAGAACTTGCACTTCGTCGCATTCTCATTGCGAAAACTGAGGCTAATAATGATTTATCTTATATTCGACCTTTTATTATACCTCAAATTAATTTTGACTTAGATAACTATATTGATCTGATTGATTGGCAAAACAATAAAATAACTTGCCCTCCATTGCTTCAAAGTTTAAAAGTAGAGGATTTGAAAAATATTATTTCCGGTTCTCCTGAAAAAGTCATCGACATCGCTACATTTTCCTGTTACACCAAATATGTAGAGAGATTCGTGAAGCTCGTAACTGAAGCATCTTCATCAATTGTTGGGACACAAAAGACTACAAACAACAAATAATCAAAATTAAAAGGGAGGGTAAGAAGTGGGTAGAGGAATAAAAATGACATATTTCAAGTTCGTATTTTTTAAAGCGCTGAAATAGATGCATCTAGAATACAAGTCATATAATTTACGCTTCTTGCTGGGTTCATAGCCAAGCTTTTAGTCAGGTATTATAATGCGCAGCCTAAACCAGTTAAACTTGTTCATGATACATTGTTTTCCTGGTTTATAAGTAATGGTGTGAAATTATTTCTTTTTGGCGTTTCGTCTACAACTAAGGCAGACATTATTAACTTTCTCCCGCTAAGTGAGGGTGCTTTTCGTCATCTGAAAATTCATTTTGAGAAATGGAAACGTTGTGATTTGTAAATTGTAGATCTAGTCTAGAATATCGTGATTTATTAAATGCTTGAACTTAGTGATCGATTGGACTCCGTTTTGGATCTTGGGATTCTCTTCAGGGTTCGGTATTCTTGTAGTAGACTGTCTGGTGTTTACTGGTTTATCGGACTGTCGGTCAGAGAAGTGGCGGGCTGGCACTTTTTGGTTTTAAAACGGTGCTTTTTAGCAAGCAAGCAATTTAATTAAACCCCGCCTGTGAGAAATGCTCACCCTTAAGAATTACGTACGGGTGTAACAATTCCTTGGAGCGAGGTGTATTAACTCGATTAAAAACAGGAGTCACTCTACCGCGCTCCAATGCTCCAGACCATCCCTCTCCCCCCTATAGCACTCTGATGCGCTATAGGAGCACAATTATCAGCCAAATGCTCTTTATGGCGAGGTCCTCCGCTCTGAGACAGGCTCAGTTCGGCGACTTGGTGCTCAAGGGTTTGGGCCCTACGTGCCCAGATTTTTTGGAGTTTTTGTATTTTTTTTTGTTGGCTTGTAGTGCAATATCTATACTATGACATTGAAAAATATATAAAAATATGAAACAATATAATAATATAGAGCTTGTCCTCTTTGTATTTGGCGATTGTCCACGAGTGTTTTTGAGCTACGAATTATCTTCATTGTGCATTGTTGTTGTTTTTTTAAATGTTTTCTCTTTGGTGTTTTGTTTTCTCTCTGGTGTGTTTTTTAAATTTTCTCTCCTGGTATTAGTGTTTTAGTCTACTATTTGTTTGGGTCTTTTGTGCTTTCATCTATGGAAAGCGTCGTACCTCATTATCTCTCGCAGCATGTGACTGGGGTGGTTGTCTATCTCCGCGAACTTTATCCTAGCTTTTTCTTTCATTGTGTCAGTCACTCTGATTTGTTGCAATTCTCTAAAGAGGAATCTTTCTGCTACATATGTCGGTACGTTGACTGCTTCTCTTAGGTTGTTGTTGTATGCTGCTTGTATTTTCTTTTTTGATGTGTTGCATATATGTCCCCATGCGAGAGATGCATATGTTAGTATAGGAAGGATTTTACTATTTATTAATCTTATTTTTGTTTTCAGTCTGAGTTTGCTTTTCCTTCCTGCTAGGTCTCTTATTGATGCCCTTGCCATGTTGGCTTTTTGTACTGTGGCTTCTACGTGTTTGCTAAATGTTAAGCCTTTGTCCATGATTACTCTGAGGTATTTTGCTTCGCTTTTCCACTTGATGGGATTGTCTTGCACAGTTACCTGTTCTTCTGGTTGTTGGTGCCTCTTTTTGAAAAGTACAGCCTGTGTCTTATCAGAGTTTATGGCGATTTTCTATTTTAAACTCCATTCTTCTATGTCATCTAACGCTGTTTGTAGGTTGTTTACCGTAATGTCTACATTTCTGTGTTAAGCCGCTATCGCTGTGTTGTCGGCATAGGGGCTTAATAGTGTACCTGGTGTTCTAGGTATATCTGCTGTGTATATCGTGTACAGTAGGGGTGACAGTACTGCTCCCTATGGCACTCCAGCCTCCGGGTTTTTGGGTGCTTTTTAGTTTTTCTGGTTGAAATTTATATGAGGAGTCTTGTGAGGGATAGTTGCGGCTACCATCTCAAGGAAAAACAGGTATCCGTATATATTTGGGTTTTAGTCTTTAGGTGTCAGTTTTCATATAGAGTTTGTACATATGTGTCAAGAGGCTGATGGATCTATAATTTTCTAAGAGTTTGTACATATTTGTTAAGTTGAAGTATTTTCTGAGCTATTTACCCAAACATAAAGAAAGATAATTTAGTTAATCCAAATTTACTTTGAAGAAAGTAACACAATTTAAATTATTTACGACATAAAATTATTGCATACAATGTTAATGCTGACGACGATGATTAAAGGCGTTGAAAATACCTACTCATATTCGCAGCTTGCACAGCATTTTTATGGCATGGAATATAATATTCCAACATGTTAAATGTTAACTCTGTCCTTATTTAAAATTTGCATTATAACATTATAACTGATAAGTTGCAATTAATTACAGGCTACACGTGAAACGATAATAATTCCCTCTTTGTTTCAACCAACTCTAATCATTATATTTAAAAATTTTGTCTGGAAAGATCTTAAAACGATCGTTTAACACGAACATAATATAATATTATTACGATTTAATAAGCATAAGTTATTTTTACCAGTTCAAAATTTAGGTGTGATAAAAAAAATTTAATTTTGTCATCACAAAGATTCAAATTTTCTTTTATATTATTGCAGGGTTTTATATTATAGTAGGGTATATAGTTTATAACCGTTGTTTAGCTAATTTTTTCTTTCTTTACATAAATAGTCCAGTTGTCAAAGAGTTCACCACTAAAAATCATTCAAACAAGCTGAATTACGCCGAGAATAATAAATTTGGGACCCCAAAAAGATGCAAAAAAGTTTACCACTTTTACGCTCGGGTTTCCCCCGAAAACCCCCCTCGTAGGGGGGTAAAAACGCAAAAAAATATTTCAAATAAAAAATGGTTCATTCTACACAAAAAGTGCTAATAAACTTTTGCGTTTTTACCCCCCTACAAGGGGGGTTTTCGGGGAAAACCCGAGGGAAAAGTGTCAAACTTTTTTGCATCTTTTTTGGGGTTCCAAAATTAATATTCTCGGCAAAATTCAGCTTGTTCGTATGATTTTTAGAGGTTTAGTGGCATTTTCGTCTCTGACTGCTGGAGAAAAGGCAACTTCTTATTAAGTCAATATAAGGTTGAATGTTCGAATACTTAAACTTTAATAGTATACAAGGCAACTATCGAACACAGTGATTAATTAAATCTTGCCCAAGTACTTTCGATCAATAGATCATCTTCAGGAGCATCTGAAATAAGCCAAGAAACGTTTTTTTATAAGAAGGAAAATTAATTCACTTGGATAAAAAACTCCAAGTTTATGGTTGAAAAAAGTTTTTATGTGATAAACGTTTATAGACTTACTTCGTCAGTTGTGGCCTATCCGACATGACATTCTACTCATGTTGAGTGCAGGTAGATGCCTTGGAAATTTTTTTCTTTGAGAAAAGAGATATTACTGTTTTTTAAACGAAAATTGTTATTAACATGGAAGTATTTATAACAAAGCTTAAGAACAAAACATTTCTTCATGAACTGGCATTTCTAACAGACATTACCTCTCACTTGAACACATTAAATCTACAACTCCAGGGGAAAAATAAGACAGTATCACAGTTGGTTGGTCAAATTGAGACATTTCGTAAACAACTTGATCTTTTCGAGAACTGCATGAAAATAAACGACATCACACATTTTCCTGCATGTTTCGAAATAAATCAAGAACAAACCATGGTCGATTTTCGAAGTTTACAAAAGTTCTTACTGAAATAAAAAGAGAATTCGATGAAAGGTTTTCGGAATTTGAAGCACTAAAACCCGATCTTGAGCTTTTTAACAATCCAATGGAAGTCAACATACAGAACCAATCAGCAGAATACCAATTAGAGCTGTGCGAACTACAGTCCGATTCATTTTTTCAAGCAAAGAAAAATGAAGACATTAGTACCTTTTTGAAGTTGTCTTCAAGGATGGTTTTTCTAAACTTCATAACTTTGCGTTGAAACTATATTCAATGTTTGGTAGTACGTATATAATGTGAAAGTACATTTTCTGATTTAAACTGCCTACTGCCTAAACCGAATTAGAACGGGACATGCAGTATGCGCACACAACCTACATAAATGGGGAAAACAGCCTAACTCCAGCTGCGACTGTGGAGTTCCAGATCAAACCATCCAACACATAGTGAATTGAGGGCATATCGAGGGGTCCCAAAAGACTTTTTCAAAATTACGCCTGCCAGCCTTGAATGGATAGCTCAACTTATATTTTATCTGTATTTTGTCTATGTTCGTTTTTACAATCTTATGTTTGTATTTTTGAATTATGTACTTACGTTTTTTACAATTATTACTGTATTTACTCCATGTATTGAGCCACACGCTAAATAAATAAATTCTGCTTTGAAGCATATTAAATCTAAAAAACGTAATGGCATGGAAAACGATTCTCTGGGAGCGTGTATTAGACTCACTACGACTAGCACAGATATAGATGTGCAAAATTTATTAGAGGATAAACCCTTGCCTCGAATATCCCATTGATTTTTTATTTTATGTTAAATTTTAAACATAACATATAAATTGTAAACCATAATAATACACTTATAAATAATATTTGGTTTGTATATTATTTTTTAAAATAAACTTTTTTTGAACGAGTCGAGTTCTCTGGCCCTTTATCTTCTTCTTCTTCTTAAAGTGCCTATCCGTTCCGGATGTTGGCGATCATCACGGCTATCTTTACTTTGTTTATTGCAGAGCGGCACAGTTCAGTGGTAGTCGTGTTATACCACTTTCGTTAAGTTTGAAGCCAGAAAATGCGTCTTCTTCCCGGTCCTCTCTTACCATTTACCTTCCCTTGGAGAAACAGCTGGAGAAGGCCGTAACGTTCTTGATTTCTCATTACATGTCCTAGATATTCGAACTTTTTAGTTTTGACGGTCATGAGAATTTCACATTCTTTCCCTATTCTACGCAGAACCTAAACATTAGTAACTCTGTCAACCCAGGATATACGTAAGATGCGCCTATAACACCACATTTCGAAAACTTCGAGCGGATTCATAGATGCAACAGTCAGTGTCCACGCTTCCATTCCGTAGAGCAAAACTGTGAATATGTAGCAGTTCAATAGACGACATTTTGTTTTTAATGATATGTCTCGACTGTTGAAAATGGTTCTCATTCTAACGAATGCTGCTTTTACTTTTATTATTCGCTGTTTAATTTCTGTTGAGTGGTCCCATTGGCTATTTAAATTAGTGTCTAGATATGTATATTGCTCGACTCTTTCGATATTCTGTTGGTTGATTGTAAGTTGAGCGTTTAGTATTGGTTTTTTACTAATTGTCATAAATTTGGTTTTCTTTATGTTAAGAGCTAGTCCGTATCTGTTGCTGACTTCTGTTATGCGATTTGTTAATATCTGTAAGTCATTCAAATTATCAGCAAAAACTATAGTGTCATCTGCATATCTAATGTTATTCAACCATTCACCGTTTATTAGTGTAGTCGGTTCGCTATATTTACGCGGGTTTCGGATTAACAAAATTATGCTAATGACTCATTGATAACCAGTTGCAGTACACGACTTCCCAGAAAATTAGGAAAAAACTGCATTAATGGTCATATTTTAAAATACATTAAAATAACATTAGTGTAGGTATAAATTTGTTAAAATATTGCAGTTGAATTGATTCTTTGCCAGTGTTGACATTGTATATTTGGTGGAAATATTTAAAAATGCCTAGACGTGTGTTAGATGTAGATAGTCTAATTTGTAGTGTACAAAAGTATTTTACGGATGAAAAAGAAAATGGCGGTCCTTTAAAATCGGTAACGTCTGTTCAACAACGCGTATGTGATGCTCTAGGAATTAGTGTAACCAAACTAAGAGTATTACAAAATCGCAATAATGAACGGCCGAAAGAAGATCACCGAAAAACTCGCCTATCATTGAAAACGAAAGATATTCCAGATGGAAAAAAATTTGAAATTCGTGATACTATTTATCGAATGCGAGCCAACAAGGAACATGTGACCTTAAATACAATTCTCTCGGAATTAAAAGATAGAAAATTTGACGAAATTGGCAGAACAAGTCTATGGCAAGTGATACATAATTTGTGTTTCAAATTTCAAAAGAAGGATAACAGAAAAGCCATTTGTGAAAGAAGTTCTGTTGTGCATAAAAGAATTAACTTTCTAAAAAATATTCTAAATTAAAAGAAGAAAGGGCAAATTTTATATATTTAGACGAAACATGGATATTTTCTAGGGGTGCAACCAAGAGAATATGGCAAGATGATAACGTAAAGTCTATCAAATATACTGATGGAGAAGGGAAGCGACACATAATTTTACATGCAGGAGGGAAATCGGGTTTTATAAAAGGTGCTGATTTAATATTTTCATCTAAATCAAAATCAAGTGACTATCATGATAATATGAACACAGAAATGTTTGTAAAATGGTTACATGAAAAACTTCTCCCAGGTTTAAGTGAGCCCAGCGTAATTATTTTAGACAATGCACCTTACCATTCTGAAGTATTAAACAAAAGTCCAACGAATTCTTGGACTGTTAATAAAATTAAAGAATGGTTGACAAAGGAACATATACCATTTACACAACATATTTTAAAATCAGAATTATTACGCTTGGCAAATATCCACGCAAAACCAAAAACCTTTGTAGAGGATCATATTATTGAAAGTTACGGTCATCAAGTTTTACGTCTGCCACCGTATCATTCCCAGTTTAATCCTATCGAATATATATGGTGAATAGTGAAACAATATTATGACAACCATATTGGGCCTAACGGTTATAGCGACGACGCAGTTCGGGAAACTTGGCGAAAGGCACTTTCAATTGTAACTCCAGAAGTGTGGTGCAACTGTATATTCAAGTGCGAGAAACTAATAGATTGGTGGACTCGTGAAAATAAAATAAACGAAATAAGTCTAATCATAATAACAATTAATGGTGATGACAGTGATGATGATGACGATTATGATATTTTTGATGATAACGACTGATTTTCATTTTTGTTGGCAAGTTAAATTTTTTTATTTTTCATTAGAAATTCTCTCCATGGAACAAATATACATAGACCATATTTTCTGTGTGAAGTGTAATATAAAATTATTATTAGGTTTATATTAGCCACATTAGACTCCATTAATGAAGTAATTCTCGTTATTATACTATCAATTATATAAAAGATTTTCCATTATTATTTAATTAAAAAAAGTTATGGGTTATTTTTCATTTCATTTGACCAGTTGATATTTCCCCAAAGAGCAGGTAATTAAAACTGGGTACTTACAATAAAAATTTTAAATACCCATTCAGAATAAATATTGAACAACAATGGAGACAAAATACAGCTTTGTCGTACTCCACGTTCTATTGCAATTTTGTCAGTTAACTGGTCTTCTATTTTGATTTTGGCCGTTGGATTGTAGTAAATGTTTCTGATAATTCTAAGATCTTTGTTGTCAATTCCAATTTCTTGCATTGGAGTCTTTAATTTGTTATGTTTTGCTGTGTCAAAGGCCTTCTGGTAATCTATAAAGCATACGTATATGTCACAATTCACATCCCTGCATCTCTGAAATAGCACCTGTACAGCAAAAAGGGCCTCCCGTGTTCCCAGACCATCACGAAACCCGAATTGTGTTCTTGTTAATTGTTCCTCACATTTTGTATATATTCTTTTGTGAATGACCTTTAGAAATGTTTTAAGTAAATGGCTCATAGGGCTTATAATTCTATAGTCTTCGCACTTTCTCGCATTGGGTTTTTTTGGAAGATTTATAAAAGTTGACACTAACCATTTTTGGGGAATTATGCCTGTATCATATATATTGTTAAATATATTTGTCAACCCTTTTATGCCATCATAGGCCATAGTAGATGACCCTTCATGACGATTTCAAATTTTTAATTTGAAATTTCACACAGAAAGAGCAAAACTGTTTTAGTCAAAAACGTTTTTGTTTGAAACGTAAACGTTTTTGTTCCACAAGAAACATTTTGTTTTCAAGAGAAACAAAATATTTTCACAAACCATACTGCAATCAGTTTTAATAAAGATGTTGACAGATAACAACGAAATTGCACTAGTTTTCTGACAGTTGTTCCTCCTACAGGACGAAAAAACGCAAAATAAAAGAATACTTCTTATTCACTACTCGAGCGGTTTCAATAAGGGAATTCCAAAAACACGTTGCGCCTGCGTACATTAAAATGTTTCGATACAAAACGACAATCCAGTAATCAACATCAAACAGACTGACTAAAACTAAATGAGCTTAAACATGCTTTAGACACACGACTAATCAGTATGCGTCAGCTCATTTCATTTATAAGGAAACATCAGCATCAGACTCGTTTAGTCAAAAACGTTTTTGTCTAAAACAGAAAGAGCAAAACTGTTTTAGTCAAAAACGTTTTTGTTTCCACACGAAACATTTTGTTTTCAAGAGAAACAAAATGTTTGCACAAACCATACTGCAATCAGTTTTATTAAAGATGTCGACAGATAACGACGAAATTGCACTAGTTTTCTGGCAGTGGTTCCTCCTACAGGCAAAAACAAGCAAAATATCGCTGTTTCCACATACGTATTGACTACTCGAGCGGTTTCAAGGAGGGAATTCCAAAAACACGTTGCGCCTGCATATATTGAAATTTTTCGACACAAAACGACGATCCGGTAATCAACATCAAACAGACTGACTGAAACTAAATGAGCCTAAACATGCTTTTGACACACGACTAATCAGTGTGCGTCAGCTCATTTTATTTATATGGAAACATCAGCATCAGACTCGTTTAGTCAAAAACGTTTTTTGACTAAAACAGTTTTGCTCTTTCTGTGTGCGGCCACCCTAACAGGTTGGACCACACTGATCCAAGAAACTTCGGAAACAGTTATAGGGCGACAAATCATTTATAAGGATCTCAGCATAATTTTCATGTAAACTTGCGTTATCAGAATCAAATTCTAAATGATTTCTCACTTGTCATATTCAGGTATAATCTAAAATTTTCAATTTCAAGTTTCAATTTCAAAAAAATCGTCAATTTGTCTTAAAGAAAATTATTTGTCGGATTCCTGTTCGGATGATAAAATGATCTCGTTAGGTTCTAGACACTAGAAAATCAAGTGTGACACTGGCTATACCGTGAAGAGCTACCATTTCTTCTTGTCATGTATCGTCTGGCAAAAGTCATTTGGAACAGCATGGTTGGTCCCAAACATTTTTTCCAGTTTTTACATTTTTCCATAGATTTCCCTTTTACTTTATTTACGTTTTTATTTACGTTTACTTTTCGTATTTTTTTTTTAGAATAATTTGTCTTTTCTTCTGGCAAAAACACAACAAATTGTGACATAAAAAATATTTAAAGCATTGTAAGAAAAAGAAAAAAGCATATAAGCTTATAGTAGAAATCTTGGAGCCTCGATCTACTACAAAAATGTAAAAGTAAATCCAGATAAAATGTAAAAGTAAAACCTTCCCAGAAAATTTATAAGCATTCGTAAATCAAAAAGCTAAAATAATTTTACGTTAAAAAACAAAGTTATAAGAAGCATGCAGAATTTATTTCATATATGCTTTTACAACTTATTTGTAATGTTTTGTATTAAAGGAATTCATTCTGTTTAATTATATAAAGATATCGTTTTATTTTAGTTTTATTTTTGTGACACTCTATCTAAAGCTATAACAATGTTACATCTGGTCCACATCCATAAAATATTGAGATATCTTGCATATGCAAGTGCTATAAGTAGAATATAAGACACTGACGATTTTTATTTTGTTTTAGGGATCGACATAACGTCCATGAAGATGTATCAGTTTTCATTCGCATTTTGGCTGTTGCTAATACAAATATCAAGTCGAAGTAAGATTTTATAAAAATAATATTGTATTTGGTATTCAAACATTTTGTTTTAGTTAGAGAGTTTAATGGTGAATATATTGGAGCAAGACAGCGAATATTCCATCCTAGTAGAGGTGAGTGAAATGCTATTTACATTTTTGACAGGGAGTTATAAGTTGAGAACAGGTAGTAAATATCGCAGGGGTCGTTAGTTTAAAAAATACTACTGAAATTTTAATAATATATATCTGTTTATTGTAATTTGTATATAAAGATTAGAATCTAATTGAAACCCCGAAATGATGACAGAATTCTCACAAAAAATTCTACCTCTTTAATCTTGTACCTACTTAATATCCCTGTTGAAACACAATATATTATTTGTTTACAGAATACTATTTTTGTGTAAAATTATAAAATACTATTTATAAACGGTTTACATTGTTTTAATTTGTTCTTAAATTGTTGCTATAAATTGTTTTAAAAATGTTATGTCAAAGTACTTAGTGATCGATCGTCCAAGTTGGTTTGGAAACTCTTTTCTCTATTTTCTCATTTGTTTGGAACTAGTATAGTTGTGGTATAATAGTATAGTTTAAACAGGATCCTATTGTGTTATCCCGTGGGAACTTTATTGCTAAAATGTAAAACCCATTTTTTTTGGTTTTTAATATCTTTGTAAGGCAAAATCACTTGGTCGTCCAAAAATCGTAGTGGGAGGGGGGTGGTGGGGAGCCTTACAAAAAAAAATGCAATTATTTTTTTTCATCGTTTTTCGGATGTACAATATCCGAACATTTATTCATCAAATTTGCATACCCATCTGGACATTAGAAATATTTTTATTTTATTTATAAAAATACGTCAAACCATTGTTGTATATGGAGCGCCTTCATACAAAATCAATTGTTCTGAAAACCCATATTTTTAAAATCTTTTACCTCGCTCTACCTCGAAAAATATTGGGTTTAGCAAAAAATTACTTTCTATAAACATTATAGACCAAAAATCAAAGAACACGTGGGTTTTTTTTAGAATTTCGATTGGATACTTAGTTTAAGAAAAAATTAAATAAATCGAACGGCATGTCACGACGGACAGTGCTGAACGCCGAGATGCGAGGAAGGGCGAGATTTCTAATCTGAAGTCAAAGCAAATCGACTCTAGTGATGGCGATGTTGTTAGGGTCGATTTTACATTGAAACGCTGTTGTGTTGTATATTCTATTGCGAAAGTGCATCATTGTGCATTATTTTATACTAATAGCGCGAAATCCACTGAGCTGAGATTTTTTATATTAAAAGTTTTAAATTATTAAAAGTTATTAATTAGCTTATTGCTATAATAAAAATATTAAATATCTACTTAATATTAAAGTAAATATGTTTTTCATCTAGAAACGGATTTAACGAAAAGCAGCAGGTCTGACAGTGAACTTGAGTCAAAAATCAGATTAAGGCATGTTTTTTTCCATAAAGTCCATTTCCTTTTCAGTTTGTTGAAGGACGCGGAAACTGGAGAATACATTTTTGTTCTAGTTTTCGAAAAATGCATCCTTACTTCTTTGCATTTGGCCATGTGAACTATTCTTTTTGGGGAACATTATATTTGTTGGACATGTACAAATTTGCTGATAAGTATCCAGAATTTCATGAAGACTTTATTAGAGGAAATTTTGTTGTGAAAAGTTTGAACAGAAACTTTTACCAACTATTTGTAGATACAGCTTTAAACATATAAATACAAACTCAAAAGATGCAGGAGAAATCGTGTGATTTACTAAAACCAGCACCAAACTAGACGAATGATTTTTAAGCTATAATATGATTGGCATGATGGTAGATGAATTTCGTGCATCATGAGACCTAAGCAACCACTCAAGTCAAAACGTAGAAAGTAGAAAAAAACGGATGAAAATTGATGAATATTCTGTACAAAAACTACATGGTCAGTTTTTACGATTTAATGTATTTTTAAAAAGCGTAGATCGTCTTCTCGTAATTTCAGCTAATGAGATTGCATCGCCAAATGTTCAAACCATCCTTACTAAATATACAAAAAAAAAATGAAAAAGAGAGCCTAGCGAAATGTATTGTTACTGTTGGAACTCCCAATTTTTATCAGCATAGAAAAGAGAATAATCTTCCAAGACTTCGTCGCGCAGGTACCTATAAAACTGTCTCTGAAAAGAAGAAAATTATTCAAGATGAGCAAGAATTTTTACAAAAAATACTAGCAACCAAGGCAATTGAAAGAGACATAAATATTATGAGGATATTTTCAAATATGAATTGACAGTATATCCAATGTCACTTGTACCAGCAGGAGTTTTATCGATACCATAAAATAAATCTGCCTTAGGTTCTATAATAGAACAGTTTACAGTTGTTACAAAATCACAAAACGTGTCACATTTTTGATGGTATGGGATTGATTCAAGTAGTTGGCAAACCATCAAATGCCAAAACATTTGACGACTATGCAAGAATTTTGAAATCAATAGTGTTCAAGAACCCCTACAACGTTAAAAGGATCGATTTTGTTTTGGATCACTACAAGGAATCTTCCATAAAAAACTGCACGAGACAAAAGAGAGGCGCCAAAATTAAATCAACACAACGGTTAATTAAAGGTCCGGATACAGTATTACCTCAAAAATGGAATTCATTTATTAATTGAGTTTTTAATAAAAACCAGCTTACACACTTCGTAAGCAATCAGCTAGTTAAATATTCCTTAACAAATTGTACCGCTCACTTCGTATCCAGCAGAGGATTTTGCGGCGTTTTACATTACAAAACAAATTTTGGTTTGAATTCTGAAATATTAGTCTCATCACATAAAGAGGCAGATACCAGAATAATATTACACATTCTGTCAGCAAAAATGGAGGGATATACAAAATGTATAGTCGACTGTAAAGTTACCGATGTGCCCATTTTAAAGACCTTTCAACTCCAGAAGTTTAGATAAGGGTTGGAACAAAGGACAACGAAATATTTATAGGTATCCACGAACTCTCTATGGATTACTCCCTAAGGAAATGTTGACCAGCCTTTCATATTGGAAGGTATTTCTATTAAATTATAGTCTCCTATCTAGAGTGGGAAGTGAAGAATATTTGAGCAAAGATGTTTCCGATGATATGATATTGTTAAATCTGTTATTCTTCTTAATACACCTAAGGACAATATTAAGTGTATTAATACTCTAAGAGGTATTTTGGCCACTACGAAACCTATTCATAAACTGCCTCCTACTTTAGACAGTCTGAGGCAACACTGCCATACACTTCCAGACGAAAATATGGCTATGTAGTGCGACACCAAGACCATGTCTGCCAAATCCGTTGCTAAGTGGCTGGAGTAAACAAAATGGAGAGCTGGTACCAGTTTTAAACACGGAACCCATGTTGACGAAAGATACATATATTCTGAACAGTTGTAAATTTAAAAAAGGTGAATCAACTTTTGCCTTTTTATGTGAAGAATAATTATATTAGCTTTTTTTTAATAATTTTCAGACTGTACAGGGCCCAATGTTCGTGTAAAAGGAAGCAGATCAAATGCATTGGTTCTTGTAAATGTGTGGCCCAGGCGAAATGTGGCAATAAAGGTAATATACGTGAAACAATTTTAACCGTAGAAGATGTTAGTTCTGAGAATACTGAAGAGTCTGACTTAGAATAAGATAATTTATGCCAATCATATAGTAGCTTAAAAACCATTCATCTAGTTTTGTGCTGGTTTTAGTATATCACACGATTTCTCCTGCATCTTTTGAGTTTGTATTTATATGTTTAAAGCTATATCTACAAATAGTTGGTACAAGTTTCTGTTCAAACTTTTCACAACAAAATTTCCTCTAATAAAGTCTTCATGAAATTCTGGATACTTATCAGCAAATTTGTACATGTCCAACAAATATAATGTTCCCCAAAAAGAATAGTTCACATGGCCAAATGCAAAGAAGTAAGGATGCATTTTTCGAAAACTAGAACAAAAATGTATTCTCCAGTTTCCGCGTCCTTCAACAAACTGAAAAGGAAATGGACTTTATGGAAAAAAACATGCCTTAATCTGATTTTTGACTCAAGTTCACTGTCAGACCTGCTGCTTTTCGTTAAATCCGTTTCTAGATGAAAAAAATATTTACTTTAATATTAAGTAGATATTTAATATTTTTATTATAGCAATAAGCTAATTAATAACTTTTAATAATTTAAAACTTTTAATATAAAAAATCTCAGCTCAGTGGATTTCGCGCTATTAGTATAAAATAATGCACAATGATGCACTTTCGCAATAGAATATACAACACAACAGCGTTTCAATGTAAAATCGACCCTAACAACATCGCCATCACTAGAGTCGATTTGCTTTGACTTCAGATTAGAAATCTCGCCCTTCCTCGCATCTCGGCGTTCAGCACTGTCCGTCGTGACATGCCGTTCGATTTATTTAATTCTTTCTTAAACTAAGTATCCAATCGAAATTCTAAAAAAACCCACGTGTTCTTTGATTTTTGGTCTATAATGTTTATAAAAAGTAATTTTTTGCTAAACCCAATATTTTTCGAGGTAGAGCGAGGTAAAAGATTTTAAAAATATGGGTTTTCAGAACAAGTGATTTTGTATGAAGGCGCTCCATATACAACAATGGTTTGACGTATTTTTATAAATAAAATAAAAATATTTCTAATGTCCAGATCAACATACAAATTTGAGGAATGAATTTTCGGTTATCGTAGATCCGAAAAATAACGAAAAAAAAATTAGCACTTTTTATTGTAAGGCTCCCCACCACTCCCCTCCCGCTACGATTTTTGGACGACCAAGTGATTTTGCATTAGAAAGATATTAGAAACGAAAAAAAATAGGTTTTACATTTTAGCAACAAAGTGCCCACCAAAATCTATTCTAGAAGCCTTTTGCCAGTCTATTTACTCTACTATAAAATAAATAAGAAATATAGTAGAACGCTCAGATTTGTAGGGTTTGATAGTTCTGCTTTAAGATATAGTGCGGGAGCTGGTTGTTCTAGTAGTTCAATCCATCTATCTATCTATAGCCCAAAATATATTCATGTGTTGAATATAGGCCTCCCCATTAGTCTACATTGTTCTCTGTCTTCTTTTTGTCTTTTCCACATTCTACCTGTGCTTTGCTCAATGTCATCTTTCCATCTCATTTGCGGTAGATCTCTTGACCTTTTTTGCAGTATATGGTCTCCAGCGGCCAATTTCTTTATTCCATCTTCGATCCTGATATCTTTCGTTATGCCCAGCCCATTTCCATTTTAATTTCAATGCATGTTCGACAGCGTCTGTTGTTTCTGTCTTGCATCTTATCCACTTGTTCCTCTTTTTATCTCCATCTCGATACATCCATAAGTCTTCTTCTACGTCTCTGTCTTTCATTTCTCTATTGATACCTTCTCTTCAACTAAGGCGGGGTCTTCCTCTTTTATTATACCGTGAGGGGTTCACATTAAGACTTGTTTTGGGAGACGTTCTTGAGACATTCTCTGCACATGACCGTACCATCTGAGTTGCTGGGTACCAATATCGTCTACTATTGTATGTTTTACTTTCATAATTTCTCGTATTCTGTTGTTCGTTACTCTTTCTAGTCTAGATTTTCCAGCTGAACGTCTCCAGAAATATTCCATTCCCGTTGCCTCAATTTTTTTCTTTTATATTTCCTGTATTATATATCTTGTGCTTGTTATTATTAGAGATTGATTGATCCCTGAGGATACTATTGAGAAGGGAAATTGCTTTTCTTGCTTGGTTGTTTTTCTTCTCAATTTTGTCGTCTACGTTACCTTTTTTTGTGATCATCATACCTAAATATTTATATGTGTTGCAATGTTTGATAACTTCTCCATCTTCCAATATGAGGTCTTGTTGTTTCCCGCCGATACACATATATTCGGTTTTGGTTTTTTGGATATTTATTTTAAGTCCCCATTTTTTATACTCCTCGATTAATTTTCGAGACATATACTCAATATCTTCATAATCTTGTGCTATCACTAGTTGATCATCTGTAAATGACAAAGTGTATATGCTATTGTTGTTAATCGGCATTCCCATATACATTTGCGCTTCCACCGTTTTAGATCCTGTTCTAGATAAATTTTAAATAATGTCGGGGAGAGACAGCAGCCCTGCTTAAGGCCTTTATTCATTTGGAATCCACTGGAGAGATTATTTCCAACCTTTACTTTGAGTGAGCATTAGCGTAATGAAGTTTCTTCGCCGCAATTATTAAATTCATGCTTATGTTTGTTTTCTCTAACGCTTCCCATAATTTATAATGTGGTACGCTATCATAAGCCTTTCGTAAGTCTACATACAACAAATTATGTACTTCTTGCTTAACGGCTATTTTCTTTTCACTAATCT
The DNA here is from genome assembly GCA_918026665.1 of Diabrotica balteata. Lineage (NCBI taxonomy): Eukaryota > Metazoa > Arthropoda > Insecta > Coleoptera > Chrysomelidae > Diabrotica > Diabrotica balteata. The sequence goes on from OU898285.1 coordinate 68,400,454, forward strand.
GTGTAATGCAAAACAAATGGTTAACATTAGATCTACCTGCCCTAAATCCTGCCTGTTCCTCAGCCTCTAAGTCTTTATATTCGCTTTCTATTCTGTTTTTAATTACTTTACCGTATATTCTACTGACCAAGTTTGTCACGGCAATGCCTCTGTAATTGTCACATACATCCCTTCTGTCTTTTTTATGTATAGTGGATATGAATGACGTCTTCCATTCCTCTGGGGTTGTCATTCCATTAATGCAGTTTTGGAACAGTTTGGCTAAACTTGTATATAGTTTGGTTGTACCGTGTTTAATTAACTCTTCAGGGACGTTACCTGAATCCGCTGCTTTGAACCCGGATTTTTTAGAGATCTACATACATCTTCCACTTCTTTCTTTGTCTTTCATTGTTCATGTTTACATTCCAAATGACTCAAATACATATAAATCATCTTATATAGGGACTGTAGGCGCCCTCTATTAAAATTATGTTGAAATAAAATAAGTCATATCACAGATATCTGTGCCAAATTGAAAGGGTTAATATGCGTATAAATAATGCATTTATCCTTTTATATTCGCAAAACGTATGGAATTGAATAAAACTTTCAATATTGGACTTTATGAAGCACAAGTATATACTATGCCAAAGAGAAACACAAAGATTAATTTGTAAATCATTGTAAGTAGTATTCAATCTAAATAATTAATTAATGTTTTAATGTTTTTTTATTGTCCTTTTAGCAGATTATTTTAATATTTTTTTATATTCAACGGAATATTTGATTTTTATGTGTTAGAATCAAAGATTAATTTGTAAATCATTATAAGTAGTATTTAATCTAAATAATTAATTAACGATTTATTGTTTTTATTGTCCTTTTGGCAGATTATTTTAATATTTTTTATATTCAACGGAATATTTGATTTTTATTTGTTAGAGTCTCATATACAAAGAGGAGACCAATCTCCTCCACCTGACTTGGATTACGGCGACAGCAGACATTTTCAAGATATATATCAATCTCCTGATCTATACAGAAACCGGCGACCTGGACACAGTCATATTAAGGGTGTGTTTTTTATTGGACTGAGGTGAAGGTGTTGAAACATAACTCATCAAATAACTTTCATGATATTATCAACTGAAATCAAAACAACTTTTTTGCGTTTTCATCAAATTAATTAAACATTTAATAATAGTTGCTGTAGTCGTTAATAATGATTTGTTAAAAATATTACACAAATTGGAACAAATATAGGTAGGTAAAGCATGTTTCAGAATATGTTGACTTAGGATAAGCTGCCACAGCCGATAAAAGTAACCAAACCAGAGAAATAAACAGAAGAATCAGAATTGCTTCCTCTATTTATTGAGGGGAAACCCTCAAAAACCAAGAAACACTTTTGAAATTAAAATCAAAGCTACTCAGTGCATGAGTTGTAAATGATGTATCTAAAACTTAAGTAAAGATGGGCTGAACATAACAACAAGTAAAAAGATAAAAGGTAGCACGAAGATCATGAGCGCTGGAGACCAAATACTGCAAAATGATAAAGAGGTCGGCAGCAAATAAGATGGACCAATGATATTATGTAAACTGTAGGTCCAATGTGAAAAAACAATGGAAGAAAAGGATAAAAGGAGACGAATGCAAGAGGCCTATAATCAGACTATTATTAGATAATGAGTTACAGATAGATAGATAAAAGTAAATTTATGTACCAGATAGATTCCGATTAACAATAAAACAAATGTAAACTGAAAACTGACAACATTCATAATTGCGGTGAGACTATAGCGGTGAGAAAATCTGAAACTTATCGCCTTTATATTTGGCATTACACCTTTTATTTATACATTTGGTCGGCCTCACCTACTTTCCACAGCCCTTCATTGTAATAATGTTCATATCTGAATTGATCTTATGATGTTCTCATTCTTGTCGTTTCCCCGTTACTGAGGATCCTGATTTTTTTAAATATTCTTAACAATTTTTCTCTATTGGTCTCTATCTTCAGCTGATCTGAGAGCTTCGCAGAATAAGTTTCCTGCTGAATTCTTAGTTTGGTCGAACCATCTAGTTGGTGATCGTCCTCTTGATCTTCTCCCCGGAACGTTTCCAGAAACAATTAATCTCTGTCGTCACCTCTGTGAACCACGCGACCGAAAAATTGCAAAATACGTTGCAGACATATTGTGGACAGCCTTTTTTAAATCTCGAGTTGGTTTAGAATGGAAACGTTTGTCTTATGAGCTTTCCAAGGTATACACAGCATTCTTCTCCAGCACCACATTTCAAAGGCATCAATTTTTTGTCGCTCGCGCCAACGAAGAGTCCAAGTTTCTGCCTCGTATAGAAATAATGAGAATACAAGGGCATTCAGTCTCATCTTGAAATTTTGAGAGATACATCTGTCTTTCCCAACTTTAGTTAGGCGGCTCATCACATGTTTTGCCATACCAATACGTCTCCGAACTTCTGCTTCACAATTACCATCGTTAGTTATACTAGACCCGAGATAGACAAAACTGTCCACTATCTGGTATTCCTGTAACGTGTTAGTCAGTTGAATAGTGTGGAATCAATCTGTCGACCATCATTATTTTTGCCTTAGTTTTATTGATTTTCAGACCAACTGTATTGCTTTCGTACTCAACTCTTCACAAGAGATTAAATATTTCTTGCTCATTTGCTGCTATAACTGTAGTGTCATCAACATATCTTAAATTGGAGATTTTCCTACCAGCCACTGTTACTCCATGGGCCCATCCATCTAAAGCCATCCTTATTACATGTTCATCAATTTTGAATAAGTCAGGTGACAACACGCATCCCTGTCTAACACCTCTCCCGGTCTTGAATTGGTTTGAGAACTTCTACTCGTACTGTTGTTATATTGGACCGGTACAGATTCTTAATAAGTGTCACCAGGTGCATTGGTGTGCCAATTTCTATTAAAATGAACCACAGATTTATCCAGCTTATACAATCAAATGCCGTTCAGTAGTCAACGAAGAATATATTCATATGTACTTGGAATTCTCTAGACTTTTCAATGAGTTGTCTCAGGTTCAGGATTTGTTCCCGTGTACCTTTACCTTTTACATAACCCGCTTGTTCCTGAGGTATTTGGTAATGTAGATAGGTTTTTAATCTGTTTTTGATGATATGCAACAAGATTTTACTAGCATGTGTTATTAGAGACTGTGTGCGGTAGTTTTCACATCTGGTAGTAGTCCCTTTTTTCTGTAGCGGGATATAAATTGAGGTACACCAATCAGATGGCCATTTTCCTGAATTCTAAAAAGCGACACAGATAGAATAGATGATATGTAATACCTTTGTTACCTGGTAACTATAGTATTTCACCTTGTATTGAATCAATGTCTGGGGATTTATTTCTCTTTAGATATTTAATTGCATCTTTGACTTGACTTCAGCGAGTAAGACAGGTTCTCTAGGGCAGTCAGAGGGCCGTTGATTTACTGTTTGTACCTCGTTATTTTTATATAGCTCGCCACAGTAGTTTCGCCATGTTTCCAATGTTTCGTTAGTATCGGTCTCTAGATTACCTTCCTTATCTATTACAGACCACGTTTGATATTTAAATTTTCTGGCAAAGAGTTTGATTTTCTAAAATAAATCCTTCGGTTGATTTCGACAGCCATGTTCCTCTCTGCATATTTAAGAGATGTAATCAGAAGTTTTGTCTCTATCCTGATTCGAGAAGAGTGAGAGTTGAGTTTGAAGAGGACAGTCGACAAGAAAGACTCAGGCATGTACAGGGTGTTTGTTCATATAGTGGTCTACAAGATGTCGACCGGAATAATTTTTCATCATCAAACTAATCTCGTTTTTATGGAATGCATTTTAAATCAATATCAATAGATTGATCGTATCTATCTTAGAACCTGTTGTCTTTGCATTTGTCACTGTTGCAAGTCCTGATTTCTGTTACATGCAAGATAATGTAAAGCAGCATACTGCAGCAACAGTAAGAGACTGGATTCATAATGAGGATATTACACTTTAACCGTGGCCAGCACAATCGTCAGATCTTAATCCCATCGAGCATGTATGGGATATGCCTTAGACATGGATTGATCCTCCTCTGCACAATGTCCATAATAGACAATATCTTTAAGATCTTCACAAGAAGGGATTTTATTGCCTCAAAACGAAACTGATAATTTAATTTAAGCATGCTAAGGCGGTGTCAAGGTGTGATTAATGCTGCTGGGGGAAATACAGATTACTAAACACATTTGTTTTTATATTTTTATGTTTCAAATTGACTTTTTTATGTTAAAAATTTCCATTAAATTCATACACTTCTTAACTTTTGTTTTGTTATTTCATCACAGGGAAATCATATTACTCTGAAATTAAGATAAATTCATTGCTGACTACTCAGGGATTATAATGGTGTCACTTTGTAAAATCTAATCAAAATTGATGTATATACGAGAAAAAAACTTGGTGTTCCTTAGACATTTTTGATGTGTTTAGTTTGCCCCTTATCCGCTTAATATTTCCATAACTAATTTCCAGATTTAGGTTTTAAGATAATAGCATTCTTGTTCATGTGTTCTCAAGTATTCGAGAATCTTACAATATTACAATTAAGGCAAGTTAATAATTAGTTATTTTATTTATAAAATAAAATAATACAAATAAGATATTGTTTTGATTTCGGGTGACTGTGGTTTTGTTTTGTTGACTTTCCTGGTTATTGGTCTTTTGCAGAATATAACTCACTAACATTTGCTTTGTAGATGAAAGCCGTACTTTATAGTTTACTTAAGTGAATATTTATTTTTAGGATACGAACCAAAAAAATTACATCCATGTGAACAAAGTTCTTGTTACCCAGCTACTGGCAATTTGTTAATTGGTAGGGAAAGTCAGTTATACGCTTCATCAACGTGTGGAGTGCATGGCCAACAGAGATATTGTATTGTGTCTCATTTGGATGCCGAAAGAAAAAAATGCTTTTGGTGTGACTCCAGACCATCTCCAAAACCTAACCCACTGCTAAATCATAATATTAGTAATATTGTTTATAGACTCTTTCCGGGGTAAGTAAATCGTAGATACGTTGGGAGCCTATTGATTTGCGACAACTTTGTTTTTTAATCTTTTGGAAATAACGCACTTATTGAAAAAAATATTTTCTATTTGCATTTATTGTCAAAATACAGAAAAAATAAACAAATAAAAATAAACATTTATATTTTATGTACTTTATTTTGACAGTTTACTGGAACTGATGCACATTTGATTGACCCGTTGATCTGGATAACTTTTATAAAGATGACACAATTTTCCATGGGGTGTGTAACAGCTTGCGATATGTCCCTCAATATCTTTATTATATCCAATCTCCAATCATGTTATTTAGTCCAATAAACAAAAAATAAAATGTAAATTATTTCGTTTCAGAACGAATCCTTAAAAAAATTTTGAAGTTTTGATGTGAAAATATGGATTTATGTCAAAAGTATCAGTTTAAAATAATGCCGTCATTGTTTAAACATTGATTTTAAAGCAAAAATCACCGAAAATCACTATTTTAAATTTTTTTCTATACTTCTTTCCTAATTAGAATTTTTGTTATTTTGAAAGGCTTTAAAAAAACATTCATTTGAGACCTAAATTAAATTTGGTAGATAATGTATTTAAACAATTGCAAACAACTGCAAAAACTTGTAGAAGCAATAAACAAAAAAAAGGTATAAATAATAACAAAAGTTACATAAAAATATGTCTTACACCTATAAGGTACACAAATTTTTGTTGAAAAATATTTATTTATTTAAAAGTTATTTCAATTGTTTATTAGAAAGTTGTATAGTTGGCAATGAAAAATGCGGTTGTTTCCGTCACCTTAAACCTAGAAATAAATTTGAAATAACGCCATTTTGATAATCATTTAGCTGTCAATTTTTCACAAATTAAAAAAAAATGTATTTTAAGACTTTTTAAAACTATATCGTACGGTTCTTATATTTTCATTCGATAAATAACGACCTTTTTATCCGTTGTACATTATTATATCAATGTTTAAATAATGACAACGTTATTTATTTTAAACTATTTAAACTGATACTTTTGACATAAATCCACATTTTCGTACCAAAACTTTTATTTTTCAAGGATTCGTTCAGAAACGAATTAGCCCAGTCTGGTTAAAAAAAGGTCTAAAAATTTTTCAGAGATATCTGAAGGTTTTAAGACATAGGTGGGGGTTACTAGAAGACGAAAAGACGAAAAAGTACTCGTATTTTTAACTTTGCTTTTTTTAACAATAATTTATGGTCACAATTTGATTTTTTCCCTTTTATTTTACATATTATACAATATTTTTATGTCTATCTATGTCTAACAAGTTTAGACAACGATAGTACTAGAGAATTGTATAAAAAAAGATTGGAGCAACAACTACCACAGGAATTTAAACATAAAACAACAGAAGAGTTACATAGCATAATAAGAAAAGGAATACATCAAGCGGCCAAAGAAGCATTAGGAATAAGAGTAAACAAACTCAGAAAGACAAATAATTGGTGGAATGATGAACTACAGGAAATGAAAGATCAAAAGCAAAAATTATATCACAGATGGCTGGGAACAAAGGATCAAGAACACAAAAGAGAATATAGAGAAATGGTAAATAAATTTAAATCCACGATAATAGAGTCAAAAAATCAAAGCTGGGAGAGAAAATGTCAGGAATTATATACGTATATTGGCGGCCGCAAATCAAGAGAATCCTGGAGATTTATAAAAAAACATCAGATCCAACAGAACAGAACAAATAGCCATACACTCCATAGAGCCCGAAAAATGGGAAAAACACTATAAAACACTGTTAGTAGAAGAAAGACCGGAATTCAAAAACATAGAACAACATGAAATCCTGATTCAAGGAGAGCCTCCAACAATTAACATCGAAGAAACTAAAAAAGCTATATCATTGTTGAAAAATGGACGTGCTCCGGGCCCAGAGGGGATATATGCAGAGTTAATAAAAAATGGAACCAACAAACTATTCGAGATACTAACAGAAGTTTTCAATAGGCACTTGCACGGAGAACCAGTGCCACAAAGTTGGAAAGAAGGATGGATTACATCTATCCATAAAAAAGGAAATAAGGAAGATTGCAATAACTATCGGGGTATAACTGTTACGAGTACGCTTAGCAGATTATATGGGAGAATTATAAAAGAACGCATATGCGAAGAATACCGTCCTTTTGAATCAGAAGAACAAAACGGATTCAGAGCGGGACGATCCACAATAGATAGTATTTTTTGCTTATCCCAAATACTCGAGAAAAGAACACTGAGATCTCGAGAAGTGCATTTACTTTTAGTCGATTTAACAAAAGCATATGACACCGTGCCTGTTGCGAAATTGTGGGAAGTATTGGAGAAAACCAGTATCAGCGTTTCACTAATCGACGCTATTAAAGATCTATATAACAACACAATATCAAAAGTTAAAATAGGAAATAAGGTTACTAATGGTTTTCAGGTAACAAAAGGACTGAAGCAAGGTTGTTGTTTATCTTCCATACTATTTAATATATATATATCGACGAAGCACTCAGGCAATGGAAAAAGAAGTGTAAAGGGATGGGGCTGTCTATTGGGGATGAAACGTTATACACGCTGCATTATGCAGATGACCAGGTAGTTATTGCCCAAGACAAGGAAGACCTAGAGTATATGGCTAGAAAACTAATGGAAGAGTACAAAAAATGGGGCCTCGAAGTAAATTTACAAAAAACGCAATATCTTTGCATAGGAGGAGAAAATACTGCAGATGACCTCGACTTAGAAGACGGGAAAATTAAGAAATGCGATCAATGTATATATTTGGGGGTAAAACTAACAAAGACAGGAAGAACTGATGAAGCCATAAAAGACAGAATAACCAAAGGGAAACGAGTTATAGGTGCATTGAATTCAGTACTATGACAGAAAAATATAAGACCGGAAACGAAAAAAAGAATATATAACACAATATTGAAACCAGTAATCGTGTATGGCTCAGAAGTATGGCAGTTATCACAAAAACTTAAAGGTAACCTCTTGGCAGTTGAAATGGATTTTTGGAGGAGAGCAGCGGGAAAGTCTCGATTAGAACATGTGAGAAATGAGGACATAAGAAATCAAATGAATGTACAAAGATCAATTATAGAAGACATCGAAAAACAACAACTGACATGGTACGGACATGTTAGACGTATGGGGGAAGAAAGACTACCAAAAAAAATATTAGAATGGGTACCACCAGAGAAAAGAAAACGAGGACGACCACCAACAACATGGATGCAAGGAATTTCAAAAGCCATGTCAGCAAGAAATCTATTTGAAGAAGACTGGCAGAATAGACAGGCTTGGCGAACGGGAACCCAAAGGCGGATTACGCTATAAACGGGATATATATATATATATATATATATATATATATATATATATATATATGTTATATGCATTGTACCAACCGATGTTCCTTATCACGACGATTCCCAGGGTATCAGGTTCCACTTCCAACAACCTGAGCCGATAAGGATCCTTGCAAATGCAGTACCAGCAGAGTCAGCGGGACCCAAGCTTTTTACACGTTCCCACTGAGTCAGCATTTACTAATATTATAAAACCGCTTGTCGCTCTTAATTTATTATTCAGTATATTTTTGTAGTTCATTCATTATATTTTATATTTCATTCATTTTACCACGTAACTTGTATTTTGTAATTAATAAATTTTTTAAAAAGTCAAAAAAGTGTTTCGTGATATAAAAAGTGGCGCAGTCAGTAGGATCTGGAAACGTTGGCAGAACAAGGAGAACCTAACTGACAACGGTGGATTCCAATCCTTTAATCAGAAAAAGAACCAGAAAACTCCAAAAAGCAGTGCCGTCCTAACTTTGCAGACATCTACGGAAGGAACACCAAGTGAAGCCCCTGGTAGATTAGCTGTCGAGAACAAGACGACTAGATGTTTTTGGAACTAATGTAAGTCTAATACTGAATCATCTCGTATATAATTTTTGTTTGATACCATTTATTACCATATACTGTTCGATATTCCAATATAAAATATTCATTTAATTAGTAATTTTATGCCGAATGTGAATATTTTTTGACCATTACTTTAATAATTATTAACTTTTGGCGATTATTCTGTAAATCGTCAACTTTTATTTTCATTTTATTAAACGATTACCTGTGTCGATTATTCTGCTAATCAGACACTGTCTTAGAAAAATACTTTTCCTATATTTTGATTTATTATTTTAATATTTACATTTTCGATTTATTGTATTGATATTTACATTTTGTTTTATTATTTGATATTTATATTTGATTAATTATTTTTAATTAATCCATTATCTTATATTTTTATTTCTATTTCGTTTATTGATTTATTAACCACCATGAATGATAACGGCAACGTTTCTCGTCCCGCTTCTCGTAATGAGAACCAGCCTGAAATAGAACCTTACAAATTATCCGAAATATTTTCCATCGTACCCGAATTTGAAGGCGATCAGATATTTCTACACACATTTTTAAATGCTTGTGATTATGCTTATAATATGTCCACGCGCGATCAAAAACAACTATTAGTAATTCACATTAAAAATAAATTACGCGGAAGAGCAGCGCAACTTATAAGTTCAAGAAATCCATTATCGTATCTAGAAATTAAACAGCTTCTTACCTCTCATTTTGGAGACACTAGAGACTTATCTTCTTTGATACAAGATTTACAAAGAGTCAAACAACTTCCAAATGAATCGGCTCTTACATTCCTTAATCGTGTCCAAGTCCTTAATGCAAAAATGCACGCAAATATACAGAAATCTAGCCTCTCTGCTGTAGAAAAACAGGCCCAAATTGTATTAATTGAATCAATGGCGCTCAATACCTTATTGACCGGCCTCGATCCAAAAATCGCTCATATTATTCGTGCTAGTAATCCAAAAGACCTTCTTGAAGCTCAAGTCCGCATCAGACGAGAGTTACAATTATCCTATTTCGAAATACAAAAAATCAATAGATCCAATCCTCCAAAACCCAATCAAAATAATCAACCCATTAGAAGACCAAACCTTCAACCACATAGATGCACATTTTGTGGACGTATGGGCCACTCGTACAATGAATGTCGTTCTCGACAAAATTCCCAAAATAATTCGCAGAATTCCAACAACTCTCATAATTTTAACAATTCTCGAAATTTTAATAACCATCAAAACTTCAATAATGCTCAAAACAATGGCTTTCAAAGACCAACTTTCAGTTCAAATAATAATTTCCAAAACAATAGACCCAATGACCAACAAAGACCTCAATTCTCACCAAATCAAAATAATTCACAAGTACGCCCTTCTGTAATACATAAGAATCCTAATTTTTCGAACGATAGACACAGAGCTCATTTCGTTAACTATGAACCTGACTATATTAATGACTATACTTCAGCTTTAAATGAAAGCTACCAATACGAAGATTTCTCTGATAACAATTATTCACCTCCCGATTATTACCAGTCATTTGATCAATCAACCGATTTAATTGATAGCCAAGACTATCAGGATTTTCTCACAGTCCCGAATCAGAACCACCCACCAGACAATATCAGTTCAATGAACGAATCTTTGTCCCAAATACAAAATCAGATACAAACTCTGAATTTGGACGACATGAACCCATCTCTGAACGTTCCAGAACATACTTTTCTTTAAGTCCTCTTCTTGCTGTAAACTCTAAAAACCTGTACTATATAAAAGACGCATCAAATACGTTTAAATTACTTATCGATACCGGTGCTGGTATCTCTATCTTCAAAGAAAATACCGTGAAAAATTTCAAACCACGTTTTCCCGAACAAATTACTATACAGGGTATTACAGACCAAAAAATTCTTGTCACTGAATCAACTTTAGTCCCGTTTCAAGTGGGAAACCCCCATAAGGTCTTCATTTATAATTTAGATATTGATTTCGATGGAATCTTAGGCCTCGATTTCTTAGAACATTATGAATGTACGATAGACGTCAAAAACAAACAACTAATTACAAACTTTAAAACATTACCTCTCCACAAAGTAGAAACTAATTCGCGTAACAATGAACCCCCTAATCAAATTAAAATAGATCCCAGATCCGAACAAATATTCAAGTTAAAATGCCATCTGTCGAATACAGATGCAATTTTGCACAGAAAAGAAAAAGAAAAAGTCCATATCCCCAACGCGTTAGTACACGTAAATGAAAAAGGAGAATTTCTGACATCCGTAGTAAACGCAAATGCAATTCCCAAAATTATCGACTTTTCCGATATAGTAATTGAACCCTATCCGAATTACCCTATCCTAAATTTCCAGTCAAACGATAACTTTGAAAATTATTGTCCTGATAAAATTGACCGTACAAACAAAATAAAATCTCAACTTCGAACAGAACATCTTAACGAGGAAGAACAAGAATTAATAACAAACCTTTGCTTAAATTACGAAGACATATTTTACTTAGAAGGAGACAATCTTACTTTCACCAGTGAGATTAAACATCAAATTGAAACTAATAACGCCAAACCCATTTTTACGAAATCATACAGATATCCTCAGGTCCACAAAGAGGAAGTTAAATCTCAAGTAAATAAGATGATCAACGAAGGTATCATCCGGCCTTCTACTTCTCCTTGGTCATCCCCTGTTTGGGTTGTTCCCAAAAAAATAGACTCTTCTGGAGAACAAAAATGGCGAGTAGTAATAGACTACCGCAAGCTCAATGAATGTACCATTGACGATAAATACCCTCTTCCTAATATCTCCGATCTCTTAGACCAGCTTGGAAAATGCCAATATTTTACAACTCTCGATCTTGCCTCCGGATTTCATCAGATTGAAATCGATCCCAAAGATATTCCTAAAACAGCCTTCTCTGTCGAAAACGGACACTATGAATTTACTCGCATGCCTTTTGGACTTAAAAATGCACCGTCCACATTCCAGCGTGTCATGGACAATATTCTTTTAGGTATTTTAAACGAACGATGTCTTGTCTACATGGACGACATTATAGTATACTCTCCTACCATTCACGAGCACATTTCCCGTCTTACCGAAGTCTTTAAACGTCTTCGAAAGGCTAATCTTAAAATCCAGCCTGATAAATGTGAATTTCTCAGAAAAGAGGTGGCGTATCTCGGACATCTCATTACCCAAGATGGCGTCAAGCCTAACCCTTCTAAAGTCGATTGTATCCAACGATTTCCTGAACCGAAAACACCAAAAGAAATAAAATCTTTCCTAGGTCTAGTCGGTTACTATCGTCGTTTTATTCCCAATTTTGCTAAACTTTCTAAACCTCTCACTAGACTACTACAAAAAGACGTTACTTTTAATTTTGACCCAGATTGCAAGCAAGCTTTTGAAGATTTAAAAAACGCTTTAATTTCTGACCCAATTCTAACCTATCCAAATTTTGAGGAACCATTCGTCCTCACAACAGATGCAAGTGCATTCGCCATCGGCGCTATATTATCCCAAGGCCCCATTGGAAAAGATCTTCCTATAGCATATGCTTCACGTACCCTGTGTAATGCTGAAACACGATATTCGACCATTGAGCGAGAGCTCCTTGCCATCGTATGGGCTGTAAAACATTTCCGACCCTATCTGTTCGGTAGAAAATTCACCCTAGTAACTGATCACCGTCCACTCACCTGGTTATTTTCTATAAAAGACCCTGGAAGCAGCTAGCTAGATGGCGTCTCAAGCTTGAGGAATACAATTATAAAATTATTCATAAACCGGAAAAACCAACAAAAATGCGGACGCCCTTTCTCGAATTAAAATCAATCATTTTAAAGAATGTGCGAATTTTCATAAGAAAATATCAATATTTGCTTCGAATGATACGGAATCTGACGAAGAGTCGAATGAAATCAATGAAGAAGAAATCACTGAACATTTTAATAGATTTGTCGAACTGTATAAAACTAAATCACTTATTGATTATTCTAAAATTGAAATATCTAATGATCAATTATTAGACAAATCGCATAAGAACATCATCACCTTTCTTAGACAAAATAAAATGGAAGAAATACATCACAAAATATTAGACGACGTCTTCGATGAAAACAATATAGATTTTAACTTATCAAAGATTAATATATTCGGTAGTAAAACCGTCAAAAATCGGAAATATTTTATCATTCCCCTTCCTTTTGATCCCGAAACAGTAGTACAACACCTATTCTATATCGTTTATGTCGCACAAAATGAATTTGACCTATCGCAAATCCATTACGTCGAAAATCAACTCGAATTACCAATTCTAGAAATATTTTCATTTATCTTTGCCGATAAAGAAATAAAACTGAGAATCTGTCAAGATGTCATTAAAACTCCGGAACAGGATGAAATACCCCAAATATTAGATCATTATCACCGTGGTAAAAACAATCTCCATCGGGGTATAAATGAAACTATACGAAGAATAAAAGAAAAGTATAATTGGCAAGGCATCACAAAAGATGTAGAAAATTTTATAAAAAATTGCGAAATCTGTCAAAAAGTAAAGATCTGTAGAAAAAACTTAAGTAACCCGTTAGTCATCACCGAAACCCCTAAAACACCGTTCGAAAGAATTAACATAGATCTTTTCGAATACCCTACCAGAAATTACGCATTAACTATCAGAGACGAACTCACTAAATTCACACAAGCCTATCCTCTTGAAGACAAAACAGCTAAATCAGTCGTCAATCATCTTATTATCTTTTTCCAACACTATGGCACACCATTACGCATACACTGTGACTATGGACGTGAATTCGACAATGCTTTGATGAAAGATCTTTGTGAATTGTACGACATAAAACTAACCTTTTCAAGTGTGGGCCATCCACAATCTAACGGTTCTATCGAAAGATTTCACGCAACCCTAAGCGAAATGATAAGAGCTAATCAAGCTGAAAATCCCGATGAACATCCGTTCAATGTTCTGCCTTATGCAGTTATTTGCTACAATAATACAAAAAACAAAACCCACGGATTTACACCATACGAACTCATTTTCGGACATACTTCTTTTAGACCACCCGAAATACTTTACAATGAAAAAATCCTTATATCAAAATACGTTAGAGACTTAAGTAATCGTATGCAATATTTCTATAAAGTTGCACGAGCCAAGACGGAAAGACAAAAAGAAAAGGCTAAAGAAAGATTCGATCAACACGTGTCATCAAACCCTCCAGAATATAAAATAGGCGATAAGGTTTACGTCAAAGAATCGCAAATTAAAGATAAATCCCAAAATAAATTTAATGGCCCTTTTGAAATCCAAGAAATTCACATAAATTCTGCTACTTTATTAAATACCCAAACCAATAGAACAATGAAAGTAAATTTTGATAGATTAAAACCCTATCATGAGTAATTTTCTTTCAGATTCCTCGGACTGATCCCAGTCATCCTCTCCCAGTATACGTTAACTCCAATCAACAACACTGTTGGAATCTTTTTTCATGAAGAAACCAATCTCAAAATTTCGAACGACAAATGGACCCTCCTTGTATATAAAGACATGCAACCAATCAGAGACGTTATCGACAAAAATGACAAAATCTTAGAAAATTTATTGGATACCATTGAAGAAGATGTACCTCGAATGCTGGCATTTAAATCCGAAGTCCAAACTCACATAAGTCTTCTCAAACAAATCTCTAGTTCTGTTAATCTCAAATATACAGAAATAATGGCTGATACGAAACAATACACATTCCGAGAGAAACGCGGACTTATTAACGGAATAGGTTCGATATGGAAATCAATTACAGGCAACTTAGATTCGTCAGATGGCGAATATTTCAATGATTGTATAAATAAAATAACCCGCGATGAATATCAAATCGAAAACTTATTGAAAAATCAAATATCGGTTACAACTTCTGTTATTAAAAACTTTAACGCCACAATCCAGAAATTACAAATAGACGAGGAAACATTCAACAATAATATTAAAGAAATTCGAGAGTCAATAATGGATATCTCTGACCAATTAAAATTCTATCAATCTCAAATCGATATGTTAAACTTTTGTGAATTACTAATGGAAAGCTATTCATTTATCGAAGACTCTTTAAATGAAATAGTAAATGCCATAACCTTTGCTCGATTAAAAATATTACACAGCTCAATCATAACCCCGTTTGATTTAATTGAATCGCTAAGACATATATCACAATCATTACAAAAAAATAATCTTCCATTATCAATCTATACTTCAAATCTAGCTCAATATCTCGATATTATCGAATTGCAAGCATATCAATTAGACACAAGAATTGTGTTTGTCTTAAATATTCCTTTAACTGATGCAGAACAATATACTTTATATCGTATCTATCCAATACCAATACTGGATAATCGAACAGGTCTTCATTCAATATTAACAACAACAAATAAATACATTGCGCGAAATGATGATTCATTGTTATACCTTACAATAAATAGCCTTGAGTCATGCAAAACTTTGCGAGCTCGAACCAAGATCTGTTACAACACACTTCCATACCCAATCGACAGCGATGCCATATGCGAAGCCCAACTTCTGAAACGACAAGAACGCCTTCCCAGAACATGCCAGACTTCCGTAGTATTTGCCAAAGATTACAACGTCCAGAAGATCAACATAAACCTCTGGCTCATAACAGTTTCTGATCCACTGCCTATTACCATCAAATGCGAATCCAGAGACGTCAAATCAGAGATTATTTACACAAACCATGTACTCAATCTACAACCCACGTGCGATGCCTTTATTGGTAGTACAAGAGTACACTCTCAGAAATTAATCGACGTTCATGACAATGTCACTTACAGAAGTCACCCAGTCCAAATACCATTCAATTGCTGCAAACACTTCCCAGATAAAATCCATCTTCCCGACTTAAAACCACTGAAGCTTAGCAAGATCAATACTGAAGACCTCGAGATAGCCCATCACAAACTCAATCAGTATTCTGAAGAACTCGATAAACTAATCAATGAACCGTTTGTCAACAAACATCTGAGCTGGTTCACCATTTTTACCATAGTTGTCATTGTAACTCTTGTTGTTCTTTATGTTATATGTAAATGCAGATCCAAAAGAAGATACAGGATAGGAATTGGCAATACCAATGACAATGACCATCCTCCCTCTCCACCAAGACACCCAGAGACAGCCTTCACCCGGAATTGGAGAAAAATCCTTCCAAGACGAAGACCCAGTATCCACCTAAGCGACGCCATAGACGAAGAAGAGCAGATCCAACTTAACACCAATAAACAGACAGTCTAAAAGTTGCTGCCACGCATCAACTTTCATCTAAAAGGGGAGCTGTTATATGCATTGTACCAACCGATGTTCCTTATCACGACGATTCCCAGGGTATCAGGTTCCACTTCCAACAACCTGAGCCGATAAGGATCCTTGCAAATGCAGTACCAGCAGAGTCAGCGGGACCCAAGCTTTTTACACGTTCCCACTGAGTCAGCATTTACTAATATTATAAAACCGCTTGTCGCTCTTAATTTATTATTCAGTATATTTTTGTAGTTCATTCATTATATTTTATATTTCATTCATTTTACCACGTAACTTGTATTTTGTAATTAATAAATTTTTTAAAAAGTCAAAAAAGTGTTTCGTGATATAAAATATATATATACAATATTTTTATCATTTTTATATCAAGAATATCTATATTTTCCCGATTTTTAAATTAAAATTGATAAATTTACGGAGATATTTGCAAAAAAGCAGTTTTTTGCACTAATTTATAAATTTTATTAATTTTTTTATTAACAAAATAAAATGTTATTAATACATTGGAACATCGAGGAATTACCGTCTTTTAAATTTGTGCGAAATTTCCCCCCGATCGGTCAAATAGTTTAAAAGTTATTTAATTTATTTATCCCTGAGGCTAAATATTTAAACTATTCAACTTGCTCTATTAATGATGCTAGACACATTTAGAAAATTTCATAGGATTCTTTAAACTATCTCAGAAGTTAAATGCATATTGCGTGTTCATCGAAATTATTTACAAAATAAACGTTTGAACAATGGGCATGTTTTTTACTTATAAACAATTGTAATAACTTCTATATTTTTCAAGCTACACACTTGTACGTACAACCATTGCATAGCTGGTAAAAAACTCACATTAAAAAAACCTATGACCAATAGGAACGAAGTTAGGGATTATTTTGACGATATTTTGGAGCGTGGCAACTGTTGCTCATCCCGCCGTTTTTACGCATACTAAGATATGTTACCAGTTTTTTTATTATATAGATGACCTTTCTCCTATTCACATGAATAAATATAAAATGTAGGGACACGAGGACGGTATACTGTGTGATCTTTGGAGATATTTAGGTCTATAAACATAAATAAATGTGTTTACCGTCCTCGTACTCTACATATACCTATACACATATATAGACTTATAGATCGTCAAAGTAGTAAATAATTATAATTAATATAAGGAATATAATAATATAATATGTAAAAAATTACCTGAAATTTAATTTATAAAACATATAAGTATTATTACATTAATATAAAATAAAAACTATATATATATATATATATATATATATATATATATATATATATATATATATATATATATATAAACTTGCGTGCATAGAAATCGGCCCACTGTAAACTTTTGACTTTAACTATATTTTTTTCAAGAAATATTCATCAGATCACAAAAACAAATATACTGTTTGAAAGACAATTTAATATGCTTTAATGTGAGTATAAATTTATGAAAACTTATTCGGCTTCCTATGTTTAACATAGTGAAATGAATTCATTAAGCAAATTAAGCTTTTTTATTATTAACATAAATAGGGTTATTGACAATTTAAAACTTAACACTTAATTTTTTAATAATAGGTATGACCTCCTCTGGCCCTAATATAACATCTCTCATACGATTAGGCATAGATCTAATCAAGTTTGCTATTGTTGCTTGTGGGATGTTAAGCCACTCTTCTTCTGCTGCAAGAATAAGCTCTGGGATCGAGTCTGGGGTATGAAGTCTAGCTCAAATTCTTCGTTTTAGCTCATCCCATAAATGTTCGATCGGATTTAGGTCAGGACTGTTTGCTGGCCAGTCTATAACCTGAAAACCGACTTCTGCAATGTAATCTTGCACGATTCTTGCGGTGTGTGCCCTTGCATTGTCATGCATAAAGATAAATTCGTCTCCAATGTAGTCGACGTAAGGTACCACATGAATTGCTAAAATCTCCTCGATATATCTGGCAGCCGTTAAACCTCTTCTTCCGTGAACACGGTCGTCCCTACGAATGAACTCAAGATCGGTTCGTGCTCCTATAGAAATTGCACCCCAGATCATGCAGGAACCACCCTCATAAGCACTCCGCTCTTCAAAGCAGCATTCTGCAAATCTCTCTCCTGGTCTCCGGTACACTTTCCTTCTTCGGTCGCTACCATAGAGGCATATTTTGGTCTCATCTGAGAACAGAACAGATCCCCATTGTTCCAACGTCCAATTCCGATGATCCTGTGCAAAACGCAGGCGTGCTTGCCGATGAGCTGGAGTAAGTTTTGGACCAATCGCAGGTGTTTTAGGGGTCAGGTTATTTTCCCGCAGTCTTCGTCTCACTGTCCACTGACTAACAGCCACTCTTCGCACCTCACGGAGCTGTCGTTGCACTTGAACGGCATTAAGGTGACGATTTCTTAATGTTGTTGACACAATAAAGCGGTCATCACGAGCGGTTGTAAATCGCCGTCTGCCTGTTCCAGGTCGCCTATGAAAGGATCCAGTCTCCTCATAACGTTGGCACACTCTTCGAACCGCTGCGCGTGTCATATCCAATTGTCTAGCAACAGCTCGCTGACTAAGTCCATTTTCGATTAGAGCAATAACTTGGGCGGCTTTTTGTGGTGTAGTATGCATTAAACTAACACACTTGAACACTGCTGAGATTATGAAAAACGAATAATATGCAAATTTAACTTGCAAAGGCAATACTTTTACAATTAGACAAATTTGTTATTTTCGTGACAATCACCACATAAACACGTTTCATTTGTTTAACGGTTACTACGCATGTAAACGATAAGCCTTCTTGATAAATTTATACTCACATTAAAGCATATTAAATTGTCTTTCAAACAGTATATTTGTTTTTGTGATCTGATGAATATTTCTTGAAAAAATATAGTTAAAGTCAAAAGTTTACAGTGGGCCGATTTCTATGCACGCAAGTGTATATATATATGTTGATTTTCCGGGATTTTCCGAGATTTCCGGGGGGCGGCTGAAAATTATGTCATCATTATTACTACTGCGACAGACTATTCCAGCCAAATTAAAAAAAAGTATCTTTTTACGGTGAATTTCATATGGACTCAATTTTTCCGAGGTTTCCCATATTTCCCGGCCAGTGAAAACTATGTTGTTATTCATATTTCGACGAGCTACCCCAGATTAAAAAAGAGGCTTCTAGTTGCAATGGAAGCCAAGATAATGTAAATTTTTCCTACGTGTTTCAATTTGAGCTATCCCCTCCACTTTCCTATGTCGATCTTTCGAAAATACCTTCGTTTCGAAAAATTGGATGAATTTTATAGCTATAAGTTACAATATAAAGTTTAGATTTTCATTCAAAATTTTTTGTATTTTGTAAATAATTTCGATGAAAACGCAATGTGCATTTAACTTCTGAGATAGTTTAAGTATTAAGGAATCCTATGAAATTTGTCTAAAAATCCTAAATGTGTCTATCATTAATAGAGCAAGTTCAATAGTATAAATATTTAGGATAAATAAATTAAATAACTATTTGACCAATCGCAGGGAAATTTCGCACAAATTTAAAAGACGCTAATTTCTCGATGTTCAAATGTATTAATAACATTTTATTTTTTTAATAAAAAAATTAACAAAATTTATAAATTAGTGCAAAAAACTGCTTTTTTCCAAATATCTCAGTAAATTATTTATCAATTTTAATTAAACAAAAACAGGAAAATAAAGATATTTTTGATATTAAAAAATAATATAAATATTGTTTATGTAAAATATAATGGAAAAACTTATAGACAAAAAATCAAATGGTGACCATAAATTATTGTTTAAAAAAACGCAAGGTACAAATACGAGTACTTTTTCATGTATTCATAATCTAGTAACCCCCACCTATGTCTTAAATGCTTCAGATATCTGCGAAAAATTTTGCCGTTAAATCGATGATTTTTGCATAACCAGACTGGGGTAAATTACTTTATTTTTACATGTATTAAAATTTTATTTGATTGGCGTACCTAATTAAGTTTAGCTCGTGTGCTAGTAATATCGATCGTATTGTTATTAGAATATATTTTCTTCATTTATAGTGTTATTATTCCCAAAATATGCAAAATCGAGGATACACTAACAATTTAAATATGATTTTTATTATTTTTGTTATTTATTTTAAGGACACGTCAAAAGTCGTGGTGGCAATCTGAAAATGGCAAAGAAAAGGTATACATTCAGTTGGATTTAGAGGCTGAGTTCCATTTTACACATTTAATTATAACGTTTAAGACCTTTAGGCCAGCTGCCATGTTAATAGAAAGGTCTTTCGATCACAAGAAAACTTGGCAGGTAAACAATACACTTATATAATTAGTCAAATCATTCTGTTTCTAATGTCTAAAGTTTTTAGTAGGGGAGGAGGGGGCACTTTTTGAACATTTTCTCTTTTAAAGTGTATTATGACTTACTTTGTCTAAAATTATTTATTTTAGGTATTGCAAACAACATTAGCACATTAAAAATGTAATGTTGTCTATCAAATTTACCAAGAAATTATCGGAAGATACAAAAAAATTAACTTTACATATCATAAGAAAAATGTTCAAAAGTGACCTTACTAAGGGTAACTTTGAACTAAGAAGGGGCGCATTTGAATGACCTAAAAATACGTTGAAATCAAACCAAAAAATACAGTTTATTATTGAAAGGACACAATAAAATATACAAAAGTGAAAAAACACTAAGTACCTAAGTGCCTAAGGTATAGACATTCAAACAAGAAACTGTTAATTTTTAATTTACATTGTAATTATTCATCAAATTTGAAAAAGAAATAAATGATTGCGTTCTGCAAGTGCTATAATTTGCATTGTTTGTAGGATGTAATTTTAAAACTACATTTTCAATGGGGACTATCGAAATATCCTCCGTTTCTGGAAAGTGAAACTTTGTTGAAGTGAAAGTTGAACTTGCCCCTTTACCCTTAATTCTTTTCAAAAATTTAACTTCAAACTCTGAATCCAGAGCAAATATTTCAGTGATCTGTCCCACATAATAATTACACATATTTTTTGTAATAAACTTCACTAAAATATAGTTATTCTGTTCGTATTTCTGTTTTCTTGCTAGAGTTTCTTCTTCAATTTTCTTTTTTCTGGTGTTACTGTTAAAACTCTAGACTTAACCTTTTTTCGCGCTCTAATATTTTTTCTCGGGGCAGCCTTTGGGAAAGGTTGTACAATTTTAAGTGTTATTGGGGTTGATGTAGATGGAACAATTTCAATTTCAGGTGCTACTGTGGTTGATGTAGATGGAACAACTTCAATTTCATATGCTACTGCGGTTGATGTAAATAGAACAGCTTCTGTTAAGTTGTTTACATTATTTTCTGGTGGTGGCTGGTCAGTAACAAAAGCACAGTCAAACAAAATTATCATCGGAAAATATAAGATGGTTTAGGGGCCAAGTGCCCGTTTTTCTAAAACCTACTATATTCATCATGATAAATGAATGCCACTGAAAGTGTATGCAGTGTTTGTAATAGCTGCTAAGGTATGTATGGTAATTGCTCGAGCAGGATGCATTATCATTCATTCGTTCATAGCAGTGGCAAGTTTTGATTTAAACGACGAATAAACCGTCTTCAATCTAGCGGTTGAAGGCGATGTGAGGTGTGGGGTGGGAAGAGTAACTAATACCATACCATTTTCACGTGCAAACATCATGGATTCAAGAGAACAATGAGTTTCGTCATTGTCCATCAAAATTGGAGAATCAAAAGAACACTGTGTATAACGTTTAATGTGATTAATACCCTTGATAACCAGTTCCTTGGTCATCCATCCAGAACTTGGCGAATTAGCCAAACCCAGACTTGCCAAGGGAGCTCCATTCAAAATTGTATCATAAAAACTTTCTCTTGGAAATATGTACACCGGAGGCATAGCATTTCCTAATGCATTAATTATCCCACACATAGTGATCAGGGTGCCTCCCTCTGCTGAAACTATCTGCTTAACTTGTTTGATTCCCTTGCAGGACAGTGCTGATACTAGTTTCGTCCAAGTTATAGATCCTGTCATGTGTGAAATCGTGGGTTGAAAGACCATGTTCATAATTGTCAAAAAATGTCCCAACTTTTTCTTTTGTAAAACTGGTAGCTTGACTAAGGCGGGTGTTTTCCATTTACTGGTGCATATAGGTTTGTTCAGTCTTTTTGCATAATAATAAGTCAAAATTTTTTTTGGGTGTATGTATGTATATATATATATATATATATATATATATATATATATATATATATATATATATATATATAAGCGATAAGCGATATGTAAGCGAGTCTTCTACAGCTGGCGCCGCTTCTCGCATCCTAATTTCCAGCGTTTTCTGTCGAAGCAATCTTCAGTTGTTAGATCTCTGGCGGTCATTGCATCGTCGACATCGTCTCTCCAGGATCGTCTTGGTCTACCTCGTTTTCTTCTAGTTGGCGGAGTCCATTCTTCTATTTTTTTTGGCCATCTATTTTCCGGCATTCTCTGAAGGTGTCCATACCAGTTAAGTCTTTTGGCTTCGATTGTGTCTATTATGTCAAGATCGATTTCCATTTCTCTCCGAATATCTTCGTTTCTCACCCTATCTAGTCTAGTGAGCTGGCAACATCGTCTCCAGTAGTTCATTTCCATGGCCTTAATTTTTGATTTGTTTCTTTGGTTTATTTCCCAGAGTTCGGCGCCATACAGTCCAATACTTTCTATTATTGTTTTATAAATTCTTCTTTTATTTTCTTTTGTTATTTTTTTATTCCATAATAGTCCGTGTAGCTGTCTGGTGGCTGATCTTGCTTGGCCAATCCTGGAATGTATTTCTTCGCTACTTCCTGCTTTTGATGTTATTTGGACTCCCAAGTACTTAAAATTGTCTGTTGGTTTTATAGTTCCCATTTCTATTTGTAGGCTTTCTGGTTGTTCTCCTACAACTAAGTACTCAGTTTTTTGTATATTAATTGTGAGGCCCCATTTGGTGTACTCATCTTCCAGTTTTCTAAGCATGTAGCTTATATCACTCTCGTCTTCAGCTAGAATGGCTTGGTCATCAGCGAAATGTATCGTGTACAATCTATCATCTCCGATTGGGATGCCCATATTGCAGCACTTTCTTCTCCACAGTGAGAGTGCCTCATTTAGATATATTTTGAAGAGTGTAGGTGCTATGCAGCAGCCTTGCTTTAGGCCCTTACTAATAGGAATTTCTCTAGTTAATCTATTTCCAGTTTTAATGTTTGCCGTCATATTTTTGTAGAGCTGTTGTACTGCTTGTATATTTTTTTTGCTTATTCCTTGTTTTTCCATTGCTACCCAAAGCATTGAAAGTGGTACACTATCGTATGCCTTTGTCAGATCTATAAAGACTATATGAGTTGAAAGGTTGTGGGCTAATCTTTTTTCGATAACTTGCTTTAGAGAGAATATACTGTCCATGCAGGATCTGCCTGCACGAAAGCCATTCTGTTCTTCTACATCTGTCATCTCTTTTTCAATTTTATTTTTTATTATTTTTCCATACAGTCTTGAGAGTGAATTTATGACACTTAGCCCCCTATAGTTTGAACAATTCTTTCTATCTCCTTTTTTGTATATGTTGTTAATATGTGCTTTTGTCCACTCCGGTGGTAAGTCGTGTCCATTATAGAATAAGGTGAAGACATACGCCAGTAATTCCCGTAATACTTGTGGGCTATGTTTTAATAATTCATTTGGTATACCTTGTGGTCCGCATGACTTCCCATTTTTTAGAGTTCGTATTGCATTCTCGACTTCCTGTACTGTTATTTCATCGTCTTCACTGAATTCCAGTTCATATGGTGTTGTACTGATGTTCGTGAATTGAGGTCTTGTTTCAGTTAAAAGTTGTGAGTAGTGTTCGATCCAAGATTTTTCTTCTATTAAATCTATTCTACTCGTTTCTTTTCTGTTTGTTCTCAGATTTTTTACCGTTTTCCATGCTTCTCTTGATCTTGTTGACCCTATATATTTGTTGAGTTCTTCGCATTTACTTTCCCAGGAAATATTTTTTGCTTTAGTTACTAAGTTTTTTACTTCTCTGTTTAATCTTGCATATGTTCGTCTATCATCTGGATCATTTGTTTGCAGCCACTTTTGATATGCTTGTTTCTTGTTGTGTACTGCATTGGCGATGTCATTTGTCCACCACAATGGAGTATTCTTTTTGTTCTTTTGGATTGTGCCGAGCGCTTCGTAAGCTGCTTCATTGATTTTATTGATTATCTCTTTATAGGTATTCTGGGCTGAGGAGTAGATCAGGTTTGCCAATTTTAGGCTAAGTCGCAGCTTATATAAGAATGATGTCGAGTCGTTTTGCAGTGCATCAATATTGTATTTAGGTAGATTCGATTCCAGGGGTTTTGATTGAGCTAGTTGGTTGTCATTTTGATGTAGTAGCCGAGGTCGATACTGTAGGTAACATTTTGATCTTACCATATAGTGGTCAGTTCCGCACTCCGGTCCTCTTAGTACTCTTATGTCTTCAACTTGTATGTGTGTTTCTTGTTTTGTGATGACATAATCTATAATTGACTTTGTGTTTCTCGTTGGTTGAACCCAGGTGTACTTATGTATGTTTTTATGTTGGTAGAATCCGTTTAGGATTTTCAGAGAGTGCTGTTCACAGAATTCGATTAAGTGTTCCCCATTTTCATTTGTTTTAGCGTCACCATATTTTCCTACGACTTTGTCATTTATTTTTGTTCCTGTCCAAGCGTTAAAATCTCCCAACAGCACAATTTCTTTGTGGCTATTTATATTTTCAATGAGTTCCGATAAAGTTTCGTAGAATATTTGTTTAGCTGCTTTTGATGCATTTTCTGACGGAGCATATATTCCAATGATCTCGAGGTCGTGCCCTTTCCACGTAATAGATACTCTAATAATTCTCTCATTGATCTGCTCCCAGATTTTCAGGTTTCCTTTTAAGTCTTTTTTAATCAATATTGATACCCCTGCTTGTGCTCTTTTGTCTTTCTCTACTCCACTATAAATATGTATAAAACCTCCTATGTCTTCACTACCTTGGCCTTTTTTCTTTGTTTCGGTAAGAACCGTGATATCTGATTTTATTTTCTTTACTTCTGCCATGACTTCGTCTGACTTGGTTCTCCACCCTTGGATATTCCATGTATTTATATTCAAAGTCCTTATATTCCGAGGCTGGATTTTAGAATTTTTTGCAGTAAGTTTTTCACGGGTGTAGAGGAGCAGGCTCTACGTCCCAACCCCCTACCAGGAGGACCAGGATTTTCTGTTAGGGTTTACTCCCTTAGTCGAAAGAAGAGTAGTAGAGTGTAGTAGACAGAATTATAGTGACCCGTCCGCCCTCGGATTACCCTAATAGCCACTCGGGGTCGGAAAAACAAGAGTTTGCCAAGAGAGGCCGATAGGAAAGATTAAAGACATTTCACTCCAGACAAGTTGAAAAAGAGCAAAATGTGAAGGCCCTTATGATCCGCCAGGTACGTTTCATAAGCGTATGAGTATTGGTACATTTTGTATTCCCGCTCATACCTCGGGGTGTCGACTACAGACTGTATGGCTCGTCCAGCATGCCATAGCATGGAGGATAGGGTGCATGTCATTTTTACAATGTAGACCCCTAAACTCCACGGCCTGACTAAAGGGTGTATGTTAAACCGTAATTTATTTTTGAAGATTTTAATATATAACTAACTAATAGGTCTTCTTTAGTTTTGTTAAAAGCTTGACCAGTAGAATACAAACTTGAATAATTCGATAGATCATAATAAACTACACCATTTTGTTCTGCCCTTTCTCGTTCCTGTTTCCTTTTTATTCTATAAAATAGTGTCGTATGTTTAATTCCTTATGCATATGTTGCAGCAGCCGTGCGAAGTTTCATGCCACCCTCCACTAATTGTATGTCATTTTGAATACCAACTTCAGGTGGAGGCACTTCTGCTGCACGTTTTCTTTTGTATGTACGTACCATCTTAGCTCCTAAAAATCCACATATTAATTTTTAATTCTTCCTAATGGAGCTTGTAGTAATGGGGCACCTTTGAACAAAGTTCAAAAGTGTCCCAATCCTGTTTTTCAAATGTGCCCCGCAACTACAGATTTTAAATTAGGTAAGTTAAAAATTAAAGGTTAGAATTACGAGGTTACATACCGAACACACACCTTGGAAAACCCTTGCGAATTGGAGGCTAGTAGCAACACCACCCAGTTCCGAATATTTTGCTTGTATTATCCTTACAACCAAAATTACACACAGATGCGTTTAAATACCGAAAACCTTATATTCGCTGTTACGTATGTAAACACAACAACAATCGCTCCTGTAACTTCATACTAGTAGTATAAATGTAGCCAACACCGTAAGTACAAGAAATATTATTAATATTGTGGTGCTTATAAGAAGGAAAGTTGAATTGTTCAAATTCACCCCACGTTCAAAAGTGCCCCCTTCTCCTCTACATAATAGACAGTAGTTCATTTTAACGTTTTTTAAGTTAGTTGTGGTATATTAATCTGATAAATTAATAGGTATTTTTAAGAACGTTATTCTAGCGTCAGAAGAACCATCTTTTGAGAAGAAAATTGATTAGTAAACGTGGTTGAAACAGTTAGGAACTGTTTAAATGGGACATTTTAGTCCAAATATTGCATTATTATTCAACTAATTTAAAGACATTTAGGCTTTAAATTGATTTGAAATTTTACTATGTTTTTATTTTCTCGATAGCTCCAGATGCTTACAATATAATATTTTGTTGAAATTCCTAGATAATTAATTAAGCATATTTATTCTTCTTTTTATGATTTGTAAAGGTCGAATGTACTCAATTCTCGAGTATTGCTAGAAATATAAAACTATAAGAAAATCTTAAACTTTTGAAGATTTATATTAAATGAACAGTTAAGTGTAATAAATAAAGAAATTGTAACTTTCATATCTTAATCAGTTTTAAAGTTTCATACATTATTCCTAAAAATAAAGAGTGCTACGCATTCGTATAGAAGAGTATCAAAATTGTAGACACTAAATTCTAGGAAATGATAATTAATCGAATTTTAACGCCAACACTGTTGCCAGATTGTGATTATAGGTCCCGCGTATACATGTCTCCTTGCAAGATGTAGTAACAATGTCTACTTTCAACATATTGTCTGTGGTAAGATGGGTTGTCCATCCATAATCCATAACGATGACAGAATTTGGTTCAAGGTTTAATAAAATTTTTAAAAGCCAACCTTCCAATTTTTTGGGCATCCATTTCTTGATAAGTTATTGGTTTTCTTGGATTTAAAGTATTCAGAAAACCCGAATCACCGGCTATATCTGTTAAAATTTATATCCGTCTTTGCCCGTTGGTGTTTTCAGACCCGATAATAACCCTTCAATAAAAACTTGTCAACGGTTTCTTACTTCAACATCTTGTCATACCTTTGGGACAGCATGGCCTTGATTTAGCCAAGCTTCGTCTAAATAGTAGATTTTTCTTCCTTCAAGACGATAGCCTTGGATTTTTTTCAGGTTATGTCTCCACCGCAAAATAATCTCTCCTCTTTCTATAAGAGTTACTACTTCTTTTCATATATCTAATGTCCATTTTTCTTAATGTTCGCAGTAATATACGTCGTGATATTTTGGGTATCAAATCGGTAGAATCAATTTCGGCAGCGACTTTCTTTGAGGTTGGAATTTCATTTGATAAAAAGAAACCATGGAATTTTCTCCCAATATCATCTTCAAGCTGAATACGTTTTCTTCCTTTGGTTTCAATAATGTCCTACATGTCTACTTGATAATTTTGTTAACGATAACTCAACAAAAATGGTTTTATATCGCGTTTATCCAGGACAAATTATATGAATTGCTAATTAAAACACTGAAAAATACCTGATCTTGTGGATCTGGTATATCTACATTCCAGGTTTATCACAAAATTGGTAATAGATGCAATAATTTCAGCCCTTACACATCTTGATGTGACCATCTTGATCTACCAATGAAAGGTAGCAAAAATTAAATTTTTATTTTTTCCAGGTATATAGATATTTTGCTGCGAATTGTACAGAAAGTTTTCCTGGTGTCAAAGAAGGTACAGCTCAAGAGATTACGGACGTAGTATGCGAATCGAGATATTCCGGCGTAGCTCCATCTACTGACGGAGAGATTATTTACAGAGTGCTTCCTCCAAACTTGCCCATAGACAATCCTTATTCAGAGCAAGTACAAGGACTATTAAAAATTACAAATTTAAGAATCAATTTTACTAAATTACATACACTAGGAGATGATCTTCTGGATCGAAGAGAAGAAATACAAGTAAGTACCTACACCCACACATACGCGTACACGCACACACACATACACACACACACACACATATATATATATATATATATATATATATATATATATATATATATATATATATATATATATATATATATATATATATCTCGGAAAAGTCTAGGGATATTTTTAATAACAATAAATTCATGTGGTAAGTTGCTCATTCTGTATATTTTTGTGAGTAACACTAAAACGGCAAAAGTGATAACGAATATTTTGACAAAGTTTTTAATACGAGAGGAAAAAACTATCGTTTTCATAATGCAGTAAATATTCTGATAGTTTCGATTTTGTTCGTGCTTCTAAGTTCTTGTTAGTTAGTGCATCAAAAATGTGTTTTTATCATGGAAAGTCATTTAACTTTGAATAAGTTGAATTGGGTTGTAGGCCTTCTTCAAGGTGTCATGTGGCAAATCACTGTAGCTGCGTGCATGGGAGTCTCCCAAAGGTATCGATATGATGCCTTGGCGAGCACAACTCCCCGACCTGAATCCCATTGAACATAAATGGGACATGCTTCAACAAAGAATTACTCCACACATGGGTATCACATACACGTCGTTTCGTTTCTGAGATCATCTGATTGAAGAATGGGCAAAAATAGCTCAACAGGATATCGACAATCTCATTTTGTCTATGAACGACATTATGTATAGTCGTAATAAATCAGGGTAGACGCCATTCTTTGTATTAATTTTATTTTTTTTATTTAATAATTTTTAATTACCCATTTTTTTAATTGATGCATTTTGTTGTATATTAAATACTACTAATCACTACAAGTCGATTATTACTTATCAAAAACAATTAAAGAAGAAATTATGTCTCTTTCTAAAACTATCCCTAGACTTTTTCGACTAACTTCTGGGGAAATGTTTTCCGTGCAGGAAATTTAAATACTGATTCCTTCCTATACCAATAAACTATCCTATTTTCTATTCTATTCGGCATTAAGAACAAAATATTTTTCTTTTGTAAATAAAATTTTTGATGAAAAATTTGGATCCTGTAAAGTGATCAAATATCTTCCTCATTTTTTTCTAAAAATACGTAGTTCTTGGTGTATAGGAAGATTATGCTGAGTACTTTGGACGTGACTAGATCAATATTTTTGTTTTTAACACGACGTTTCGAATGTATTGAAATATTTCCTACTTTTTTTATTATTTGACTACTGAAATATGGTTCAATTTATTTCAACTTGGGCGTAAATTGCTTTATCCTGTTATAACTCAATAGATAATACTATTTCTACTCGAGAATGTTAACTTTAACTGAATGGAAAACATGGCGGAATTGATAAGAAGCTTCGTATTGTATCTGCTTTCCTTGACGTCCTAACGTCTATGTCCTAGACTTGTCAGAGCACAAACTATGTTACTACTTTTTAAACTTTTAAAATCTGACTTTATAGTCACTAGAACTCGTGAACAACAAAACAAAATCCATGTGATTCTGCTCTTGCAATTATTAGGACGATTAATTTCATGATGTTCTTGTGATTTCAGGAGAAATACTATTATGCTATAACTGACTGGGTAGTTCGTGGATCATGTTCATGTTATGGTCATGCAAACCGTTGCCTTCCTCTTCCTGGTATAGATCCAAAACCTGATATGGTACACGGAAGATGTGAATGTACTCATAACACCAAAGGTCGCAACTGTGAAAAATGCGAAGATTTTTTCAATGATCTGCCGTGGAGACCTGCTATTGGAAAACAAACTAACGCTTGTAAAAGTAAGCTTTTCGTTTTATTTTTAAATGTTTTTGTTATAAACCAGAGATTGTATTTTTTAGGATGCAACTGTAATAACCATGCAACTAGTTGTCATTTTGACTCAGCTCTATATGAATCAACGGGACATGTTAGTGGAGGTGTTTGTGATGGCTGTCAGCACAATACTATGGGACCAAATTGTGAATTGTGTAAACCGTTTTATTACAGAGATCCGCAGAGGGATATACAAGATCCAGAAGTGTGTCGACGTAAGTATTTTTTAATACCGATAATATCAGTTACATTTCAATTAAATTATAATTTCAGCCTGTGATTGTGATCCTCGAGGAGCATTGGATGGTGGAATCTGCGATTCTGTCACTGACCCAGTAAATAATTTAATAGCTGGATTTTGCCATTGTAAAGAAAATGTTGAGGGACGTCGTTGTGATGTTTGTAAAAACGGTTTTTGGAATTTCACGGAGGAAAATCCTTTAGGTTGTCAAAATTGTACTTGTGATACTTTTGGTACGATTGGTAATCAAGGTTGCAACGTAGACACAGGAGAATGTACTTGCAAACGGTACGTAACTGGGCGAAATTGTAATCAATGTCTTCTTCAATATTGGGGATTATCCGACAAGCCTGATGGTTGTCAACAATGTGACTGTGACCCTGGTGGTTCATACGACAATTTTTGTGATGTAATAAGTGGACAGTGCAAATGTAGAGATCATATGACAGGTAGAACTTGTGATACTCCAAAACAACAATACTTCACTGCTAGTCTTGATTTCCTATTATATGAAGCGGAAGCTGCCAAATCTAATGGGCAAGTTGTTATAAGAGAACCATATAGGGACGGAAGAAAAAACACCTGGACTGGTACTGGTTTTGGTAAAACTTTCCAAGGCGGGTTTTTAGAGTTTGTAATTGACGACATTAAAACCTCTATGAATTATGATATTGTTGTCAGATATGAACCTACAAGTTCAGAGAGTTGGGAAGAAGTTGTCGTGAAAATTGAAAGACCAGATAGAGTTTCAGAAGGCCCCTGTCAAAATATAAATCCTAGAGACGACATGAAACTGGTTCATCTACCAGCAACATCAAAAAGTGTCATCGTGTATCCACCAGCTTGCCTGGAAGCTGGGAAAATATACAAAATAATACTTGAATTCAGAAGATCCAATGTACAAAAAGAAATTCCAACAGCTTCTGTGTTAATCGATTCCATAGTTCTTCTTCCTCGAATTGACGACATACCATTTTTCCAAGGCTCGGCAGCTGCAGATTTTAGGAGACAGGAATATGAAAGGTATCACTGCAACGATCCCTCATATTTTGGAAAAGAAGCAGATATTCCAGAAATTTGTCAAAAATATCGTGCTAGTATTGGAGCATATGTATTTAATGGAGCATTTTGTAAGTAATAACATTATAAAACAGTTTTATATTCACTAATAATTAATATTTGTAGCCTGCCAATGTGATCCCCATGGATCTGTCAGCAAGCTTTGCGATCGTAATGGCGGTTTTTGTACCTGTAGACCGAATGTAGTGGGAAGGCGATGCGATCGTTGTGCTCCTGGAACTTTTGGTTTTAGTCCTGAAGGATGTAAATCTTGTGATTGTAATAGTATTGGTGCACTTGACAATTTTTGCAATGTCACTACTGGCCAGTGTAAATGTAGAGCTAACAATTACGGTAGAGAATGCGATCAATGTAGAATTGGATCTTGGAACTTTCCCAATTGTGAAAGATGTGACTGTAACGGCCATGCAGACATTTGTGAATCAAAAACAGGCATTTGTATTAATTGCAGAGATAATACTCAAGGAGAACACTGTGAATATTGTATTGATGGGTTTTACGGTGATCCTAGAATTGATGTCGATATTGCATGTAGACCATGCCCTTGTCCAGGACATTTAGGTTCGAACCATTCTTTCGCAGATAGATGTATGTTGGATGTTATCTCCAAAGATGTTATATGTGAGTGCCAAGAAGGATATTCTGGAGCTAGATGCGATGTTTGTTCAGATAATTATTATGGAAATCCCGAAGTGCCCGGAGGAAAATGCCAGCCTTGTGAATGTAGCGACAAAATTGACCTCTTAGCTCCAGGAAATTGTGATCCTCATACAGGAAAATGCCTGAGGTGCTTGCACGATACTACAGGTGATCACTGTGAAATATGTAGACCTGGTTTCTTTCGATATTCAGATGATCGCATTTGTGAAGAATGTGTATGCCACATTTTGGGAACAAATAGCTCGGCAGGCCATTGTGATCCTACGAACGGACAATGCCATTGTTTACCCAACGTTTCTGGTTTAAGATGTGATGCTTGCATTGCCAATCACTGGAAGATTGCTAGTGGTGAAGGTTGTGAAGCTTGTGCATGCGACCCTCTAGGTTCCCTTAGTCCTCAGTGTAATGAGGTATGTTATTACTTTTCTACATTTCTGGTGTTTTAATTTAATTTGATTTTAGTTTGATGGACAATGTCATTGTAGACCAGAATTTGGAGGAAGGCAATGTAACGAATGTACACCTAGATCTTATGGAGATCCAAAAGTCCAGTGTTTCAGTAAGATATGAACAAATTAAAAATAATAATTCTGCTAAATTAAATCCTTTTTTAGAATGTGATTGCAATTTAAGGGGTTCAAAAACGGAACAATGTAATATGCAAACAGGAACGTGCGTGTGTTTACCTGGAGTGGGAGGTTATAAATGTGATACATGTGCTAGAGGTTATATAGGAGGCGTTCCAGATTGTATAGCTTGTGGAGAATGTTTCGACAATTGGGATAGAATCCTTATGGAAGCTAAAAGTAAACATCCATTTTATATGTTATACATTTTTTAATCTACTTTATTTTAGATCAAACTTTGGAAATTATTGAAAGAGCAGGAGATATAAAAAAAATTGGAGCCACTGGGGCCTACACCAAAGAATTCGATGAAATGCAAAACCAACTAGACGAAATTGAACAACTTCTGAATAATACAGATGAAGTAGATGTAGATGAAATAGAAAATGAGCTTCAAATGTTACGGAATAGAATAAATATAACAGAAAATGATAAATTAAACAAATTAGATGACCAACTGGATGACAACAAGCAGTTAGTACTTTTGAAAGAAGTAACATTAAACGATTTGAACAACTCACTAAATGCCCTCAAACAGAAAATTAAAGATCTTGAAAATAATGGTACGAAACTGCAAGAAGCAAATGTACAGGGAGCTCTGTCACTAATTGGACAAGCAAAAGAGAAAGCTGATAAGGCGCTACAAAAGGCTGAAATTTCACAGGTAAGTGTATTATTTAACAATTATTAAATATTAGGTCAGACAATTTAGGAGACAGTAATATTAGTAGTAGAAACGGTGGAATTTTTAAAAATTTTAGAAGTTACGTAACTCAATTAAATCACAATAAATACAGTAAATAATTTTTTTATTAATTAATTTTACAGAAACCATTGTTGTTACTCTTAATATTGAACTGAAGAATAATATTTAATAACCGTGGTCTTATATTTTAGGAAGATGTCAAATATGCCGAAACACAGTGCACAGCTACAGCAAACTTCATAAACAATACAGAAAAATTATACAAAAAACAATCTGAAGACAACGAAAACGAGATCAACAATATTTCAAACAAATTAGATCAACTCAATAGCCAAATTCCAGAGTTAAACAATTTAGTTTGCGATGGACGTGGGGATCCTTGCGACGCAATTTGTGGAGGTGCTGATTGTGATAATGGTTGCGGCAACTCCATTACTTGTGCGAATGGTGCTAAACAACAAG
Source organism: Diabrotica balteata (assembly GCA_918026665.1). Lineage (NCBI taxonomy): Eukaryota > Metazoa > Arthropoda > Insecta > Coleoptera > Chrysomelidae > Diabrotica > Diabrotica balteata. Next base: position 68,434,754 of record OU898285.1, read on the forward strand.
CTGCTACAGCTATTAGGAATGCTAATGATACGGAAATTGCTCTCAGAAATAAAGAAACAGCTGCTAATGATTTCATTAGAAATGTAAGTAATTATTAAAAAGGTTCTTTTTAGCATATCTAAGTTAAATATTATGTTTATATGGGATTAAGCCACAATTGATAGGAAAAAACCAAAGGTGGTGTTCTTACCCTTAGAATATTAAATTCTGGCTGTTTTTGTGTGTTTTTTTATATTATTTGTTTGTGTAATGTGTGTCTACGTAGATTAAAAGTTTGTGTATAAATTGTAGATGATACGCCTACGACTTGCTTTAATTCGCTCTTGTTGTTGACTTCTTTTAGCATTGGCATTGGCAACCAAAACCTGCTGCATTCTGCTGATTGGTTTGCTATACTTTTTCTTCATTGAGTAGGATGAGAGCTGCTCCTTTGACTGTTGAACGATATATCGCTGCTCTAGAAGAACAATGACGTAACTGACAAAATGATAATTGTTCAGGAAACGAAAAAAACCGAAAGTTATTTTTTAAAAATGCCATAATTCAAAAGTTAATTTCTCTGTTGAATTGGGACTCAGGCAAATTGTTATAATAAGGTTCACACCAAAGTTCAAAACATTTTTTTTGTTAAAATTCACCCCGTGCCTCCACCATCACCCCCTTTAGCAAATGCGTCATTGTTCTCCTAAAATTATGAGTCAAAATAACAAATTCTGACAAAAAAGGAAAGGGGAAAAAGTAGTTCTTGATAACAATTTGATTGCTGTCTAGGTGCCGTTTCACATGTAGCCGACGCCGACGGTCAGCGCTGACCGTCAGTGATGATGAATAAATGCATTGCATTGCACAGCTGATCATACGCAAGGCATGTGAAATGGTTAGTTTGCGCTAATGCATTTAATTTATCATCACTGACGGTCAGCGCTGACCGTCGGCTACATGTGAAACGGCACTAAGACTATCATTTATTTTCAGAAACTTGAACAAACAGTGTAAAGTAAGCAAATCTAGATTGTAGATTAAATTATACCAAACTAAACATAGTAACTGAAAAATACAATCATTAGTAGGTAACAATAAACAAAAAATGTAACAGGGTTTTCTAATTATTTAAAGGATCATAGAAACTTTTATAATAGCTGGGAATTATGTTGCTGTTTACCAAACTATTTAAATCTCAAACTTTATTTTCTGAGAGTAGTATTTTTTTAGTATACGCAGGTTTCAAAGCGATATTAGTTGCTTTTATATTCTCTGCTGAACGCCTTTTCTTTCCTGTAAACTGAACTTGACTCCATTCTAATTGTTTATAGCTATTCTTGTAGTAAAACGTATTACTTCCTTTTTCAAATTGAAGTATTTTAACCTCACTCAATTTGAAGATATTTCCGTCTACGTCTTTTGCCATATCAGGTGCCATCTCATCATGCAACGCCTTAATGTTCTTAAAATCTGCAAAACCCATTTCTGTGACAAGTAGAGGCTCTCTTTTCTTTTTCGCTTGTCGGATAATGGTTACATATTGGTCAGGTACATAAATCGGCCCAGACCTCTTAGCACTCTTTAATGACTTTTCTATGATGCTATAAATTGCGTCACCTTCATTTTGCGTGTGACCACGAATTAAGTACTTGTGTGAAATATACTGAATGTTAAGCTGCTGAACCGCATACAAATACATCGCTATCACGAATCTACAACAGAAACAATAAAAAAAATTATTAAATTCTTCGGCAATTTTTTTTGTGCTTCGAACCTGTTTTTCTGTTGTCCCCCGCAATTATCAGAATAGAATACAACTTTGGCCCAGGTATGTTATTTGACAACTCTTCAAGGTAGAGTAGCACGCAAGTTGCTATTTCATTCACACCTCTGTGCGCGTACTTCTAAAAAAACGTAAAATACGGTCCAATGTTTTAAGATAGGCGCTAAAATTCACTAGAGGGGAGCCTTAATAGTATCCCTGCTATCGAGTAATTCATAGATGGTCAGATAATGACATATTTTGCTAACTGCTGCTGATTTTCTCTTTTCTGGGATTTTAACCACTGAAAATTATGTCAGTGTTTAGTCAATATTTGATTAAAATTAATCATATGTTTAAATCACCTCTCAAAATTAATGATGTTTAATCTGGACCTCCCTGTAAATGTTAATGTATAGTACAAGTCCGGTCGCTAAATTTTCATTTTTTAAACTGAACACTGACGATTTTCAGTGGTTAAAATCCCAGAAAAGAGAAAATCATTCAGCAAAATCTGTCATTATCTGACGGTCTATCAGTTTGACAATGACGTTAACAACAGTTATGAAGTAAATAAAGCTTATTAACAGATTCAATAACGACGAAAAGTACAATTAGGTCACAAAATTGAAATAAGACCCTTAATAAACAATGACACAAAGTACACTTACGTCGTTGTTGCACTGGAATCTTGATCGAAGTGGTTCAAATTGCTCCAAATCTTCCAATTGCGTCGTTGTTCCACTGGACGCTCACACAGACTCACTAACGTCAAGGACTGAACTGAATCATGTGGCACTGTTCTCCCGAAACTACGCCACAAACATCCAATATTTCTACAACGACGTAACTTCCTCTAGCGGCCATAAGAGCAACTACATTTGCGTCGTTGTTCTCCCATGTGTGTTACATATTTTTGAGAACAGGGACGTATTTAACTGCAATTACCATATTTTTGCAGTTACGTCATTGTTCTTCTGGAACGGCGATATGATAATGATTTTGTGACATCACTACATATTTGTACTTATTTTCACAATTTTTGACTAATTTCGTAAATCTACCTGGAAACTATTCGAGCTTTGTATAAAAGAATCGTTACTTCAAGTACAAAACAAAAAAAGCTATACACTTCCAAGCTACTTATATACTTCGTGGAGTATTCAATTACAACTTTTACAATGCTTTTTTATTCTAATGTATCATCATCATCATCAACCTGTATGGGTCCATTGCTTCGTCACGGAAGCAGTATAGGCACTATGATTTAATACCTTGAGTTTGTTTCCAATCCGACGTCGGCCGACGTCGCCCGATATCGGATCGGGAGAAATACGGTTCCAATTTAGGTGTTCACTTAAGTGTTAACCTACATTGGATCCGTATTTCTCCCGATCGGATATCGGGCAACGTCGGCCGACGTCGGATTGAAAACAAACTCAAGATATTAATGCATAGTGCCTATACTGAAGTGGGAACCCCGATCAGATAACGACCGATATCGGCTGACGTCGGACTGAGTCGGCAGAAATGGACTAAGAAATTTTGATTTATCTGGTGAGAAATGAGCCTCGTTTATGAGATCAGAGGCTCAAAACATACCGCAATCGGGACATTAAAGCCAATTTATGGGAGTCAATTGGAAAGGAATTATTAGTAAAAAGTAAATATATAATATGCTGATATTTTTACTGTAGATTATATCATAAAAGTAGTAATTATTGTTACTTTTTACGTAGTACTTAACGTTATACGTTAGCAGTCATTTTTAATATTTGTTCTAAATGCGTTCGTTTTACTATGGAACCGCTCCTATTCCATTGAAATATGATTTAAAATTGCCTCTCACAACTTTTGCATCATTTGACGGCCTTTTGAATGTTCTTGATAGGTATAGGGAGTACTTTATAAAATATGAAGTACGATATTAGTTCTTTTCGATAGTGATATAAAATACAGGGTGTTCCATTTAAAATTACCAAGAAAATAATGTATTTGCATTTTGACTTACCCTGTATTTGATTTAATGAATATTATAGAAACGAATATGTTTTATAATTTTTAACAATTATTTAAAAACTATGGTTGCAATAGATCAATGTTCCTATACTCCTTTTTAATTGCACAGGGAGTTAAACTTGATACGATTTTCAGGTAATATTGGTTATAACTTTTTAAATACCCGGTATAACGTAATAAAACTTTACATTGTTGTAATGTGGAAGTGAAGCAGATTTCAAATTTAAAATAAAATATAGGGTGTTTCATTTAAAAAAGCATAAGTTTGGTCTGCCACCATCTTATGGAACACCCTGTAAGATTGTAACTAATTTTAAAATGTGGAGTTTAAAGCTGCCTACAGTTTTTGTTAATAACTTTTTTTAGTAATTTTTACTATAACAGATCTACTGAGCTTCCTCACACTAATCAATCACCCTGTATATATATATATATATATATATATATATATATATATATATATATATATGTATATATATATACATATATATACATTTATATATATATATATTAGGGTGGGCCGACAAAATTTTTTCTGGAAAATAACAACGCCTGTGGTCAAAAAAGTTAAGTTATACTAAAACACAAATTTTAAGTCCAAAATGAGTAGCTAAAAATATTTTTTTCCACTGCCACAAAGACTTTATATTTTTTTAATATAAAAGGTCATTGTGGCAGTGGAAAAAATAAAAAATAATAATTATTTCAAATGCAGATCTTTATATTTTTTTATTATATAATTTTTGAAACATCAGGGTTATTTATTTTGTAACTTTTATAAATTTAAATTTAAATAAAATCTGTATTGTTCTGGCGGTTTGATGCATACTTTATAACGTAAGTATAGTAAACTTTATTTGCGTATTTTTCCACTAACTAATAAGTAGAGAAAAATTTATTTTAGGGACCTACTTAAAAGAGTGTCCGAAATTCCCCAATAACAATAAAGTAGACGTTAGTATAAACAAAGTTAATATTACCGATTATAATATATTATCATTCTTAAATTAACGTGACATTGGAGGAACGCTTCGCTTATGCTGCAGATTTTGCAGAGGTGTAAGTGTAAACCAATATTTCAATCAATTAAACCGCCTAGCGACACTTAAATTATTTTTAGTGTTTTACCGACAGTTGAGTAAAATACCTGTACGATATTTGTCAAGCAGTGAAAGGTGGTGCTTGTTCAGAAAAACTTTCTAAGAGACAGCCTGGAAAAATGGTTCATTCTCGGTGGCTTACCACTGCTTCCCCTATCCTTCGGTTATACGTAGCAACCAGAAACCCATCGGAAAATTTACAAATACTAAGCCATTTTGTAATGAAAGTGTATGCGCCCATGTGATTTTGTATTAAGACTCACCCGTCATGCATTTATAGTACAAGGCATCCATTCAAGACAATAAGACTCTGCGACTATTTACTACCAGAATTGAAAGACATAGTCTATAAATGTATTCAAAGAAATGGATACTTTGGAAGCCCAGAAAATATTATTTTGGCTATGTTGTTTGATAAACGTAAACACATACGACAATTGGGGTTCCAAAGAATTTTGAAGAGCAGACAGTTAAATTACAATGATCAGCGACATTTCGTAGTACCAAAATAATTTTTTGGCAGTAAGGATTACTTTGAGATTATCAAATGCCAGAAAGTTTTATGGACAGAGCCTCCTGTAACTATGAAGCTATCAAAAGACCAACTAAGGGAAGTTGTTGAAAATCCTGAAACCAGTCTTTTGGCATACGTAAAATCATACCCTTGTCACACACAAGCGGCTGAGAGGGCCGTCAAAATAGTAACAGAAGGTTCAGCTTGTGTCTGTGGAAGTGAAAAAGGAGAAGGTTATATAAGGAACAGGCTGAAATCAAGGGAAAATATGCCAAAATATGAATTAAAGAAAGACTTTGTTTTTAAATAATGTGATTGTTACTTTTGAAAGACATTCTGTTTTGTATCGTTATATATTTATAGATAAACTATTTTTGTATTTGTATTGTTGTATTATGTGTTCAAAACAAATTTAGCTTTAATATAAATTATTTTTTTGTATGCAAAAAATAAATCTACCATACAATACATTTTTTTTTTTGAAAAATTATTAATTTTATACAGCGCTGTGGCAGTAGAAAAAAAAGTTAGTTGTCAAAAAAAATAATATGATCAAATTTATCGTATAAAACACTTTTTTTGACTCAGGCAACCATAATAAATTAAAAAAAAAACGAATTTGACATAATATTAAATGATTGAATTTTTTCGTAAAAATCTCGTTCTTATATAGCTCTGTGGCAGTGGAAAAAAATTAAATTGATTATAAAAAAAAACACTGTGAAATAAGTTATCTTATCATACATCTTTTCTGGGGTCAGGCAACTCAATTAAAAAAATAAAATAAAAAACACATTACTCAACGGCCCACCCTAATATATATATATATGTATATATATATATATATATATATATATATATATATATATATATATATATATATATATGTATATATATATATATATATATATATATATATATATATATATATATAAACATTCACATTCGGTGAAAAGCTTGGCCAAAGCCTGGATAATTTTATTTCCACCTAGTTTGATCACTTCGATCACTACTCCGTCATCGCCAGGGGATTTATTATTTTTCATTTCTAAAAGTGCTGTTTTGATTTCGTATGAAATTATTTCTGGCATTAATTCTGATCCCTGGTTTGTGATTTTGGGCAGGGGCTAATCTTGCCTTTCGTCGGTGCTCTCATACATTTCGCCATAAAAGGATTCGAAAACCTCAAGGATTTTGGTTCTATTAGTAGCAATGTTTCCATCTTTTTTTTTTATTTTGTACATATTTTTATTGCTTACGTTGTTCATATTTCGCTTTAAACCTTTTGTTTTCTTGAATTATTTTATATATTTTTCCTGTATTGTTTTCTCGTATATCTTTTAGGATTTACCTCCTATAATGTTAACTACACAGGACAGCAATGTAACTACATTGCTGTCCTGTGTAGTTGGAGCCGTATTTTTCCGTCAGCTGTCTTCTTTCTGTCTTCTAATGTATATATAATATAAAATATATACTCGTACTGCCGGGAGGTGCATTTTATCGAAGCCGGTCCCGTGCGATGCTCTTGAGTAAATAATAAACAGCTGGCGAAGACCGAAAACCCTGTGTGTTTATTTGCCATAAGAAAAGTGCTGTCCTATCTTAGCCGTACTGCACTTTCAGTGTGAATTTCACTATTAAAAAAATTTATAGGAGAACATATTCAATAAAAGTTATCTGTTACAGGTTTCTCAAATCAATACTAACGACACCAGAAATTTGGCTAAGGATACTTTGGATAAAATTTTCCTCGAACTTACAAACGCCAATAAATCTTTGAAAGAAATGAGTGACATGAGAAATGAAATGATGGACTTCATGAATCAAAATAAGTCTAAACCTGCAGATATTAAAAAATTGGCAGAAGAGGTAAGTAAGCTTTTCTTTTTATATTATGTTTATAAAATTGATTAACCGTAAATTTAACATTTTCTGTTTCCGATAGATATTAAAGAAAAATGTCGAAAAAACACCGGAAGAAGTTAGAGAACTGGCTGAGAATATTAAGAATGCTATAGATCGTTTAACAAATACTGATTATATTATTGAAGACACTAAAGGGGATTTAGCTAAAGTTAACGAGTTAAAGGAGCATGCCAAATATGCAAAGTAAGTTTCTTACATAATAAATCTTAATTTGGTAAAACTTTTTTTTATTATAACTAATAAATTAACAATCAGAATAAAAATGTATTCTATAAGTTAATGTGATGAGTTTAGATCCCGTCCCTTGGTTCTGACGTGATGTGGTCCCCTCCAGTGAGAGAATCATGTGTCCATGTTACTGGATTGTTGGCCAACGTCGCTTTAGTCTTCTGATAACTTGATGTTAAGGTATTGTGGAAATTAATGGATTGGAATGGGTGTTTACTTTTTGAATGTATTGCGATTTATTTTGCTGGATCACTTCTTTTACTGTTGAGATCCTCGTAGAGTCTTTGGTTGGTTACCTTAAGATTTTTGATTGACATCTTTCCATTATAGCAATATTGGATTTACTACTACAGCCTCACATATCTATACCATATGTCCATATTGATTTGAGGAATGTTTTATAAATTAAATTTTTATTATTTATTGACAGCAGAGTTTTTTCCAATTAAACAATTGATTTCTTTTTGTCTTAGTTGTATTTGTTTTCTTTGTTTGCTGGTATGTTTTTTTCAATACATGATTTGGTCCAGGTGTAGCTCAAGGTATTTGGTTGTTTTAGTCCTGGGTATTTCCTCATTGTTGATCTATGTGGGTGTTGGTGTTTCTCGTCGTAAAGTGAAAGTTATGTTTGTTGCTTCCATTTATTTTTATTTTCCATTGTTACAGTTAGTTTTCAAGCTCATACAAGTAATCTTGGATTTGTTGTTTAGTATGTTGTTGATTTTGTATGTTGATGTGTTGATGACTTGTGAGTGATACTGTATTATCTGCAAATGTGTCAATCGTTACGTTATTTGAAGTTGGTTGCATGCATATAATAAATATAATATAGGTCCCAGGACGCTGCCTTGCAGAATTCCGCCTTAATGGGATGCATTTTGGATATTTCTCCATTTACTTTTTTCTGAACTGTCTGTTTTTCAAATATGACGTAAGTATTTGAACGAATGGTGGTAGCATTTGTTAACTTTATAAAGAAGTCCTTTATGCCAAACCTTATCATACAACCTATATATGATTGATTTGTGGTTGACTATGTGTGTTGTTTGCAATCTGCATTAGTGGGTAACAATTCATTTGGTTTGATCGATACTGGATTGGCATTGGCTGGTTGTTTACATTTTGCATTTGTTGGTTAACTATATAGTTATTAAATTATGGTCCGTTTCCTGGTGAATTGTTTTTAAACTTACAAAAATTGTATGAGTTTATTGTTTTCAAGTTTATTATTTATTGTGTATAACTTAAAATACTCTTTTAGGACCAATGCTACGAAATTACTCAAAGAAGCAGAAGATGTCAATGATGTATTAAATAAAACGCAGGATGCACAAAAGGAGGCTGAAAGTGCCATTGATAAAGCTTGGAACGACTATAGGGTAGTTGAAAATATACTATACATGGTAAATATTTATTATTGAAATTATTTATTTAATGCATGTACATATTGAATTATTTGTTTTTTTTTTAATTCGCGATTACTTCATTTGTACTCCTCCAATCTCTAATGTAATTTCAAAAATCGGATTGCAATTCTATTTCCTTTACTTTTAGTTTTTATTTTTGTCTGTTCTTAACCAGTCGTTTAATTTTATCTATGGTTTCCTATTGTAATAATCATCGTTCTCTTTGCCTTTATCCCTATGCGGGGTCGGTTACTCTAATTACCCCTAGACTTCCCCTAATACATCCATTTTTAATTTTATCCTTTTTGTCACTCCACTTACCCATCTAAATCTAAGCATTTTTATTTCCGTCATATGCACTCCTTGCTCCTCTTTCTCTTTAACTGTCCAACATTCAGTTTCGTACATCATAACTGACCTAATTGTCGTTTTATGGAATTTTCCTTTCAGCCTCATTGTAATTTTTCTGTTAAACAACACACCACTCGCTTCCTTCCACTTCATCCATACAACCCTAATTATCTCCACTACCTACCTATCTAATATCGATTCTAGACACCTAAAACTATTACTTTTCACAATAATTTCACCATCCAAAAATATTATTATATTTCTAGTAACTCCATCTTTAAGTGAACACTCCAAATACTCTGTTTTTGTCAACTTAGTTTTAAACATTTTTAACCTAGTGTTATTTTTCCCTACATACTACAATTTGTATCCTGCATCTAGTTCTTTCGCCCTTTGTCCTTTCTGCCTAATCTTTTGAATGAAAGCGGTTTATACTATCCTTCTTTTAAGTGCATCTACTAACTACACACTGTTACCTGAAAACTTCTAAGATTCCAAGTCCCTTTCCTAATTTTTCTAACCTGTAATGGTGTTCCTCCTAAAATAGTCCTCAACCAGAAATCTGAACGGAGGCTCAGTTTGTTTCCGGAATATTTTACCTGGGAAGATGCTATCATTTCAATATAATTTTTATTATATTGGAGGTCTGTTCATTTTTATGGGATGAAAAGATTTTTTTAATAGGAAATAATAGGGAATAATAGGAAACAATAGGAAATATTTATGATATGCCTTTCTTTTGGTATAAGGTTTTACACGCATAGCATGATTTGTAGAAATTAAAAAAAAACTCTAGTTTTTAGTGTATGAGGTTCAAATTTAAAAATAATGAAACAAATTCTTTATCAGTTTTTTTTGAATAATAGGAAATATTAGGAAATAATAGGAAATCTTCTTCTTCTTCTACCTTCTTGTATGTAGGCTCTTCTTCAATATTAGCCTTCTAAATTGTTTAAATTATAGCACCATATTTTTCTTGGTCTGCCAATACTTTTCGTCCATTTGGTGATTTATCTCGTGCTATTCTCTACTAATGTGTTCGTTCTACTCTTGTTTTCGTTTTGTCACCCATATATTTATGTCTTTTATATTGCATGCTCTTCTTATTTTTTCGCTTCTCTCCCTATCCAACAGACTTTTCCCTGATATTAGTCGGAGTATTTTCATCTCAGTTGTAGGGGAAAGGATGAGGTAGCTGGTTCGATAAATTAAAAGTAAATAAGTATTTGAAAAATTATGATCTCACCTTCCTACATTTGGTAGATAAAAAATAAATTAAACCTCGAAGGACCAGCGACCCATAGGTCGCAAACTTGCGGATATGTAATTATGTAGTGAGTAGTAAAATAGAAAATGAAATAATTAAAAATAAGAATAAAAGCTAGAAATATTTTTATTACATTATTTACAAAAATAAATAAAAAAGCGGAATCGCCAACAAATCACCCTTTTTATAATAATAAAATATAAATGTTTATGTACAATGTTCTTAAACGCACAACTGTTTATATGAAAATATAGAACAATAAAGTTTATATGTAGATTATTGAATATCCGGCAACCCTGTAATTTGTCGGACCGGCATTCATGAAAGGTTGGCACGAAACCGTAGATTATCTTCTGTATGAAAAAAATATTTCAGGTACTTACATATTTGATGCACAAACACTGAATTTAGTTTAATTAACTATTTAATAAAATAAGTTATTCAAAACTGCTTCTATTTGAGAAGCGCGAGAACAGAACTATCTTGTTTCTATTTGAGAAGGCAGAAACGAAGTGATATTAAGGGTAGTTGATTTGAATAGATTAATGTAAAATTCTGACAGGCGCAGAAGATACGAAACAGCACGAAGAAGGGATGTCGTGCTGATCGTATAGACTTTAATTTAATTTAGAAGACAATTTAGTGGAATAATAATTATTATTAGAATAATAAATAAACTATTGTAGAAAATTATTCACATTTTCATCAGTTGTTTCCAGTAGTCGTCTTATTTTAGATATGCCAGGTCTTGTCTCCGCCATGTATGAATGTTAATATAGGTCTAATTGATGCTTTATAGATTCTTGTATTTGTATCTTGTCTTGGGTGTTTGTTCTTCCAGATTGTGTCATTAAAAGATCCCGCCGCTTTAAGCTTTGTTGTGGTACTTGTTCATCAACATCTCTGTAACTAGTTATATCTATTCCCGTATATCTAAACCTTGCTTCCTGCTTTATTTCTTTCCCATCAATTTCGATTTTATATCGTAGTGAGTATTTAGATTTTGTCATACATTTGATTTTTTCTGGTGATATTATCATATTGTGTTTATTGGTTCTTGTATTGAAGATGTGTGTTAATCTTCGTCTGCATAACATAATATTTAGATTTCTTTATCCTCATTCTGTAACCATGACCTTTACATACTGCTTGTATTATTTCGTTCATTATTATATTAAAGAGAAGTGGGCTTAACGACTCACCCTCTCTGACTCCGCTTTGTACTGGTATATACTGTGTTAGTTTTCCATTTATCTTTGCCTGTATTCGATTATGGAAGTAGATGTTTTCGATGGTTTGTATTATATTGATTGGTATGTTTCTTTTATACAGTAGGTGTAAGACGTCTTCGACTTGGATGCGATCGAACGCCTTGCTATGCCTATGCTAGTTTATTGTACTTGATGGCCTTTTTGAGTGAATTTATGGTTATCTCTACTTCCTGAAAACTAATTACTATTTGTCTTAATTCAGGTACATTATTGTGTTGATTATTATTTTCTTTTCCTTTAAACAGTTCCATCAGGTATCTTTTTCCATCCGTTTTCTGGTATGTTATTGTATTCCTTCAATTCTGCCATTTCTTTCCGTTGGTTTCTTCATACCTCCATATTTATTTTTGTGTACCGTAGAAGTCGCTTTCCATCCTTTTTGTAAACTGTTCCCAGTGTTCATTTTTTGTTCTTCTTACCAACTGCTTTGTTTCATTTCGTATTCTTCTATAGGTGTCTCGGGATTCTGTAGTATTTGATGTTTTATCCTCCGTGTAAGCCTCTCGTTTCATGACTTTGCGTTTTTCCTAGAGCTTATGTTGCTGCTGCTTCAATGTTGTTTTTAGCTCGCGTTTATATCTTTGTTGTCGTCTATTTGTTTCAGCTGTATCTTTTATGCTAGCCTTCTTTTGTACATTTCACTTGTAGAGTCGTTACACAGTGATTCACATTGAATTTTTCCTCGATGATTTCCTGTAGAAAATGTTTTGGTGTTATTTTTATTCTTATTTTTTTGCTAGTATTAGTTTGTGTTCACTCCCTGCATTTGTTGAGTTTAAAGTTCGGATATCTAGAATCTGCTTTGGATCGATTTTTCTATTAGTGAGTATAAAAACAATCATAGATTTATGCCCCCTGGAGTTTTCAAATGTATATTTATACTGGAGATTATGGTCGAAAAATGTATTATTGATTCTTAGTTCGTTAAAAGCACACAGATTAGCCACGAGCTCTCCATTTGCATTAACATGGTTTTCATTAAATCTTTGTTTTACTCCTGGAACTATTTCATTTCCCATTCGTGCATTGAAGTTACCCATAAGAATTAGGGGTTCTTCATGAGATATTTCATCCAGGATGGTTTGCAATTGTTCGTAGAATGCCTCTTGTTCCTCCTTAGGTTTGCAGTCCTAATAGGAAATAGGAAATATAGTAGATAATAGGAAATATTGGGAAATAATAGGAAATAATAGGAAATAATAGGAAATAATAGAAAATAATAGGAAATAATAGGAAATAATAGGAAATAATAGGAAATAATAGGAAATAATAGGAAATAATAGGAAATAATAGGAAATAATAGGAAATAATAGGAAATAATAGGAAATAATAGGAAATAATAGGAAATAATAGGAAATAATAGGAAATAATAGGAAATAATAGGAAATAATAGGAAATAATAGGAAATAATAGGAAATAATAGGAAATAATAGGAAATAATAGAAAATAATAGGAAATAATAGGAAATAATAGGAAATAATAGGAAATAATAGGAAATAATAGGAAGTAATAGGAAATAATAGAAAAAAATAGGAAATAATAGGAAATAATAGGAAATTCCTTTTCTTAACATGCCATACACCAAAGTGCGTAGGCGACTATCTCATTACTAGAATTCTGTTCTTGGCGGCGTGACACAGCTCGCCTGTATTGTGTATTCCTGTCCATTCTTTAATATTCCTTAACGAGGATAATTGTTTGCGGCCGGCTCCCCTCCTACCTTCGATCTTCCCTTGTAGGATTAACTGTGGTATTTCATATTTTGCTCCTCTCAATATGTGCCCAAGGTAACCACTCTTGTGTTTTTTAATTAATTCAAAGAGTTCTCTTTCCACGCCGGCTCTCTTAAGGACGTCATCGTTTCAAACTCTATCCACACAAGGTATGCGCATCATTCTTCTCAATGACCACATTTCAAATGCTTCAAGTTTGTTGATAGATGTTTTTTTCAAAGTCCACGTTTCCATGCCATAAACCAAGATGGACCATATGTAGCACTTGACCATTCTGTAGCGTATTTCGAAATTTAGGTTTTGATTACATAGGAGCGGTCTGAATTTCACAAAAGCTTGTCTTGCCATTTGTATTCGGGTTTTTATCTCGTGTTGTGGATCCGATTGGTCATTGATTGTGGTGCCAAGGTATTTAAGTTTTCACGCGTTTTATACGATCGTTACCTATGCATATTATCGGATTTTCTGGAGGGTTTCTGCTAATGACCATATATTTCGTTTTCAAAATGTTGATTTTGAGGCCATATTTTTTGCCTATGCTATTTACCCTATCAAGTAATAACTGCTGATCTTCCAAATTATCAGTTATAATCACTGTGTCGTCCGCATAGCGTAGGTTGCTAATTGGTATATCGTTCACCTTAATGCCTAATTCCGTGTCACCTTTCCGGATTTCAAATTCATCCGTATATTGGTCTTGATAAATCCTCACCTTTGCCATTTGGTTCCAGTATAGATTCTGAATAATTCTGATCTCCTTCTGGTCAATGTTGGCCTTATGTAGTAGTTCCATCATAATATCATGTTTAGCATTGTCAAATGCCTTCTCGTAGTCGATGAAGGTGAGGTAGACATCTTTTCGTTGATCTAAGCAGTTTTTTATTAAGTGTTCAAACATAAAATTGCCTCTCTTGTTCCTAGTCCTCCCTTAAAACCAAATTGTGTTGACCCGCTAAGTTCTTCTAGTATCTTGTACATTCTTGAGTGTAATATCCTAAGGAAGAGTTTCAGCAAGTGACTCATTAAACTGATTAATAGGATTAATAGGAAATAATAGAAAATAATAGGAAATAATAGAAAATAATAGGCAATAATATTCAATACTGGGAAATAATAGGAAATTCTGGTATATAAGGTTTTACACACATGATTTGTCACACACATAGCATGACACACATAGCATGAAATTAAAAAAATTAGCTTTTAATGCATGGTGTTTAAATTGAAAAATAATGAAACACATTCTTTATCTCAGTTTTTTTATTGCTCCCAAAAGTTTGATTCATTTTTAATAGTCTTCTTTTTATGTTTTAGATCGGTAATAAAACTGAATCAGCACAGGATCTGACAACTCACATAGATACGGATATTCGTGGACTTAAGAATAAATTGACAGACTTACAAAGAAATATTACCGATAATGGAATATTCGCAAATAGAGTTATAGAGGAATCTATAAATATTAAGCAAAATGCGCAAAAAACTAGGGAAGAATCTGTTGTCTTGCAAGAAAAATACAATAAGGCTACAAACGAATTAGATCAAAAGTTAAATAACGTAAAAGCAACCAAAGAGCGAGCTAGTGATTTATTCAAAAAGTCTATTAATTTGGTCGCCAAAGTTACTAAAACACAAGAAGACATACAAAAATTAGAAGATAGCGGACAATTGCTGGAATTAAAAACGTTAGAAGACACGTTGCAAGGTTTAATTAAGAAAATGAACGATTATACTTCAAGACTAGAAGGAAAAATGCAGTACTATAAAAACTGCAACTAAACTTAAATATCATTTATATAAATTTAATGTTATTTAAAAGCAAACGGGAAATATTTTGTTGACCAGAAAATAACAGTTTGTAAATATATTTGTAAGGATATATGGTCTGAATGGCATCAAACATATGTATCTCGAATCATTTTATTAACGCTAGATTAATTACTACTTTTCAAATTGTCTTGGTGCATTTTTATTAAAATTTCAGTTTATGTATTTAGTGTGGAAACATTAACGTAATTTATGGTTGCCATTTATTTTTAGTACATTTTATGATACATTATTCACTTAATATTTAACATCTTAAATAGGTTTTGCATATTGCAAATTAGTTCTATGGTCCATGCTAACATTTATATCTCTGTAAATAATAAATAATTTATTTTTAGTTTGGTTTCCTTTTTATATACAACGAGCACTTGTAAATTGATTTTTTAATAAATTGATTAAAAGTTTAAGTATTGGAGTATGTATGTGTATTTAATTCCATAAGTATATCACATATTACTGACTTACGATAGTAATAATAATAATTTATGTTTATATATATATATACAGTACAAAATTAACTTAATCACGAAAATTGTATCACTGGTAACATGAGCATAAATAGCATTAATAAAACCGTCAAGTATTTTTACTTTCTTGTATTTTCTTCAATCCAATCCAAGTATTCTGTTACCCTCGTGTAGACTCCTGGATAACCTGGCTCTCCACATTTGTTACCGAATGAGACCACTCCTACTTGAATCCACCTAGCATCCCAAGAAGTCATCAATGGGCCTCCAGAATCACCCTACAAAAATATTAAATGAGCATATACATACATTTAACAATTTCAACCCATTTTTAACCATCCACGGAGTGAGACTCGATTTGCAATATACAGTGTTGTATTTGAGAGTTCAATTAAATAAAACTGTGAACTGGGACACATATTAGCTTTGTTCGCAGAGACAATCCATGACTTGTTTTTGACTGATGCGCTGCGCAAAAGGTTAGAAATGTTTGTGTATTTTGAGGTTAGAAATAACAGTAAGAAATGTCCAAAAATCATTCGCGGAGAATTGAAACGTGTAAACTAATAACTAACCGCGCCAGCGTACGGTATTAATCCCTAATTGGCTAGAAACTACTCAGGGACTATCTCCGAGGACAAAGCTATTAAAACTATCCTTAATAAAAATCGCAGACGATCCACCCTCCTGGGATCTATTAATGGGAAATTCGTACGTTTTATTATTCAGTACAGTCTCTCTGAACATCAAAACTAACGAGATTCCGATTTATAAATTCAATCCTTAAAGGGAGAATCTGGAAGGGCTGCAAAGTACGCTTTCTCAGTTGTTATGACCTCATTATTTGATGAAAAACACTTTCCACGCATGCATTTTTTTAACTATTAAAAGAAATGAAAGTCGCTAGCGGCCATTGTCCCTAATGAAAAGGTATTTTTTCTTCTGCAACCCGGTCCGTTTTTAACTTTTTTTTATTCAGCTGACCTAAAAGGTTACAATAATATTCCAAATTTATTGTTTTACCAGTTTGCAAGTATTCCATAAACGAAATTCCTTTTGCATTAAAAAAACTGATATTAATATCTTCTTGGCTGATTTCTATTTTTATTCAGAATCATGGTGATAGACCCAAGTCTCATCCAGAGTGTGAATGGGTATATCCATAGAAAGAATGGGTATTCATACGTTCATATGAAAAATGTACCATCATAACAAAAAAATTAGGCTAGTAGTAACGCCATCTCTTATCAAACTGCAAAACTTATTAAATAGTCTAATAAAACGACGCTTTTGCACGCTTATAAAATATAAGCCTAGGCATAGGAATAATTTTGTTGCCCCAGAGAGAAAAAAGAATCCAAAGAGAAATGGTTGCAAGAAAAATGTCAAGAGATAGAAGAGCTAGAACGAAGACACGATAGTTTTAACATGCATAAAAAAATCAAGGAGTTTACTTATACTTACAAGAAAAAACAGTTTGGTAGGTTAATAGACGAGAACAATAAACTTATTGTAGATAAAGAAGAACAGTTACAGACTTGGGCAATCTACATAAAAGATTTGTTTACGGATTATCGTAATATTTCTACGAACACTCTTGATCTGAATGGACCAAAAATATTGAAAAGTGAGGTGATAAAAGCTATAGATCAAACGAAAGATGGGAAAGCAACAGGATGCGATGAAATACCAGTCGAATTCTTAAAAGTTTTTAACGAGAACAACCTGAATGTAGTATTGGAACTGTTTAATAAGATATACGATACTGGTCAAATTCCATCGGACTGGTTGAAATCTACATTTGTGCCCCTTCCCAAGAAATATAATTCTAAGACGTGTAGTGAATATCGCCTTATAAGTTTAATGAGCCACACCCTTAAAGTATTTTTGCGTATTATCCATTCCAGAATACGAGCAAAATTAGAACACAGCATAAGTAAAACACAGTTCGGTTTTAGATGCGGTTTTGGAACTCGAGAACCCCTCTTTGCAATACAAGTTTTGATTCAAAAATGCCTGGATCAACAGAAAGATGTTTACGTCTGTTTTATCGACTATGAGAAAGCATTCGATACTATCAAACATGACAAACTCATAGAACTATTACGTCTTTCAGGACTTGACACTAAGGACATCCAGATTATAAAAAATCTATATTGGAATCAAACAGCCCACATGAAGAATGGACATATGGTGAGTGAAAACATAACCATTTCTAGAGGGGTAAGACAGGGCTGTATTCTTTCGCCACTGCTTTTCAACCTGTAACGGAACAAATATTTCTAGAGGCACTAGAAGAGTACAATGAGGGCATCAAGATTAATGGCGTACCAATAAGTAATTTTCGATATGCAGATGATACTATTATACTGGCCGATAACATCGAAGATTTACAGATGATGCTACATAGAGTTAATACAACTGGCAGCCGATTTGGACTGAAGATCAATAGAAAGAAAACTAAATTTATGGTGATCAGTAAAAAAAAATTTCAACATATCGACCTGCATATTGAAGACGAACGTATTGAAAGAGTACACCGATTTAAATATCTGGGATATACAGTAAATGACAAGTGGGACCCAGAAGTAGAGATTAAGATCCGAATTGAAATAGCAAGATCCAAATTCATCAAAATGAGAAAGCTTTTAAGCAACCGCAACCTAAGCATTAACCTCCGATGGCGCGCCACGAAATGCTACGTACTCTCTACGCTACTTTACGGCGTAGAAGGGTGGACGTTAACAGCAGCAACTATAAAGAAGTTAGCGGCTCTAGAAATGTGGCTGTATCGACGCATACTGAGAATACCTTGGACAGACAGAGTGACCAACACAGAGGTATTAAGACGAATGGGTAAAGAGTTGGAATTGTTAACAACTGTTAAAAGGAGGAAAGCGTCATACCTGGGCCATGTGTTCCGTAATGATAAGTACAGTCTGCTACAGCTTATCGTGGAAGGCAAGATTGAAGGTAGAAGAGGTTTGGGCAGAAAGAAGAAATCCTGGCTGAGAAACTTGAGAGAATGGTTTCAAATACCAGAAGCTGCGAACATAATTCATGCGGCACAAAACAGAGAAACCTATCGTATGATGGTCGCCAACCTTCGGTAGAAGACGGCACATAAAGAAGAAAGAAAGAGAGAAAAACTACAGAATATATTTGTTCTTCAAATCTAATTCACAATACCGCTGGTATCTCTCCCTATCCAATCCTATTAAAAAAATACATCTTGAGAAGGATTCGAGGCCTCAACACGCCTTGTCTCTCTCGAGGACATCTACTATTTAGACGTCTCATTCCCCTCGACGGCACTAGTATTTAGACGTCACAAAAACAAAATTCCGTATCCGTACGCCATTTTACAGGTATTTGTCCATGCAGATCTTTCAGACAAATACTTTGATGTCCCCGAAAATACTCCTTATGAGTGCATAAGGACAGGGCGAGATTGGTTTTCTGTGGATTTCAATCTTATTGCACAATAACACCTGTCACCTAGATTAAAGTACCACAATTCTAGCGAGTGACTCATGGTTTTTTATGGCCAGTAAAATTTGACGTTTACCCTTTGGAAAAAATATTTTTGTTATTGGAATACCTACAAAGGGAGAAAATTTAATTAATATTTAATAAACAAATTAGTGAATTTTTGCAGAATGTGTTTAATCTCTTAAACATTGACAAAAACCACCTTCTGACCGTTCAAAGAATATACGTTTTTTATATATAATTTTTTTTCGGCCCGTTCTGGAAGAAGAGGTCTCTTAAATAATAAAGTCGCTTAGTAATTCTAATTGTAGCGACGTTCACGAGATTAATGCAAAATTTTAAAAGAAACTTACCAAATAGTTTTAACACCTTTTACTCATCTTATTAATTTAATTCTATCCACAGGAGTATTTCTAGAAGTACTAAAATACTCAAAAGTACTACCAATATACAAAAAAGGTGATTCCTCAAAAACTGACAATTACAGACCCATAAGCATTGTTTCACTTTTGGGAAAGTGATTGAAAAGGTTATCAAACAACAATTTTATTCCTATATTTTGAGTCAAATAATTACTTTAGCAACTCACAATATGGATTTAGAGGTGCTGGTTCTACTACGAACGCGGTATTTAATGTTGTGAGCGAGGTGATTGAGGGGCTTCAACGCGGCAATCGCATAGCAATTTCTCTTTGCGACTTATCAAAGGCTTTTGAATGCGTTTCACACGACATTTTGCTCCACAAATTAAATTACTATGGAATCAGAGGGTGTAGGGTTGTGTTATAGAGGTAGTACCTTTTATTGGAACGACCACATCGAGCGTCATAGACGGGAGATGGTTCTAGATAACTGGTCCTCATAAGACACCTAACTCTCACTTATGGCTCCACGTGCCACACCCCGGGCAACTGCATTGGTCTGCAGGCTAAACTAAGTGTGGGTAGCCAGATATGGCGAAAATTTCACCGAGTGATTACCGAGTGATACCCTGATGAAGGGCAGCAGCGATCATCAGTACCAGCTCAAGGCGCAAAGGAAATGATCCTGGATCGGCTTGAAACTGGACTACCACAAGCATGACTGGAGCAGTTTGAATGGTTGTGGTACTGCGATGGGGAAGGCAACGGAAAACCACCTCATAAGAATTTCCTAGAATAGTTATCATGGCAATACACTACGATAACAAAAACATCACTGATCATGGTGATCGGATCCCAAGATCCGGCAGGGGAGGATGCACACAAACAAATAGTAGGGCCTCCCTGGTCGTCAGCCAGCGAAATCCCTACGGCCTAAAAAAGGAAGCAAGTTCTCAACACCTAAGGATTGGAACTTGGAATGTACGAAGTATGTACGAGAGCGGCAAAACCCATAATATTGTAAAAGAAATGAAAAGATTAAAAATTGATATATTGGGAATAAGTGAAACACACTGGCAAAACTCTGGACAATGCGATATACTTGGATATAAAGTTTACTATGCTGGAAACAACACAAAACATCACAGAAACGGCACTGCAATAGTAGTTGCCCCACATATTAATTCGGCAGTAAAATCTTTCACTCCCCATTCAGATAGAATGATGCTTTTACAAATTCGAGCAACACCGGTGGACATTAATATATTACAGGTATACGCGCCAACGGCAGATAAAGATGAGGCAACCAGCGAAGAATTCTACGAACAACTGGGAAGCCTGATGAAAATGACAAAAAAACATGAAGTAACAATAGTGATGGGAGATTTCAATGCAAAGGTTGGCAAAGGCAAGGTGAATGAGATCGTGGGAAACTTCGGCCTAGGGGAGAGAAACGATAGAGGTGATAGACTTATATGCTTCTGCCAGGAATATAACCTGCTGTTAAGTAATACACTCTTCAAGCTCCCCAAACGTCGACTTTACACATGGAAATCCCCCGCTGACTCACCTGACAACATCATTAGAAATCAGATAGATTATATAGCAGTACCAACAAGATATAAAAACATGATAAAATCATCAAAAACGTACCCAGGTGCCGATGTTCCTACGGACCACAATGTGTTGGTATGCAGAATGGTCATGAGAGTAAAACGGCTCGAGAAAAGATCTAATTTAAACACAATCGATATTAAAAAACTCACTAACCCAGAAACCGAAATAAAAGTACGAGAACAACTAGGAAAGAAAATAAAGGACATTAACGAGAACACGTCGGACATAATAGAGAGATGGGATAAATCGAGGGAAGCAATCCAAACAACATGCGCGACTCTATTAAAGCGAGACCGACGAAAAAAGAAAGAATGGATGTCTGATGAGATAATGGATATGATGGATGAAAGACGTAAATTCAAGAATAAAAATGCAGAAAAATACCAGCAGATCCACAAAACCATAAGAACGAAAATTCGAGAAGCCAAAGAAAAATGGTTTTCCAACGAATGCAGGGAAATAGAACAATACGAACGAAAATACGACAGTTACAATATGCACAAAAAAATAAAATCGATGACAAACAAGAGGAAATTCAATAAGTCACCCAACAGCATAAAAGATAGCGATGGAAATCTTATCTCGGAGCCATCAACGATCTTAAAAACATGGAAATCATACATAGAAAAATTATTTGCATCTAACAGGACTGATGATCACCTATATGGAGAAGGAGAAACAGGACCTTCAATTCTTAAATCGGAGATAGAAGATGCCATTGCAGCACTAAAAAACAATAAGTCAGCAGGTCCGGACAATGTACCCTGCGAAATATTAAAGATCCTATGTAAATCAGACAAACAGTTCCTTGACAATCTAGTTGTACTTTTTAACAACATATATAATAGCGGTAAAATCCCGGAGAACTGGCTACAGTCAACATTTATTACAATCCCGAAGAAACCAAATGCCCAGATTTGTGATGACTACCGGCTCATAAGCTTGATCAATCATGTCACTAAAGCGTTCACTAAGATCATTCACAGAAGAATATATGATAAATGTGAGTCAAATATTGATAGATCGCAGTTTGGTTTTCGGAAAGCACTTGGAACTAGAGAAGCAATTTTCGCTCTCCAGGTGCTTATACAACGGTGTAGAGACGTTGATAAAGACGTGTATCTGTGCTTTGTAGATTTTAGAAAAGCATTTGACAATGTCAATCATGAACAATTGATAGGTATTCTGCGAAAGACAGGTATTGACGACAAGGACATTCGAATTGTGGCAAACCTATACTGGGGTCAAACAGCAAGAGCAAAAATTGGCAACGAACTCACTGAAAGCGTGCAGATCAAAAGGGGTGTCCGTCAGGGGTGTATATTATCCCCACTCCTATTCAATATGTATTCCGAGGAAATATTTAACAAATGTATGGAAAATGCAAATGAGGGCATTAAAATAAACGGCGAGTTAACGAACAATATAAGATACGCCGACGACACGGTGATCCTTGCCAGTACCATAGACGAATTACAACAAGTAATGGAAAGACTTTATTCAGTTAGTGAGGAATACGGCCTGAGCCTCAACTTCAAGAAGACAAAGTGGATGCTGATAAGCAAAAAGCAACAACCTGCTCGACAATTACGGATAAGTAACATATTAATTGACCATGTAGAATCTTATGTGTACCTTGGCACCAACGTAAATGCAAAATGGGAACAGACCATAGAAATTAAGGCGAGAATAGAACGAGCTAGAGCAGCATTTAGCAATATGAAAAAGCTCCTCATAAGCAAGGATTTGTCTCTTCCCCTAAAACTACGTATAGTTAAATGCTACATTTTTCCGATCTTGCTGTATGGCGTGGAGGCCTGGACGCTGACGGAGACGCTAACGAGAAAACTAGAAGCATTCGAAATGTGGGTGTACCGACGCATTCTTCGTATATCCTGGACCGAACATGTCACCAACATAGAGGTACTCCAAAGAATCGGAAAGGAGAAAGAAATCGTGAATACAATTAAACAAAGAAAGCTTGAATATCTAGGCCACATATTGAGACACGATAAGTACCGTCTGCTACAATTGATTGTCCAGGGAAAAATAGACAGTAAGCGAGGGCCAGGCAGGAGAAGACACTCGTGGCTCCAAAATCTGCGGAAGTGGTTCGGGCTCACATCGGTCGAACTATTCAGAAGCGCCGCAAACAAGATCAAAATTGCCATGTTAATAGCCAACGTTCGCAACGGACAGGGCACTTGAAGAAGAAGAAGATGGAATCAGAGGTATCCCTCTTAAGCTTATAACTTCTTATCTATGTGGCAGACACCAGGCGGTAGTGTCTAAAGGTCATCTCTCTGATTTTCTATCCGTAAAACATGGAGTCCCAGAAGGTTCGGTCTTAGGACTTCTTTTGTTTATTATTTATGTCAACGATCTGCCTAAATTCATATCTCCGTACATAACCATACAATTCGCAGATGATACGACATACGTTATATCAGGAAAAAATAATGATGATTTAAAAATGTCTCATGAGAAAGTTTCTACTAAGTCTAGCTCATGGTTTGCTGCAAACAAACTAAAACTTAACTCTGATAAAACGCAAAATATGGTTATATCTGCAAGTAATTTACACAATGATCTAGTTAACAAAGAGACTGTTAAACTATTGGGAATAACCATAGATAATCGACTCAACTGGTCTGCTCATATCTCCACCTTAAGAAACAGCTATCAAGTTCATTATTTGTTATTCGCCAACTAGCAAGGGTTGTCACCTTTGAAACATTAAAAATGACATATTTTTCTTTATTCCACTCTCACCTAAACTATGGTTTAATTATATGGGGCAATTCAACAAATGCACTTCAAATTTTTAGAATACAAAAGAAAGCTGTCAGGATTTTAGCAGGGGTTAGTTATCTAGAACACTGCCGACCTTTCTTTATCAAATTCAAAATTATGCCGCTACCTACTCTGTTGATATTTCAAGTTTTAACTCAAATTCACAGAAAACGTGCCCATTTAATAAAGCAGTCTGATGTCCATGTTCACAATACGCGAAACTGTCACTACCTACGAACAAATCGCTGTAGATAAGTCTTTCAGAAAAAAATAGTCTTAATTATAACTATTACAATATTTTACCAAAAAGTATAAAAGAGCTTAAGCTGTAATAGTTTCGATAAAGTTATAAAAAAATATCTTTTAAAACATTGTTTTTACTGCTCAGAAGAATATATGACTCATTGCAGAACATCCACTGAACTGCTTACCGTAACTTTGCCATAAATATTTTTCTGTTTAATATGTTTTCATGTTTGTATTATTTAATGTTTTATTATTTAATACTATGTATGTTTTTTTTTGACTTGCTACAAACAATAATTGTATATGTTATGTAGTTAAATAAATACTCTACTTTACGTTCAGATAAAAAAGATCTCATTTTATATGAAATATATTGCAATATTTTGATTGGTTTATTTTTAAACTGTTCAAATGTTTTGGAATAGATTTGGGTTCTAGGGAAAATTTTATGTTGTCCGCGTGTATCATTCAACTTAAAGTTTTTTGCAATGTTGTAGTTTATATTTTTTTCTAACGGTAAATAATGTCTTAAGATCAACAATGTCGTCGCAAATTAAGGCGATGTAACTGACAACAACGTCATTGCTCGGGTAGCTATTTTATTGTCTTATGTTATCTACCAGTTAGGGTTTCATAAGCACACTATCAGGGGTTTCATAAAGCAGAGAACATAATTGTTTGTAGTATTACTATTGGAAGGAGCTCTTACGTTTACTTTCTGTGAATTGTGAGTAATTTAGTTTAATCTAATTTGGTGACAAATAATAAATATGACTGCCAGTAGTAATGGTGAACCGTATATAATAAATATACGTCAGAATTTAACACCCGAAGAAAAAACTATGATTAGAAATGTGTTTGAAGGACTTCTAATCTAGTGTGTACAGTGTAATTGAAACAGACGATGAAACAAACGATAATATTATTTTGAAGGTTGAGACAAGAGGAAAGAAACAAATAAAATTGGATTATACAACTAAACAGATCATTCGTCGTGCAGTACATGAATTTGTTAAAAATCGAGCGAGGATCTGTTATTGTTATGGATAACGCTTCATATCACTTATTTTTTATATTTTATGGAAATAAATATTCAGTTTAGGTGAACCACTTATTACTAGTACTGTTTTGTACCGAGAATTGTTTAATTAATTCAGTTTTACCTATGCTAAAAGTTACTAGACGACCGATTTTTTAATCCCATGTCATTAAATCTAATTTGACAATAGTAATTAAACTTAATCCTTGAACCGGTCATAAGTTTGTTAATTTAAACGGATAAACAGTTTTTCCCAAAAAAATATATTTAATAAGGATTAGTTTTTTTCATCTAAGGCATCTATACAATAAGATAATAATTTGTATGACAATCAATTCATTCAAAATCATGATTATTTTATTAATAATAACCGCACGCCTATGACTCGTCGATTTCCTTTCCTCTTAAATTCGCAAAGGTGTACATTGAAAATATGAGTCACTTGCTACAATTGTGGTATAGATGAGGGCAATATAAAAAGGATATAACATAGTTTTATATAATGATATTCATTCAACATTCCATTTAATTTTATAATCCAACTATTATGTAAAAATATGATACTTACCTGACACGCATCAGTGCCCCCTTGTGAGTAACCAGCACAAATAAAATTTGAAGTAATAGGTTGAAAATAGGCATCGTTGCAGTCTTCGTTTCTCCAGACAGGCAAAAGAGCCTGCCTTTGGACAGTACTTTCCTTACCTCCATAGTATCTAGTACCCCAACCTACTACGGTAGTTTTTTGACCAGCAAATTTTTCATTTTTTAATTGCGGAGGAGGCAGGCAAATTGGTATTACATATTTGGATTTTCTAGCTGGCTTATCTAATTTTAATATGGCAATGTCGTTGTAAAATCCTATTCTAGAGAATTGCTTATGAGCTCTGATTTCCGCGACCTTAAACGTAGCGGGTGCCGATGGTTCATCTTCTCTTTTCAAATCTATATCTCCCAATCTAACAGTAAACTGACGAGCAGCAAATCTAAAAATATTTTTGCAAGCAGTACAGCTTATTCTTTTAATCTAATATTTACTAAAATAATATAAAATTCAAAAACTCTTTTACTGAAAAACTTAATGAGCTTGCTTGCAGTAATACAGTCGTTGCAAGTTGGTGTTATATACTTCACAAAAAAGTATCATATCGCCCATAAAATGCTTACAATCCTTACGATATCGACATTGGCGAACTGAGCCCAGCCCAACAAACCAGGTCTATGAAAATTACAGATAATTTTAAGAGGAATTGGAGACGATATAGTAAAACAATGAAAATATTCTTAGAAAGATTGTAGACTAAACTACTGTGCACCTGAAAACATAAACTTTATCGAAGAAGTAGAAGAAACCTATGAAGAAGTGATAACCGATGCGGGAGATATCGAAATTCAAGATATATATCCACAGGAAGTAAAAGAATTCATCCGAAACAATTCTACAAAGAAGGCATCAAGGCCTAAAGAAATAACAAATAGAGCCCTGATGAATCTATCAAGGAAAGCAATTGTATACCTCTCAGTAATCTAAACTAGTACACTAAGATTCAGACACTTTTCATCCCTATGGAAAGAAGCCCATGTGATTATTATACTCAAACCTGGAAAAACGGGACATTTCTGCAATGTTATCGACCCATAAATTTACTGACAGCTATAATTAAAATTACAGAAAGAATCATAAACCAAAGACTAAAAGAGGAAATCAAACGAACCAGTACTCATACCAGAGGTGCAGTCTGGCTTCAGACATATAATAGACGATGGTATGAATGGTCCATTTATACAATTTTGGGTTCAGTTAGGCAACCATATGCATGATGGTAGAAAAACAGGGATAAACAGAAAAAGGATACAGGCAGTACAAAATAAAAAGACTTAACGTACTCCTCATCCATAGGTTAATCCCACGCAACGAATATTGTAATTTAAGGGTCTGATGCATTTTTAATTTTATTCTACTATTGAAAGTACTTTTATACCAAATAAAAAAGAGCTATATAGTTTACTCAACGGATTTTACTTTCATACTCTAAAATTATTATATACGAGAAATATTGGACATTAAATCATACTATTTTACAAAGACGTTAACCTAGAAGTCTCTGCTACCGGTATGAATACAGAATAGCTAAAAGTAATACATCCAAATAAATTATACATTAGGGATCATAAGTTAAAAAAAAATAAAACACCAAGAGAAGGCTGGAAATAAGTGGCCTTACTAGATACATTTAGACAAGAATAGTCGACGAAGCGCAGTCGAAAGTTTTAATCCACTTTGATAGTCTAGTATTAGTAGCTTTATAGTATTCGTTCAAATACTTACGGCCTCTGTCTAGAATCTCTGGTGCAATGGGCAGCAGTCAATATATGAGTCGCTGTGATCAGAGAGCCCCCACACCAAAATTCGCTTCTTTGAGATCCGTGAAGAAAAATGGCTGCCATCCATGGCCATCTACCAGGTAGAGCTTCTTCTCCCCCTACTACTCGAAATTTTGCAGATTCTGGCTGACCACAGTCTGGAATATACAATATAGACAAAATACTAGCACATGCATTCTGTTGATAAATAAAATCTTACCTTCTGGATCTACAAAATTATTTATTACCGGCGGTAAACGACTAGGAATAGTCAAAAGACTGCTATTTTCACTGAGCGGCTTTGTAGTTACCACTGAAATGACATCTGTCGGTTTTTCCGTGTTATAATAAATTGCTGCAAAAGTAACAGGTTGTGATGTGGTGGGCGTCCTAAAAGTAGTGGTTGTAGGCGATTGCGTAACAGGTGACAATACTGTCGTTTTTGGGCAACACACTCCCGGCTCAAAAAGACTTTTGAAACAAAGTGATTGCCTCAAGTTTCCAAGATTAAGTAGAAGTTGTGGACAATTACTAAGATCGTCACAATAGCTAAAAAATTCAGAAAAGGAATTAAATAATGCTCAAATGCAAAAGAACTGAATCTAATCCGAAAAACGGACGACAATATACAGGTAGTCATACTAATATCCTTAACACCAGTATCTACCTCTGCCTTCCAACTAAATCTGATACAGTTTAGTGATAATAATGGATCAAACACAGGGTACTCACATGGTGATAAATCTCTACTCTAAGGTGGATGTTGACACCACTTGTGAGATTTGTGAAACGTTTGTTTTTTGCTGATATGTAAGAGTTTTGCATGTCTTGGTATGCCTTCAAAACGGTCTCTATTATAATCTATTTTTAATCAGAGAAAATTATTTATTTCTCTTTATCTCTGATTTCAAATATTTGATTAACACTTTCTTGTCTGCCTCAATTCTGTTAAGTTGGATCCATTTAATAATATACTTAACATCTACTTAGATTAGTAAATACATATTAATTAAATTATTTAATAGTAAATAATAGTAAAAAATAGTTAATCAATAGTTAATTAATAGTTTATTAACAGTTAGTTAGTAGTTAATTAATATTTAATATAAGGTTGAATGTTCGAATAAATGAACTTTGATGGTACACAAGGCAAATATCGAACACAGTATTTAATTAAATCTTGCCCAAGTACTTTCGATCACAAGATCATCCTCAGGGGCATTTCGTCAATTGTGGCCTATCCAGCAATAATGGAATGTCATACATGTAAACTTGGACATAACAAATACACTAAAGACAAACAAACACTTTAAAATTGAATTGGAGAAGCTACATTTTTATATTATAGAAGCCGGAGACAGAATTCGTCTCCGGCTCCAGATCTCCAGACCTACCCCCGCGACATAGTCGCTAAAAAACATAAGCTAGTGCTAGGAACACGAACGAGCAGACAAGGTCATATAGCAATGTCACGAAAGTAGTCAAGATAACGATAGTTCAAGAAGTGCTAGACTAAGACAAAATCAATGGGCAATAAACTCATTTTAGCCATATAAATCACCGGATCTGGACGGAATTTATCCAATACTTCTATAAGAGTATCGAAATAACCTGTAAAAATTATTTATGATACTACAGTCCAGCTTAGGACTAGGGTATGTACCTACTCTATAAGTACATTAAGGATGGTGAAAGTCCAATACATCAGGGACAATATGCGTATAAAGCATCATAATCAGAGGCTGTCACAGGGGTGAGTCTTCTATGTGGAATCTGGTCATGGATGGGTTGATATTTAGACTCAGTAACGACAGATATTATATTATATCATATGAGCTGGTCATATTAGCCCACGGTAAATTTAATTGCACCGTCAGAGATAAAATGCAAAAGACTCGCAAGAGACTATAGTTATAGAATGTAACTTAAATGTAAGGCTTAATGTCAGCCTCTAGAAATCCGACATTATAAAATTTACCAGGACGAATTTAGAGGGATTGCGTCATAACCTGAATTGTTTAACTCTCAATTTTATAAGGCAAGTAAACTACCTCGGGGTATTATTAAACTCGAGGCTTAGTTCAAATCAGCAGATAGAACGAATAACCAAGAGTGCGGTGACTACCTTAATAGCAGCCTCATGCATTAATCGAAAATGTGGGATTTAAATTCATATTAAATTTTTCATGTCATGTCATATTAAATTGTTAAAATCTTAGGGAAACCAAAAATGACGTATGCCCGAAACCAGCATGCGACATAAATCGAGATTAAACAATTATTTATGAGGGAAAGAATGGCTAAGTTGGCTAATTTGGCCCGAAAAACAGTTAACTTTTTCTTCTTTTTCAAATGCCGTCTCCATCAATGGAGGTTAGCGGTTATGGTGGCAAACGTTTGTCTATCTTCAGCTGCTCTTAAGAGTTCCTCAAATCCAAGTCCTGTCCAGTTTCTGATATTACGTAACCAGGACAATTTTTTTCTTCCAATTCCTCGCTTTCCTTCTATTTTGCCTTTTATTATCAACTGAGGGATGTAGTATTTCTCGTTGCGCAACAAATGCCCTAAATAACTGGTTTTTCTTCTTTTGACTGTTCTCAATAGTTCTTTTTCTAAATTGAGTCTAGCTAGTACTGCTTCATTTGTTTTTCGTGCTGTCCAAGGAATTTTTAAAATTCTACGGTACACCCACATTTCAAATGCCTCGATTCTATTCAGGCTCTTTATTTTTAAAGTCCACGTTTCGACTCCGTAGAGAAGAACAGACCAGATAAAACATTTTACAAGTTTTAATCTCAATTTAATATTTATATGTGTATCGCAGAATAGAACGCGCATCTTAAAGAAACTATCCCTAGCTTGAGCAATTCTCGCTTTAATTTCTTGTTCTGGGTCCAGCTTGCAATTAATCCAACAGCCAAGGTATTTGTATTGGTTTACCTGTTCTAAAATATTCCCATTTATTTTTATAGGTAAGGGGATATTCTGTTTTCTTTGGATCACCATTACTTTTGTTTTTTTTTTCGTTGATCTTCATTCCAAACTCTCGACAAGCATCCTTAAGGTGGTCTATAACCCTCTGTAAGTTTGTGTCTGTATCAGCCAGTAGGACAGTGTCATCTGCATATCTTATGCTAGATATTGGTTCTCCATTAATTTTTATTCCTGTGGAAAGGTTTTCCAAGGCTTGCTTGAATAGTAGTTCCGAGTAAAGATTGAACAGCATAGGGGATAGTATGCATCCTTGCCTTACTCCTTTATTTATACTAATATTTCTAGATGTATGATCGTCGATCCTAATCTTGGCACTCTGCCTCCAATATAAGTTCTTAATTAATCGGAGATCTTTACTATCCAAGTTGATGCTCTGCAAGGAATTTAACATTTTATTATGGTTTACGCGCTCAAATGCCTTTTCAAAGTCTACAAAACATAGAAAGACATCCTTTTGTTGGTCGTAACACTTCTGCAGCAGTCTTGTAATGAAAACAAGGCCTCTCTGGTCCCCATTCCGGCTCTCAATCCAAATTGATCGTATCCAACTTCTTTTTCACACCTTTTGTATACCCTATTGTGAAGTATTTTTAATAGAATTTTAAGCACTTGGCTCATAAGACTTATTAATCTAAAATCTGCGCATCGCCTGGAGTTAGCTTGTTTTGGAATGGGAATAAAAATAGATTCTAACCATTCCTCTGGTATTTCCCCAGTATCGTAGATTGTATTAAACAAAATTACTAACAAAACAATGATATTACTTTCGATCAATTTAAGTATTTCAGGATAAACTTCATCAGGTCCAGGGCTTTTGTTGGTCTTTAATTGTTTAATGGCATATTCCACTTCGACTTTTAGAATTGGAGGGCTTTCAGTAACATTATTTATTGTAATGTCTATTCTTTCATCTCGGAACAGCTGTTGTATAAATTTTTCCCATTCTTCTATTTTATCTTTGGTGTTATGAATTAACTCTCCGTTGTTATTTACCAGTGGGTAATGTTGTTTTTTGCGGTTAACAGTTAACAGTTAACATAGGACGCTAATATAACCCCTCTCAGAAATAAGATAGATTTCCGTACGCCTTAAGAAATATGATAGATTTCAGTCAAACCTGTCGAGTAGCTCCTTCGTCAATGGGATAAAACTGTATTCTTTGATGAGAGCAAATATGCGTATATAGCAATGAGAAAAGACACCGGATCTACAGGAAGCCTGAAGACGATTTGCCAAAGATGCAATGCCGAAACATTTAAATGGTGCTCTAAAACAGAGCTTGTGTTTATGCTCGGTGATGGTCGTGGAGGGACTATACGACGGATCTTGACATTAGAGATATTCTTAAAGACAGCATTGTTTCTTACGCATCAGTCACGACGTCATGTTAATACATGATATCGTTCAATATAACACGTCGCAAATCAGCAAAGACTATCTAGCTCACACTAATATAACTACTTTACTGAATCTGGACATGAATACCATCAAAAACCTATCTAACTGAAAGCTACGTTAAGTGTAGAAAGTCTTTTAATTGAGAAACTTAATAAGACCCTTAAGAAAACGCATGTAAAGTCGCATGTAATACAATATAGAGGTGAAAACAGTATTCATTTGGTGGAAGCGATTGACTTTTTATCTTTAATATACTGATAACTTGTTAGGGTTTAGGGTACCTTATTATTGTTAGTTTTTTTAGTTTAGATGTTTAGATTATTTACTTTATAAATAATGGTTTGATAATTTCACAGATTATTTTTATTATTAGCAATTTTATTCGAAGTTTTAAATCTCACAAAACTTTTCATTAAAAATAATTTTATACCTAAATTTATACAGTTAGTATAAATAATGTATTTTTGTACACTGAACTGATATACATAATAAAAAATGCTTACCCGTCGGTTCCTTCGGGAGTAGTACAACTTCTTGGATCATCGTTGTCGTCTTTTTTGTCGTCGATTTTGCTGTTTTGATTGATGACGTCTTTTTTGTACTTTTTATTTTTATTAGAGTTTTTATCGTTGTTACTTTCTTCACCGTCATTATCAACAATCACAGGTAACGCTTCTCTGACAAAGGGAGCAATAGTATCAGTAACATTCCTACCCAACACATTTTTACTTAAAGTATAGAGAGCGCTTGGTACATCCGACGAAATGGTGTTACTGTTTTCTCCGCCTCTTGTCATGTTGACCAAATACCTACCTACAGTGTTAAGAGCTCCTAAAGTTTCTGTTATCTTATATATAGTTTCGGGTTTAAAATGTCTACCAGCTGCAGTATCTCCGTTTTCTAGGCCTTGGTACTGTCTGTCGATATTTCTGTATTGATACGGTTGATAATTTCTCTCAACATTTCTTTGTTGGTGAGGTTGATATGGATAATAATGCGGAGATATTGATCTAGGCGGAAATGGCCCTGGATAAATAAAAGGCGATTGATCAAATGTTGATCCTCGTACCCATCTCTGATTACTTTGAGGAGTCAATCGCACATCGTAAAATTCTTTATTTGAATATTCTGACGTTAAAGGAAACAGAAAGCAGAGTATAGAAAGTCTTCCTGAAAACAATATTTTTATGTATTAAAATTGATCTAAACCACTTAAATTTGAAATAAAAATTAACTGTATTTCCATTTATAGAATAGAATAGAGATATGCTTTATTGTCACTGAAAAATGTACAGTTTTATGGACAAAGCTTACAAAAAGTTAGAAAATAACAATAACAATTAAAATTTACTGAAATTAACATAAATCGTCAATATTATTAAATAAAAGATAAAATAAACAATCCATTACAAAATTGAAATAATTTAACAAATATAGATAAAAATACTTTGGTTACTTGTACAAAAAGGTACTGTAATTTCTTAGTTATTCATTAAGAAACTTTTCTACTGAATAATATGGTCCTTAAGACAGATAGGCTTTTGCCATTTTACGGAAATTGGGGAAAGATGTTGTAGATTTAACTTGTAAACAGAAAAGGCTGTATAGTTTTTTGCCGAATATATATTATATATTATAGCTTCTGCAATGTGTTTTTCTTCTTATGCCGAATATATATTATATATTATAGCTTCTGTTCATGTATAGCATTCAATAGGGAGTTTCCACCTTCCTTTATTAATTCTGCGCTAATGTTGTCTAATCCAGGTGATTAGAGCGTACATCAAGGGGTAGGAAATCTGAGTTTACAGAGTTGTAGAATCTAGGTTAAATCATATTATATGTACTCTCAGTAGATATGTACTCTCAGTAAATATAATACTAGACATGTGCAACATGACATGGATCACAGGTGAATGGTCTGATGAGTGTCAAGAATCGTGACTACCATTTCCGCATGTTCATTTATATTATTTATTAGTATCCTATATCTATAATCTATTCTGCTGTTAAACAGTGGCTAAAATGGCGATAGCTCCTCATAAATCAAGCGTAGACTACCGCTGCCCCAACCGCAACATCTAAATTAATTAAAATTTGGAAAGACCGAATAATATCAAGAAATACTAAGCGCAGGTTGGTTAATGCCCTTATTTTTCCCATTGCATACGCAGTTGAAACATGGACTCTAAAAAAAATCGATAGGAGTAAGATCGAAGCTTTTGAAATGTGTCAATTCTGAAAGAAATTCATATAAAATAAAGGCTTTTAAAAAAAGTAAACCGAGCATACCTAAATTACTTCGGCCACATAACCAGAAGAACGTATTAATCTGCAGATAGTCGTTCATGGAAGAGCATTTAAGCATTTAAAAAAATTGAACTTAGAAAAAAGCAATACTTAACACCAAAGAACATTATAGAAATAAACAAATAAATTTCTGAATGTGTGTTTTATTTTTTATTTGTTCTTTTCAGATCTTTGGTATTTTAATGTAATAGAAAATTGATATAGTCATAAAATAATAAATAAAAACTTATCCTGTACCATAAAATATACTATCCTTAACCTTAAAATGTGACATACATTTAATATATACAAATTCATATAATACATATACATTTTATATTTGCGGACATATATACTTTATTTTTTGGCATAGGATAAGGTTTTATTTATTTTATGGCTATATTGATTTTCCATTTCGTTTAAATATGTTCATAATATTAGATTATTAGCGAAAAGAAGATGTACAGCCAAACTAGTGTCGGCCCTTGGAATATTTCTGGCTTTCTATTTGTGAATATATTATAATATATATTAGCGTAGACGTAGAATCGACAGAGCACAACCTAATTCTGAATAAAAGTGCTAACAATATAATGATAAATTAGTTAATTGTCATACTCTCTGACCCAGAATTCGTAGTTGTATCTTTCACCTAATTAACAATAACTTTCTTGTGTCAACAATAAACCTATGAAAAAACCCATGACTCATAATTACACGAAATTATTAACTTATAGCATATCAAAATAAATGGAAAATTTCATTGCAATCTCTCAGTGACGTGTGCATTTTTTTAGATGTTATATAATATACATCTATTCACTGCAACTCTAGAAAATATTTTCAGCATAATGAACTGTCAGAACAAAGGAATATCCATTGATGGCGAATACCTCAGCCATCTAAGATTTGCAGGCGACATCGTTCTGATTGCTAATAATCCTGCAGAACTACAAGAACTTATAAGCGACCTAAATGCAGCTAACAATGAAGTTGGCCTAAAAATGAACTTGACAAAAACAAAAACCATGTACAACAAGCTAGTGATATCCAAGATGTAATAATAAACAACACTGCACTTGAGACAGTAGACGAGTATGTATACATGGGGCAATTAATACATAAATCTGGCTCCTTACTTCCAGAAATCAACAGAAGAATGAAACTAGCTTGGACATCTTTTGGTAGAAATTCAGTTATATTCAAATCGAAGATCCCAATCCACCTGAAGAAAAAAGCATTGTATCAGTCTATACCAGTGGTTCCCAACCTTTTTCCCATGATCGCCCTCTTAGACAGGTTTCACCAGTTATGAATACTACAATCGCCCCCCCCCCCCGGCCCAATTAAAAATTGAAACAAATAATGAATCTATACAAAAGGTAAGTATCCATATTTATTTATTTTTACATTTCGTAAAATGATAATGGTTACATTTGTGTAAAAGAATTGTTAATGGCTTCCTTGGGCCTGGTGTCCCATACATAATTTCTTAATGTCTGGCTCAATGTTGGTTAATAACAACCTCAAATCCCCACTTTCTATTATGTCGAGCCTATTTCTTTGTCTGTTTTTCAATATACACACAGAACTAAAACCTTTCTCCACTAGATGAATGTTGTGAGGAATGCTAATAATAATAATTTGATTGCATTCCACAAGATTGGATACACTTCTTTTATCCGCGGCCAAAATCTTTCATACCTACACTCCCGAAACAAGCTTTCAATTTCAACATCATGTTTCAAATCAATCAAGTTTTCTTGAAGAGAAGGACATACCGTTGAAACTTTCACGCTGAAAGGATTGATAAACCAAGTTGGTACTTTCAGACTAGTCAAATCTTGGAATCGGGACTGCAGATCTTCTTTAGTGTTTGAAGGTGGAGGCAGTATGTTTGAAGATCCTCAGAATCACCACAAGAAGATTTCAAGTTGGGGAATTTGGTTAGATTTCTTCTCTGCATATTTTCTCAAAAATAGTTTGTCAATGAATGCTCCGACTACTCCCCTCACTTTGGCCATATTTATGTTCTTCCCCTGTAGTTGCAGGTTCATTTCATTTAATTTTTAAAAATATCTGATAAGTAAGCGATGTCATTTCGCTTCTCTTGTAGTTCTGTACTCAGTGTGGGGTCAGTAGTATTAAGAAATTCAATAACAGTATCCATGAGACTGAGAACGCCTAAGCATTGCCTTAGAAAGCCAACGGACTTCCGTATGTAGTAGCAATGTATTATATCTCATCATTTTCTTTACAAAGTGTACGAAATATTCGATCATTCTTTGGTTTTGCTTTAATTTTATTTGCCGCATCTATGACAAGTCGAAATTCTTGGCAGCCAAATTCTCTCTGTGAATGACGCAGTGAACACACAAAATTCCAGGTACTGCTTGTTTCAGATGTGCAATAAATCCCCGATGGCGTCCTGTCATTGCTGCTCCACCGTCAGTAGCACAGGCGATCATATTTGATAAGGGAATCTCTTTTTCCTTAAAAAATATCTTAACGACCTCAAGTATGAAGGATCCTTTTGTATCAGTAATCAGACTTCTAGCAAACAGCATTTCCTCGGCCATTTCTCCATTGTCGTCAATGAATCGGACATATGATGTAGCATCATACATCTCAAGTTG
Source organism: Diabrotica balteata (assembly GCA_918026665.1). Taxonomy (NCBI): domain Eukaryota; kingdom Metazoa; phylum Arthropoda; class Insecta; order Coleoptera; family Chrysomelidae; genus Diabrotica; species Diabrotica balteata. Next base: position 68,471,840 of record OU898285.1, read on the forward strand.
CACAGTAAACTCTCTGCTTTTCAATTTGTTGCAGAGAAACATCTTCGACATTCGCTCCCATTTCATCAATCCTTCTAGAGACAGTATTATTGCTGAGAAGAACTGCATCTGTTACTTGGCTAGTCTGACTGGGTCCCAACATAGTATCAACTACCTCTTTGACAGTTGGGAGGATGAGTTCTTCTCCAATTGTGTGCGGCTTGGCACTTTTTGCTATTAACAATAATACCTTGTAGGAAGGTTATGTCCGAATTGAAAGACGGACTTAACAGTTTCACAAATAAATCACAGTATCTTTATTAAAATAACAACTCACTGACACAATGACTGTCAGTTAAACAAAACACTTTATATACACAATGCAAAACTGGGAACGAAAGCTCCGCATTTGAAGCGACGACAACCTCGGCCTTTCGCTTTTTGTTCGAGTCAGATCGGCAGGAGCGGTACCTACTTCTCATCATTCTTATCGCACTTCTCTCTTTTTCTCTTTTGTGCGGATGATCGTACAATACGAAAGCTCGATCAAAGGAAAATGTAGAATTCGTTATAATGTATAATTATAACGATAATGTATACAATTAAATTGTATTATTATTCATAGCTCTTTGTGGCTAGACTAGATGTTTGTGTTATTATTACCTGCATTGGTATACATATATTTACTTTTTATTATCCTATGGGATCGAACCCATTGTATTGTATTTTTTTCTCTTTTCTTATTTTTCTCAATTATCCATTTCTCGTGTTCCGGATGCTAAACGCCCCTCTTATCGCCCCCTTTTCTCTGTCGTCCCCCATATCGCCTGCTTTGCTCTATCTCCCCCTGAATATCTCAAATCGTCCCCCGGTGGGCGATCATGACATACGGCTGCGAAGCTTGGACACTAAAGAAAGAGATAATATCGAAACTCAGTCACTCAAAGGTCAATGGAGCGATGCATGCTAGGTGTAACAAAGAGAGATCGAAAAAGAATAGAATGGATCAGACAGAAAACCGAGGTTACTGATATAATTCATGTAATTAAATTCTTAAAATGGCAGTGGGCTAGACATTTAGCGAGAAGAACTGACAAGGGGTGAGACAACCAAATTTAAGAGGGGACTATGACATAAGGAAACAAGCCGGTACAACATATCACAGAAAAGCGAATTTTAGACAATCGTGGGCAGATATGAAGAATGAATATGTAAGGGTTGCTACACGATAATTGGTAGAATATGCTGAGAATAAATGATGATGTAGGAAATATCAGGTATTTGTTTTTTCTAAAAACTCAATATTTCTCTATTTATTTAATGGCTTTCTCAGGAGTACACTGTAAAATACAATTTTAACATTACAAAAAACTGAAGTACAAATATATTTAAAAACACAGAAATTAAAAGATTTAACAAATAAAAACTGACATTAAAATATTGCATGTTAAGATTTACGGAAGGTCTTAAGCACGTTCCTTACAGTAATCGGATAAAACAAGTAATAATTACTCCAAATGCAAAAATATCAATAAAAAAACATAAAACGGTCTACATACGTCCCGACAAGAGCCCTCAACTTTGAGCCGATGGTTGGTGTGTGTAAGCTTGATGGCCGACAAAAATAGTTATCATGTCCCGACTCGACAGGTTGACTATGGCGAAGTCGGCTACACAGGTTAGTTGTTATTAAGGTGAGTGACATCCATTAACCTAAAGATGCTATATGAGGTCATGAGAACATTGGAATTACCAGAAAATCTTAATGAGACTAGTGAGAATGATGCTTAAGGTACGATTCCGGCAATGGCAGCAGACGGCAGACAGCAACTGAAGATGGCAATTGCAGTTTCCGTCTGGCAGCAGTTGCTGTCGTATTCATTCCCAAGTCAGCAGCACGTACTTCAGTTACGTGACGGCATAAAACAGTTGAAGTTGGGCATTAATACATAAAAAATATGGATTACGAAACGCTTCAAGAAAAAGAAAATGACGAAGATTTGTTACTGCACCATTGCTTTAGGAGAAATCCTATAAAAACAGTTGTACCTACTTAACTACATGGAAGTTCTTAGAATGGAAGAAGGCTTTATGAAACATTGATCAAAATATTTTATTCACTTTTTGAGGAGATCTCCTTCTGAACATTTTTCTTGAAATCCACAAGGAAATGAAATTCCTGTAGTTGACAGTATACCATCAATCACATTTTTTTTTATTTAATTGTCTTAAGTTTCTAAATAAAAATAATAATTTTTGTCCAATAATAAATAAAAATATTCCTTTTTAGTTTTTAAATAAAAATTTTCTTTGAGGTGTTAATTTTTATAATTCGCATTTTTCAGTCGAATAAATTTAGACACAAGATCAATAAAATAATCACTTTGTTTCCATGTCGTCCAACTTCACGACGGCACTAACAGCAGTACTGTGATTGTTAAAGTGTATCGTCTGCCGTCGGGCGGCACAGCAACTGACGTTCTACCGGGCAGCATTTGCAGTCAGATGTCGGAATCAATCTCATACAAATTAATACTGCAAAGCAATGACGTCTGTTAAAACTATGGAAAGAAGGAATATGGAAAATAGTTTACGAGGCTAAGCATTCCCCGTAAGCGACGTACAGTTGCGGTTCGCCTGACCGCTGCGAATAGTGAGCTAGGCCTACCTCTTAGAGGACGAAAGGGGCCAAAGAAGCTAGTCCTGAGAGTTGCTACTCTCAACGTCGGAAGCATGACAGGTAAAAGAAGAGAAGTCGCCGATTTAATGCAGAGGACAAGGATTGGTGTACTTCTGCAAGAAAATCGTTGGAAAAGTAATAAGTCAAGAGATCTTAGAGATGGATGAGTGTCCAACTGAATACAGGAAATATCAACCAATGACTTGAACATCATACGTGATTGCTAGATTGCGAGATTGCGAGATGCTCGATATTCCTGTAGACCAAACGTGTTTTATTGAGATGATTTGAATGGACATATTGGTACAGAAAGAGCGGGAGAGAAAGAGTTCATGGAGGTTTGGGGATGGGAATAAGAAATTATGAAGGAAATAGTGTGATTGACTTTGCAGTGGCAGGAGATTTGGCTGTAATTAATGCGTTCTTTATGAAGATGGAAGATCAGTATGTAACCTATATTAGCGGGGGAAGGAAAAGTCAGATCGATTATGTGCTGTGTAGAAGAAGTCAGTTAAAAGAGGTTACGAACTGTAACGTGATACACGGTGACTCAACACCCACCGGAGATAGTGGATAAGGAGATAAAGGTTAAGCGGAAAGAGAGCAGTGGTGAAAGTGAAAGGATTTGGCAATAATCTTGAAGAGCTTGAGAAAAAAGATACGGTAAATGACTGGTGGGAAGCCAACAATTAAGCTTTGGTGCGAGTGGGAGAGGAAGTGCTAAGAAAAACATCTGGTAAAGGGCCTCCTAGAGATAAAGAAACTTGGTGGTGAAATGATCAGGTGCAACAGAAGGTTAGAGAGAAGAAAAAGGTATGACAGGTATAAAAGATGAGGAAGATAAGGATATATACAAGGTGGCAAAGAGGGAAGTCTTTGGGATCGTCTGCACAGCTGTATGCAGAGTTGAAAACATCCGAGGGGATGAAAAGGTTATACAGCATTGCTAAAGCAAGGGAAAAGTCATCAAAGGACTTGACCCACGTGCGGCAGATTAAGAGTACGGATGGAAAAGTGTTGTGGAATCGATGTTACTTGAAGTAAACTGTTTACTTCAAGCACCAGTAAGCAGCGTTACTACCTTACTTGACAATGGCAAGTGCGACCTAGTTGAAACGTAAAAATAGGTTTATTTTAAAACCAAAATTATTCATCGCGGTGTCAAACCCGGAAAATTAAAGCATATAATATATATATATATATATATATATATATATATATATATTTATATATATATATATATCTATATATATATATATATATATATATATATATATATATATATATATTTATATATATATCTATATATATATATATATATATAATATATATATATATATATATATATATATATATATATATATATATATATAAAAGGAAAAGAAGTCTTTGCTGACAACGTTAGAAAACGGAGCTTTGAGGTTTATTGGGATTTATTCAGCGGTGAAATAAGTGTACTCTTTTAACTAAGTTTCAAGCTTTCGAAAATGTTTATTTTCATCATCAGGAAAAACTGAAAATAAAGTGCGACTGTTAGTAAATCATCCTCGAAATTAGTTGTAGAAAATGGTTTTATTTAAAAAAACGATAAAAACTTACGTTATTGAGGTTCGTCTTTCGTGGATGTTTATATATATATATATATATATATATATATATATATATATATATATATATATATATATATATATATATGAAAATCACTAGGTTCTCGGGATGAACCGCGTTGAGAATTTAATGCTCGATGTTTCGGCTCCCATTTTGGAGCCATTATCAAGAGGGATACGGTTCGGTTCGAGTTCGAGGTCTCAATCTGCCTACTCCCCTCACTTGAAACGTACCAGTATCGTGTTCTGTATTATAAATACGAGAACTGTCTCTCGGTAACGAGGTCTCAATCTGCCTACTCCGCAGTGTCGAGTGACAACCGGTCTAACCCTGTGATGCTGCTTTATGGGTATAGTATGGGCTGTATATATATATATATATATATATTATATATAATATATATATATATATAATATATATATGTGATGAATGTATCTTGACAAACGCTAATAATAAGATGCAACTTTGAATAAAACCAAAATCTAGAGTAATAAAGAAAGAAACAGTAGAAATAAATAAATATTCTGAAACAAGACATTAATTACAAATTATCTATTTTTATATTGACAATAATGTTAGAGAAATACTATTAAACAACTGAGGTTGAATGTACTATTATGAGGAGCTATCAGACGTTGTTTATACGATTAGAATGATTACATATAATAATAAACTTGAAATCATTGTTATCGTATCCCTGAGCTAGTCTTCGAGTGACGTTACTGAAAGTAAGCGGATGTTGTTATTCTTCGCGTTATGTGAAAGTGAAACCATTTCATGGTTTTAAGCTACCTTGACACTGTAATACCAGCAACAGTGCCTCTAGTTATGTATGACAGAAAAGTTCGATTATGCAACCGAATGGTCGTCTTGAATATTATTTCTTCATCGAAATTGTGTAAAGGTTTTTGATACTTAACGGTAAAATTAAATAAAGTAAAAAGCCAATGGACTCATTTCATGGGATTTATTTCGTTTAGTTCATTGAATATAAGCGATATCGTTTATCTTCTTAAAAAAAAAATGAATTGAAAAATTTGGTAATTTTATGAATTGAATTAAAAAAAAACTTTATTTTTATATTCTTTAAAATTTAGTGTTGAAATATAACACAGAAAAAGTAATTAAATACACAACAGCTAACCTAAGTAGAATAGAGTCCAGAGAAATTAGCAAATAAAAAGCCTTTTTTGGAAGTCTATTTGATACAGATATCTAACAACCGCTTTTGATAAATTTGGTGATAGCAATATGTAATAAACAAAACACGCAAAAGATTAAACGTCATTTTTTACTTGTAAATATTATATAAACAATGTAAGATCGCTATTTTATTTTTGTAAATTTGTTGCTTAATTTTTCTGAAATAACTTTTCTAAAAAAATTTAATTTCGCGTGATAATAGTGACAATATCACATGTATTCAATTATTAAAATTTCAATCAAGCAGTTTCACTTAACAGTTATTGCAAAATTGAAATTCTTTATCCCAGACAGCTTTTATCTACAACGTTATTATGCGTAAACTATTAGGTCTGCATCACAGTTTGCATAAGTTCTGAAAGCACCATAATAAAGAAAAAGGCTTATTATATCAAATTAAATTATTTAACGAATAAAAAAATTATGTTAGATACCTACTGTGATTTTAAGCGTATAAACATTTAAAATAACTCAGACGCATCAACATATAGGAAGTTATTTTTTTTTATTTGAAATGTCGGCATTCTTACACGAATTTAAAAAAATCTGTATCAACGAATGTCACGGAAAAATCCTTAGTTCTCTGGTCTAACGTGACTTTGATATATAGTTAATCATTACAAAATAGGAGACGCGAAAGGAGCTTCCACGAAGATTGCTTTTAGATTTTTTCTTTGTTTACACTTAAAGCAATCGGGCGTCCCCCGTAAACAACTAAATCGAATAATTCTTTTACCAGTCGATTACCAGAAATGATTAATAAACGGTTTTTTCAAAACCAACTGTATTGGCGACTTCAATCAAGGTTTAAACGGACACCCCTATACAAAGAAGACCAATTATTCGAAATATGTGATCAGATCAAAGGACTCCAGTACTTTTCTTATGTAAAAGTGGTTTCAGTTAACCCTGCGGTGATAGCGCCGGGTCTGTGAAACCTTTAACTGCACAGAACTCCGTTGGTAACAGAGCTGTGAACAAAACCATCCAGCTATGTTTCTATCTTCTCCGGCAGTACAACTCAGGTATTTGAATAGGGTACTACGATCTTTTGTTTTTTGTATAGTGGATACGTCGGGTTCAGGAGACCCAGCGCTACCAAATCAGTAAGTAATTTTTTGGTGAGTATTTCAACTTTTATTTGTTTATTTACTGTTACAACTTGATTAAATAGTATGCTATATGCTTGATTACATTCTTTACATTGTATTTTATAACTTATGACAATCATTATTTACGGATAATGGATTTTGAGGCCCAACAAGCCAGACTTCTTCGTCTACTGGAAGAAGTACCATCTGACAGTGAAATAGAGATTGATTCAGAAGATGATTGTTCGGAGACCGACATCTTCAGCCATTGCTGAGTCCAATCTGATGTTGTTTTGGCTTCGATAAGAAAAAAAAGTAGTAGGAAGGATCTGTTTCTTCTTAGCCTTCTATCGTCCATGTTTGGACATAGGCTTCTCCCAACTCCTTCCATCGGTCTCTATCCTGAGCAACATAACATTGATTGGTGGTCCGGTATCCTCGGTGATTTCTGATGACAGTCCTTCTCTTTCATCATTAAATAGTTGTTGGATGTAATTTGTCCAGTGACATAATGTCTCCTTCATATCAGTAATAATATCCCCTTTATCATTTTTAAGGATATTCGTTCTTGTACGTTTTCTAGAATCTGTCATTTCTTTAATTTTTTTGTGTAAATTAAAGCTATCATACTTTTTATCCAGATCTTCTATTTCCTTGCATCTGTCGGAGAGCCACCTCTCTTTTGCCTCTCGAATTTTCTTTCTGTTTCTCTGAATTTCTTTGTATTTATTCAGGACTTTTGCTTTATGTTTTCTTCGTTCTTCCATAAGTTCAAGAAGTTCTACTGTTATCCAAAGTTTTGTTTTTTCTCCAAGTGGTTTGAGGATTTCTTTTTCAACTGACACAAAGACATGTTGCATTTTTTGCCGTTTTTGGCCAATAATTAGAGTTTCCCCATTATCTTCTTTAACTTTCCTTAAGTTCTCGTTTAGTTTAAATTTCGTTTCCGCATGTGTTGTCTTCTATGAGACGTCTTGTATCCATGATTTTCTTGGTGCTAGGGCTGTTGACCTTCTTTAGTTTCACTCTCATCGACAAAACAACCAATTTGTGATCGGAGGATATGTCCGCTCCAGGATAAGTTTTAGATGATATTATAGAATTTCTATATCTTTTGTTGACGATAATATAATCTATTTGATTTCTGACTATTTTGTTGTTATTGTCAGGTGGTGACCTCCATGTATATAGTCTACGTTTAGGAAGTTTGAACAAGGTATTTGTAATTATGAGTTCCTCATTGACACAGAAATCGACAAGCCTATCGCCACGTTCATTCCCTTCCCCGAGTCCATATCGCCCCACGCAATTCTTCACTTCTCCTTGGTTCACTTTAGCGTTCAAATCGCCCATTATAATATTTATATCTTGTCTTGTAGTTAGCCTTAAGACATTGTCGATTTGTTCATAGAAGGCCTCTATGGTGTCTTCATCCTTGTCTGCAGTGGATGCATATACTTGGATTATATTTATTTTACGTTTTAAATGAGAGTTTAGAGACAGCATTGTTCCCTACTCCATCAGAGTAGGGAACAAAGTTACAAACAGCTTTATGAGAATTCTTATCAACTATAAACTCCTTGTTTGTGATTGGAGTCGTTGTTTCCAGAATAATACATTGTTCCATTTCTGGTGTTACATTTTCCTGATTCAGGGCATTGTATATCGACGACACAGCGTTATCCAATTTGCCTGATTGGTATAAACTTCTTACGTTCCATGTTCCGATTTTCAAGGCTATAGAAATATTCTTGACAGGGATTTACCTTGATGACGACCTGAGAGGCCCTGTTGGCTAAATCTGATTGTCCTACCTTGCCGGATCTTGGATTCCGAGCTCCATCATCATTACGTAAATTATCCATTTGTGGATCCATGATGATTTTTATTAAGGATATCCTTACGGATCTTTAATGTGGTAGTCATCCCCTGGCTTTCCACATCTCAATTTCGTTGACTAATTTAGTTCTTCCGCCTTCGAAGTTAATTTCTATGCCCCAGGGCAATGAAGTGCCCTACCACGTATCGGTTCTTCCACGGTTCTTTTTAGCTGTTGACCAACAGGCGGGGGATTACTTATACCGGTAATAATGAAACGCGTAAATTGACCGCTCTCATCACAACAAGTGACATATTCAGATAGTGCCTCGCATGTTTCTACCAGTGAACCTAATATATCAGGATATGAACAATGTGAGGATATATTTTTTGATGACGATTCTATTGATGACCTTCATTATGTTCCGTCAACTGCTGAGTCTTCATCTGGGGAGTCTTTTACTTCTTCGGTTCAAAAACCGACAGTAAAGACAGAAATGAGGAATGAAGGAAGCATTGTGTTAGAGCAGAATGTGAATGCAGTGGGTACCAGTGATGGTAGCGCAATGGGTACCAGTCATAGTAGTGCAGTGGTTACCAGTGTTGGTAGTGCCTGTTTGCAATGTAAAAAAAGGAAAACTGATCCGAGTACGTGGAAGAACATTATACGCAAGAGGTTGACATAGACTGGTAAGTCTTATATTTCTATATGAGGTAAAGAAGTTAGTGCAAGGAGTGTAAACCAAAGGATTGTTTTAAATGCCCAAAAAAATATACTAGTAAATTTAATGAAGAATATAGACAGCGCTGTCACTCTTCATTTTGGAATGAACTTGGAAATATTCAAAAGCAAAAAAGTATATTTTTTCTGTAGTTGAAGTAGAACCAAAAAGTTCAGTTAAAACAAAAGCTGAGAATTCACGACGTTCAAATACCAGAGAGTATTATTTAGTGAAAGAGGGTAGCAAAATCCAAGTTTGTCAGGAATTTTTTCTTTTCACATTCAATATATCAGAAACCTTTGTAAAAAATATACTGAAAAATAGATCGGATTCTCATGTTGTTTAGACTAGTAAAAGAGGTCGTCATCCCCGTGGAGTCGCAAGACCTGAAGACGCTAAGGAATTTATCAGAAGCCATATTAGATCTTTTCCTACAGTCCCTTCACATTATTGTCGAAAATTTTTAACCTATGAATATCTGGCACAGGACCTCATCGTACAAAAAATGTATGATTTGTATGTTTACAAATGCAACAGTGAGAAGATAGTGCCTGAGATATCATGGTTTTATAGACAAATTTTTCACAATGACTTTCATTTAAAATTTCAAGTACCAAAAAAAGACATGTGTGATACCTGTTTTAGATATCAGAATGCAACTGAAGATGAAAAGAAAACTGCAAGAGAATTATGAACAACATATCAACAGGAAACATGCTGCAAGAAAATTTAACGACAAAGGCGGATGCGTTTTCAAACTAAATAAATTTCATTCAATTTGATCTGGAGGCTGTAAGGTACGGCCCTTTCACAAATGCTAAACTAATATTTTACAAAAGACGACTGGCCGTGTATAATCTTACTATTTACGATGTCAGGACCAGAAACGCTACTGATTATATGTGGCATGAAGGAGTGCTGGCAGAAGTTCGAATGAAGTGTCCTCTTGTTTTTATAAATATCTATAAGACAATTGCGATGGTATAGAGTTTGGTGACCAAAACCGCAACGTAAATGTATCTGCTATGTTGCTTTACACTGTTCAGACATTAGAGATTCCAAAAATTGACCATTGATTTTTGAACCTGGCCATTCGATGATGGAGAGTGACTCGGTCCATGGTCATATTGAGAAAGCATCAGAAAATGTGCACATATTTGACTCCACTGGGTGGTACACCACTGTAAGAATGGCGTCAAATAAATTAAAATACACTATACACGAGATTGGACAGGAAGAAATTTATGATTTCAAAGTTTTGCCACAATTCTAATAAAAAAACAAAAAAGTGGACATTAATGGTAGTAGTATAAATTGACTAAAATTAACATGGCTGCAGTATAAAAAAGACGATAATGAACATATATTTTTTAAATACAACAAGGAAAATGAAAGTTTCGGGTCTTTTAAGATTATCCGAAAAGAAACTAGGAAATTTTCCATGCCAAACTTAACGGCATATTAAGGACCAAGACCAATAAAAGAGGAAAAATGTAAGGATTTAGAAGAGCTGTGCAATAAAAGCATTATTCCTTCCCAGTATCATCTCTTCTATAAGTCGTTGCTCACCAACAATAAGTAAGGACAATCAATCAGATGTGCAAAGTGATTGACATAAATAAAATTATTGTTTGAAAATGTTTTCAAGTTTATGTTTAATTTAAAAAAAATTATTTTATGATTTTAAATACAGTTATAAACGTCTCGATATGAATAACCACAATATATTTATTAAAAAAAAGAAACTTTATTGAAGTTTCGACTTCTAATGCAGAAATCGTTATCTAAACAATTTATAAAGTTTCTTTTTTTAATAAATATATTGTGGTTATTCCCATCGAGACGTTTAAATAGTATTAATTGCCACAAGAAAATAGCCTCAGAACAAAGTTAGGTATAATTTGAATTACGGTTATTACTTTTATTATTCTTATTATAATATATTGGGTAACCCTCAGTTGTGAAATTAGATTATAATGCTATAGCAACAACAAAGAATTACAATTAGGTACCATTTCATTTTAGAAAAGCTTAGTCTTAATCCTACTACAAAGTCATTTGTATTTAAATGGCGTGGTTAAGTTTTCGGACCAGGTATTAATAAATTCTAGTGTACTCTTAATTATTATATACCTGCCACTCCGTATGTTCATCTCTTGAAATTTATCGATATTACTCAAATACAAATGATTTTGTAATGGGATTAAGATTTAGCTTTTCTAAAATAAAATGGTACCTACGTAGAAGTTCTAAGTCTCTATAATAATAGACTTTTCAGTTAGGGACACAAAAATGTATCTCTGCTACTTTATCTAATTGATATTTTGAGAAAAAAATTTATCCATTGTTACATATGATTGTATTACCGTAAAGAAAACATTTCTAGTATTAATAATTCGGAACAAAAAATTTGAGAATAAACTACAGGTCATTACAAAATGCAAATCTTTTTTTTAACTTTAAATAAAGTCTCCTGAGAAGTAGTCATTTTTATGATACTTTTTTTGTGTCACTAAGCCGAGTGTTTGAAAAAACACTCGGCTAACATTGATGAAAAATTGGAGGCATTTAGAGCACGATGTAGTTTCCTCCAATACTTATACCAAATACCAATATCAAAAAAGCTTAATAAATACTGCCTTAAGATATTTGCGCTAGTAGACTCGAAGAAAATGACGTTGCAGCCGCAGCCGCAGTCAGAGTAGATGGAGAACTGACTCCCCTGTTTAACATCAACATGGGAGTAAGACAGGGAGATGCCCTATCAACCATGCTATTCAACCTAGCTCTTGAGGCAGTCATCAGAAAAACCAATATAACCGGCCATATAAACACCAAATCAGTACAAATTACTGCATATGTAGACGATGTAGCCATCATTAGTAGGAATAAGCCACGACTAATGGAAGTGTTCAAACAAATTAATCTTAAGCAAGAAAAAGAGGTCTCAAAATAAACGAAGCAAAAACGAACTATATGACAGTCAAAAGAATAACTGACAATGAAAATAATATCACAATAGACAACTATATTATCGAACGAGTGGATGCCTTTACATATCTCGGCACAGAAATCAATCAGAAGAACTCCGTAAGTAGCGAAATTAATGCACGTATTTCCAGCGGAAATCGTTCATACTATGCTAATAAAAGATTGATGACATCGAATTTATTAGACAAAAGAACCAAAATGACTATCTACAGAAATCTGATTAGACCCGTAGTAACCTATGGATGTGAAACTTGGATAATGACGAAAAAAGATGAAGCCCAACTCAGGACATTCGAGAGAAAAATACTGAGGAAAGTACATGGCCCGGTACAAGAGGAACATGGCACATGGAGAATCAGGAGAAACGACGAGGTTAATGAGTTAAATGAAGGTTATGACATTATAAGATTTATGAAAAGTCAAAGACTGTCATGGCTGGGACATGTGCAGAGACAAAACGATGCAAAAACAACAAAGAAAATGTTACAATGGAAGCTCATAGGAAGGCAAAAAAAAAGGAAGGCCCAGAACGAGATGATTGGATGACGTGGATCACAACTGAAAACAATGAACATTAGACAATGAAGAAGAAGGGCACAAGAGAGATCTGAATTTAAGGACATAGCCAGACAGGCAAAGACAGATCCAGGGTTATGTGCCAAAAGAAGAAGACTCGAAGAAGTGTTACACTAAAAACATACAAGTTTACGTCGGTGAGCAACCAAATTTAAAGTAAAAAATAATTCAAAAGTATCGTGGAGCGTCTGATAACACCAATTTCCGAAATGTCGTTAATGTGACAACTGGTTTAAAACGTTACTACTTATTAATGATCTTTTGAACACACAATCATTAACTTAAGTAGGCACAATCAGGAAACATAGAAGTGGCATTCCTTTGGAGTTTAAGAATATAAAGTCTAGACCTCTACTATCAAGTATGCTTGCTTTTGAAAAAGATATTACCCTTGTGTCTTATACTCCAAAACAAAATAAAAGTGTTTTGTTAGTCTCTAGTTTATATCACAACAACATAATTAATGAAGATTCCGGGAGTGAATATAAACCAGAAATTGTCACATTTTATAATAAGACAACAAGATACACTGGAGTTGATACTGTTACGATAATTATGACTCATAACTGTAAAAATATTCTTTCTAACTCTATTCTGTTCTAGTGAGTTCGCCGCTCAGCTGAAAAACCGGTCTGCCTTCCGTTCTTTTCCAGAGGGGCGCTCTAATTTTGTTAAAAACAGTTAAACAGTTATAGTCTTATAGTTAGTTTTGAATATCGAGTTAGTTTGAGTCCGAAAATATAATTGTACGCGAAAATAAATATAAATAAATATTGTGAAATAAATTAGTAATAACGACTTTAATAACTTTGTAAGTGTTATAAATAGAACCTTTGATAATAAATAAAGACAATAAATTAGATTAATAAAAATACTACAATACACTGGACCAATTTTGTTCATTGTACAATGTGGCACGTGTGTAATGCTATTCAACTATGAACATAGTAGGTGTAAATGCACAAATTGTATATAATTGTACCAACCCTGATACCAGTATGAAACGTCGACACTTTTTAAAAACTATTGCTCTGTCATTATTAGACGAGCACTTAAAAAGAAGATCATCAGCTCAGAATGTACCACCGCAAGTAAGATATAGAAGTCAAGAAGTTGCAAATACTAGGATTCGAGATAATTTGCCAGATATGCCTACTGAGACAAAGAAAAGATGAGTTAAGTGTAAAAATGACAATAAGTCGAAATACTACTGTATTTTGACTTGTCATTTTTACTTATATTTGGGGGTAAAAAAAATCCTAATTTTTCTGGACTAAAGAATTTGCCGACGGACGATAGATGGATGGAGTCATTTTTAGCGTATTTTAATACATAAATAACCCTTCTCATACGCCTCTCCCCAATCCCAGCGGATACACCACACACAAGCCGAAAGAATCGACCTTAAACTTTGAGGCTATCGACTTCAACTCCTCGAGTACCTCGGTGTGCTGTTCACTAAACTGGAGGGCAGTAAATTAGTTGCTGCGTACCCGTCAGATTTAAGTAATGAGTTTTAGGAGCAACTGCAATTTGTTAGAAAATCAATTAAAACACAGTTGGAATCGGCAAAGCTATTTATGATGCAGCCCAAATTATTCTCAAAGATTTTCATTGCACTAGTGCTTGCATACCAGAAGTGTGGCATGCGTACATCTTACTTTTAACTTTACCCATCACGACCGCTAGTTCAGAGAGATCTTTTTTTAAACTTAAATTAATAAGATAGATATATCAAGCACCCACGACCCAGTAAAGGTCCTGAGGAGTCAGATCAACAAAGCATCTGCACTGTCAGGATGTCTGCGGGAGATAGTCTGGTCAAACCCGTATATGCGCACCGATAGTAAAATTAGAATTTATAAGACTTGCATACGACCGATCATGACATATGGCATAGAAGTGCGCGAAGATACTAACAAAACGAAACAGATGCTAAGGGTTGCCGAAATGAAAACCCTAAGAACAATAATGGGGAAAACAAGAAGAGACAGAGCGAGAAATACAAACATTAGAGAGCAGTGCAAAATTCAAGATATTGTAAGATGGGGAAGGCAGCGGAAGAGGATGTGGTACAACCATGTAAGACGAATGGATGAGAATAGACTCCCAAAAATTGTCCTAGAAAACAATCCGCCCGGTTCAAGACCCCCCGGAAGACCACCTAAAAGATGGAGGGATAGTTGGCAATCTACCTCCCAAGAAATTAACCAGAGGCAGCTTCAGAATCAAACAGATCGAAAGATCTACAAAAAGTAGAAGAAGAAGAAATTAATAAAATCATATCTTCGTAGTACAATGTGAGAAGCACGGTTATCTTCTCTAGCGGTTACAAGTATCAAAAATAAGGTTGCCCATCAGATAGATATTAATAAAATTGTAGATATAGAATAATATTATGTAATATTGTAATCATTTATTAATTTTTGTTCTATTTTATTCTATACCAATAAAGATGAAAAATGTTAGTTGTTATAAACAGTGTATCAATACACTAACACATAATTATTAAGTTTAGTGTTAGTGCATTGATATTATTAATTAAGTTTTTGTTACACAAGTCGATATAATTTTGCGGGGGGTCCCGACGGAGTTTGTTACGCCACTGATAATTACATGGGCCAATATTATAAAGAAATGTCAGGCGGTATAAAAATAGCAATTTGAATTCATTTTTGAATATTTACATAAATAAAAGGCCCTGCATCTCATAGGCCATAAGAGGAGTAATATTTTAGCAGAAGTGATTTATATTATAATACATCGTTATATTTTAATATTAATATTGTGCATTAAAAATATTCACACATTGATGGAATAGCTTCTATATAAGTTTAGTTTCTTATCTGAAATTAAAACGATTATTATAATTTCTTATGGAGTTCTATTAAAGAACGAAATTTTGACTAATATTTTGATATATAACCTAGCTTCCTTTTATTACTTCTACACAAAGTACAAATTAATGCCTCTACCTATTTTAAAATAACTGTATATACCTAACAATAAAGTTGTACATTTATGAATAATAAATATGATATAAAGTATTATAGTCAGGCATAAAGTGCACGCCATTATAATACAGCAAAGCGTGTGTTACATATAAGAAAGAAAGCGAAAATGTGTGGGTTTTATATCAAATCTTAAGAAGTGAAAATGCATGTTTTTCTCTGCAACCTTCTTAACCAAATTAATGAAATCTGAAAATGTTCATTGTTTTCTTGTTAATACATAAGACTTGATAAATAGAAAGGAATAATTTACATTTAAATTAACTTTCGTTAAAGCTACTGGATTTTACTTATTTAAATTTGTAGATAACAGGTGATGAAAACAAATTTCTTCCTGTACAACACGATGATATGATCGTTAATTTTAAATTAGATATTGTTGATCCTAAGACCAAAACATAATGAAAATATGTTATAATAAAGAATTCAATTAATATATATCCTAATCTGTTGTTGGCTCATGGCGTCAATGTTGACATATTCTTTATAATATATTTACATATAGAACAACCTCAACAAGTGATAGTTGGAGCTGGAGCTGTATCAATCCAGTTAATGGTAAAGGAGAAGGTGACTATGTACAATAAAAAATTGGAGATATGAAGATCACGGAGGAAAGCAAAAAAATAGTGTGTGACAGTGAAAGAGAAAGTGGTCCGAAGGAAAAACTAAAGCAAGTTGGACCAGTATGCTCATCCTCAATATAGAGCCCTGAAAAAACTGCAAATATAGACATATCAACTTTATTTTACACAAATTTTGATGGGCCATGTATCTTTAGGACCTATACTTATAAAATTAAAAAGACAAATGACGATCGATGCGTGTACATGGGTGGAGCATGACGCAGAACATTGCGTTTTTGCATAAAGTCAATTCAGCCATTAAAGGGAATTGCAAGTAAAACAAAAATAGGAAGCATCACACCAGAAAACATAATAAAGGCACAGTTAGCAAAGAATACGTTAATATATCGGCAAAAACTATCACGAAAATTATAAAATAGCCAAAACTAAAAGAACAAAAGGAACTGAACAAATAGGGCAAAGGAAAAACAAAATATTCGAAGTTACACTCGGGTATGCCGTAGGAGATAGAAGTGTTTAGTGAAGTGACTAAGGTCAGATCGGCACACTTTGCGTGAAGTACCTGAAGTCCCACACTACCCTTATAGAGCGAAAGTACAGGCAGTAGAATGAGCATGAGAGTCACCTCTTAAAAAAAATCTTAAACAATCGAAGTTTGTAGGGGAGGCCATAATATTTTTTTTGATAAATTCTTGTACAAAACTGAGACAGCTATCGATATTTATAATCTATCTGCTTTGGACAGTCCTCTTTCGGAGGACGAAATAGAACGACGAGAGAAAGACGATGTGAGAGAGAAGGAGGCCTCGCCCAAAAAAACAGGGGGTTGAAAGTCTTATAGTGGTTCATATGGGTGTGGTTTTCCCGATGAATGTGTGATAGGAATAATAGGACTCGAGTGATAGTAGGGCATCAGGAGATATGTTATGCCCTAACTAGCAGTTTTGTCCTGCTATTTGGAGTGACAGAAGAAATATTTTTAGTTGAACTGCCATATAACTGTTTTTTCCTGCAATAAAAACTAAATCCTTTATATAATAATAGTGTTATTTTAATCCCATTGTGAATGATAAGGAAAAATCGGGAAAAAAACTCATGACACTATCCCGAAATAGGAAACAACTAGTCTTACGTTTAGTTTACTCTCAATATTACACCAAATCCTCGTCACTCATCTGAATTGTAATTATAAATGACGGATAAATTTAAATGATTAGAAGTTTTTTTTCGTATTACAAAGTTACAAAACAATATGATTTGTACAATAGAAGATATAACAAAAATGCCACAAGAAAATAAATTCAGAAGCACATATGGGTTGAGTTAAAAGGCACGACACTAAAGTTGTGGTGATTAACAAAAATAATACGCAATAAAACGATCTCCAAATGAATCATAATTGAATCATAGAAAACCGAGATTCTGTAATCTTAGATTATATAAGATCATAAAGGCTTATTAAGGTTTCTACATAACACAACTCTATAGTGTCGCAAATAATAAATGAAACTATGAATCACAAATCACGTGTCGTAAGTGGACAAAAGTAGCCGAAATCACGTGCTCTTCATGAATTCTAGGAAATTTGAAATTCGATCATTGGCGGCATGTGAGAAAATATGTTTACTTACTGGTCACTTTACATTGTAAAAATAGAATATTATATTTCTGCTTATAATAATAAAATAATACATTAGATCTAGTTCATAAAATACGTTTTTATTCACATTAATAATGTGTAGACTGGTGAAACATTGGAAAGTAAAGAACTCTTTACAAAATGAGAGATTTGGTACGGAGCCTATAAAGATTCGGCGAGGAGTCAGACAGGGTGACAGTATATCACCCAAACTATTCAATGAAGCTTTGTAAGACGTTATGAGGAAATTACAATGGGAAAAACGGGATATTAACATAAATGGCCAATACTTGAATCACTTGAGATATGCAGACGACATTGTATTAATAACAGGTAAAAGGGAAGAATTACAAAATAGGATGGATGAATTAAATAGCGAATCAACAAAAATAGGTCTACAAATGAATTATAATAAAACGAAAATTATGACGAACCAACCAGAAGAAATTACAATTGCACAAACAACTATAGAACAAGTAAAAGAATATGTATATTTGGGACAACTAGTTAAATTAAATAAAGAAAATTAGACCGGAGAAATAAAGAAATGGATACGTTTTGCTTGGGTATCCTTCGGAAAAATTTCCTATATACTAAAAAATATTTAGTATCCTGAGTGTCAAAAAACCGAGAAGGCTATTTAATAACGGAATTAATTAGGAATGTCCTGACATTATGTTGAAATGTGTTAAAGCATTTAAAATAAAGACACAACAGACGAATCAACAGCTGAACCAGCAGATTACTACAACTACACAACGAAATAAATACTTTCATTTGATGTGTCAATAAGAAACTAAAAATTCCGTAAAAGGAAGAACTGGAATAAAAAGTAAACTTTTAAGATGCATGGTATGGAACAGGAATGATGACACAGCAAAATGAAAAACTTTGGAAATCACCAGACGGACTTACAGTAAATATGATAGATCATTCTATTGTAGACTCAAGACACCAATCCAATATAATAAACGTTCACCCCAGAAGAGGAGCAAATGCAGGTTCTGATCACATTTGGATTCATATAGATTCGCTACACGATTCACTGACATCTCGGTACAAAATATAAAGATACAAAATATTTAAAATTGTTATGAAAATATTCTTATATACAGTATAGCCCAAAATAAACAGTACTGAACTTGTAATTATTTTATTGTTTTAAATAATACATATTATTGACACAAATAAAATTTTCACGACCATCATACTGAAAAGATTAACAAACAAGGTTGAGTTTCGAGCTAATCAAGCAGGCTTTAGACCAGAATCCTCCTGCATAGACCACATTAATACTGTGAGGGTAATAATGGAACAATCGGTTGAATCGAACACACCCCTATACATGGTTTTTGTTGATTTTGAATGTGCCTTTGAGAGCTTGTCTCACGCTGCTGTATGGAAAATTTTAGCGCTAAGAAACATCCCGCAAAAAATTATTTCTGTTATAATAGAATGTCACTATATACTGATGCGAAATGCAGCGTGACACACAATGTAATCAACAGTGACGAATTCGACGTACTTACTGGAGTTAGACAGGGATGCGTGCTTTCTCCATTTCTTTTAGAACATAGCTATAGACTATGTTCTCTCCAAACTAGACTCAGACACAAGAGTGATACAATGGACGTTAACCACACGCCTAAGCGATCTAGAATACGCGGACGATATCTGCCTATTAGGTCAAAGGTTCCAAGATCTGGCTTACCAATTGGAAACACTTTCCACTGAAGCCAATAAAAATTAATATTAGTAAAACCAAGTCCATGAGAATAAATGCAAGGAACAACATGCTATTTACTATCGACAACATGCAGATTAAAAATGTGGAAAACTTTACGTATCTTGGAAGTGTCATAACAGAAAACAAAGGTACAGAAGACGATATTTGTATGAGGATACGAAAAGCCCAACAAGATTTCAGCACGCTCAACCCTCTTTGGAGATCTGGCGAGTATATTACAAGGACAAAGATCCGAATATTCCGATCAAATGTCATGTCTGTTCCACTCTACGGATGTGAAACCTGGAAAGTGACAAACACCCTCACAGACAAACTGCAGGTCTTTGTTAACAAATGTCTACGAAGAATTGTTCGTATATTCTGGCCTAACACCACCAGAAACGAAGATCTGCTACACCTGACCGAACAAAAGAGGGTACAAAATGAAATGAAGTCCAGAAAGTGAGGTTAAATCGGTCACATACTCCGAAAAAATAGTTCCAGTATTTGCCCTAGACTGCCCTAGAGTGGAATCCCCAAGGGCAAAGAAAAAGAGGTCGCCCAGTACAAACTTGGAGAAGATCCATCATGGACGAGATAAGAGGCCAACGAAAGTCTTGAAATGAGGTGAAGGTCTCTATGTTCCACTTAGAAGTTCAAGAACCTTATGTATTAACACTTAATAACATGTTCTAAATGAGCTCCTCTTCTCTCAGTCAAATGACAGACATCATTCCGATATTCCAGATTTCTCGTAATGTTATGGAATAAAGATTTTCTCAAGTCCGCGTAGAAGGCTCTAACGGCATCCTTTAACTAATTGATTGTTTAAAAACGGCAGCTTTAGCCATGCCCCAAATGTATGCGTCTGGAGATGTTAAGTTTTTAGAATGTGCAGGATATGGGAAGTCAGTAAGTCGTGAAATGAATTTGTTTGGAAAATGTCCCTGAAGAAATTGACTAACTACGACAGCAGTATGACAAGTTGCCCCATACTGCTGGAAAAATTGGTTTTGAAATGCCAAATTACGTGCACGACAAAATTGACGTAGATCAGGGATAAAGCGTGTTAAAATTTGTATGTACCTCTGTTGATTAAGTGTAACTTGCCTACCATTTTCTTCGATAAAGTATGGACCAA
Source organism: Diabrotica balteata (assembly GCA_918026665.1). Taxonomy (NCBI): domain Eukaryota; kingdom Metazoa; phylum Arthropoda; class Insecta; order Coleoptera; family Chrysomelidae; genus Diabrotica; species Diabrotica balteata. Next base: position 68,492,612 of record OU898285.1, read on the forward strand.
TGATTCCTTGTCCCGAAACTGGACACCAGACATTCACTTTTCCGATATGTAAAGGAACTTCATCTGGTCTTTCAAAGCCCAGAAATTGATTTGTGCGACGATTTACCTGGCCTGACAAATGAAAATGTGCTTCGTCTAAAAACCATACATTTTTCAAAAATTCAGGATTTTCATACTGTAATGCAATAATTCTGACACAATATTCCACTCTACTGTGATAATTCCTGGGATGTAATTGTTGATGTACCTGAATCATATACGAAAATGCACCTAACTCCTTCAGGATTCTTTGCTGGAAGTTCGTTTTAAGCCAAGATGCAATGCTTTTCTTTTCTGGCTGGCTTTCGAATTTTCCAACATTCGCTCAAAAATACGTTCATGGTTATCGTTGTTGTTAACTGGGACGCCTTGAGTTTCCTTTTCGTTGGCACAATACATTACCCGTATTTCTAAACTTTTTAACAACCTTCAAAATTACAGCATTACTTGCAGAATGTTTATTAAACCGTTATGTGAATTGATCACACGCGTATTGCAGACTTGCACTATTTTGTCGGCCGATTCCGTATGAGCGAAAATAATGTTCCACGGGAAACATTTTCTCCCCTGTACTGAACACCATTTTTAACAATTAGGCCTTAATAATTAATTGTTTAAGGATTACTTGACAGGTCTATACTAATTAATTTGAATATGACAGCGCGCACAAAGAGACATCTATGTTTCAGTTTCAGTACTTATTATTTTGCAATACTGTATTTGCCCCCACGGTTCGTGTGATTTGCACCAATGTGAAAGATCATCTGCAATTCAAAAACTTCCTTGAGGAATTATAGTCCAGTCGTCAGAGACTAAAATGCCACTGAACCTCTAAAAATCATATGAACTAGCTGAATTTTGCTGAGAATGTAAATCTTGGGACAATAAAAGATTTAAAAAGGGTTGTCACTCCTACTCCGGTCTTTCCCTTAAAATCACCCCTCGTAAGGGGGAAAACGGAAAAAATCGATTTACCAAGAATCTGTACATCGTAGAAAAAAATGTTTTAAACAAGAAAGGCAGCTGAGATCATTTTAAACAAAAATGCTTATTTGCACTTTTTGTGTAGAATGAACTGTTCTGTCAGAAACAACGCTCGAAGCATCCAGCGATTTTGAAAGTCAGGTACGCGCGCGAAATCAGTTTTTTACATAAACTTTGTATCAACTCGACTGTGAAAATTCTATATATTTTGATCAGAGCGTCCTATCGACTAAAATCAAAATGCATTTTAAAGGTGAAGATTGCAGGTATGCAATTTTTGTGTTTTAACGCAATTAAAGTCAGTTTCTATAAAACTGTTGCGCGATTTTTGAATTTAAACTTTCGCATTAAAAACGATCTAAAACATTTAAAACTGCTTCTTTTCGATTGCAGATATACGCTTTTTGAAACTACACAACTTAAACTCCAAATTTCACCTAATATCGTCTTCGTGGAGACATTTTTCGTGACGTGAGATTGTTTGTAATGTGAAAGTTTATATTCAGTTTTTTTTGGCATATTTCAAATGACAATTTGTTGCCAAAACTCATAATCGAAATTTCATGCTATAGATTTTGAAAATTAGGCTCTAACAATGGAAATTACACAACAAAATAGCAAAAATCACGCAACACGCAACACCTTCATAGAAACGTTTGTGACAAAATACAAAAATTGCATACGAAACCTGCAGTCTTCACTTTTAATTTTTGTCGATATGAGACTTTAATCCAAAGATATCGAATTTTTACTGTCGCGTTGATCCAAATTTAATTAAAAAAATTGATTTTGCGTGCATAATGACATTTAAAATCGCCGGTCGCTTCAAGGGTTGTTTTTGAAAGAACGGTTATTCTACAAATTTCACAGGTACATTTCTTATTTGAAACATTTTTATATACGACCCCCCTCCCTATGAGGAGAGTTTTGGGGGGAGGGGCCCGGAGGTAGGAGTCCTCAAGTTTCTGAGGACTGGAATAAAGGACGAAGAACTTCCAAATGATCAATTTCTTTTCCATCGTTAAAAGGATATTTAGCTACAACGTATTAAATTGATTTGTAGATTTGCTTGATCCGACAACTGCATTTAATTCATATTTAGAATTAAACGACGCCGACGACGAGTAGTTACAAGACTTATACCTCAGGGAAATAAGCAAAAAAGAGACCCTGTTCGGCACTGTGACTAATCCAGATATCTGACAATTTTTTTTAGTTATTATAGGCTTATATAAAACCTATATGTTTTCCGCATAAATTTCGGCGTCTTTTTTTAATTATTAACAATTTAGTGTAAAAAAAGCCAGTTTTTCAATTTTTTGCTTACCATTAAAAAAATATTTAAGGTGAAATTACGAAACTTTATCTTTTAAAACATAAAAAATCTGCGAAATAGAGATTTTTAAAAGTTGTAAAATTAATTTGTTGCTTCAAAAACTGCAAAATAAGGCAAAAACGTTATTTGTTTATAATTACTGCAAAAATGAACCTAGGCATTTGTTATTCCGCCCAAAGTTGGATATTGTGGTCTTCAATAATCCCTCAAAATTCAGATCGATCCAATAATTTAATCTAATAGTTTAAAAGTTATTCTATTTGTATATATATATATATATATATATATATATATATATATATATATATATATATATATAATATTGTACCTCTACTTCTTCTGCTCCATTTTCATTACATTTGATTGCTTCAAATTCTTCCAAGTCCACCTTTTTCGGTGCAATCCAGGTATTTCTATTTTTCATAATCTCGAGGCTTTTCGTTTATGTCAATATTTTCCGATCTTATATCATTTTCCTTTTTCTGCACCTTTACTAGGTTCACGCTTTCTTGACTTTTGTTGTCTTCGTTATCATCCAAAAATGTTCCTCCTTGCGTATTTGAACATATTTTTCAGAAAAATATATATTAGCATTTTTGTCCTCCAATTCGTCAGCTCCCACAACCATATCATATTTCATATTGTAAATCACAACAAAATGAATAAAATAGTAATTATTTTCAAATTTAACTTTGACTCCTATACCCTGATTAATAACCGTTAATTTCTTATTATTCGCGCCCACAAGGGTAACCTCGGAATTTTATATATAAACTGATTTAAATTTAATTCATCTATTAAACGTTTATTTACTAACGAAATTTCTGATCCCGTATCAATGAGTATCTTCGAATTTACGTCTCTTCTTTGCGGTCTTTTGTTTCCAAAACCATTTCGGTCATCTCTGTTGTTATGGTGTTGTCCGCTCCTATTATTGTTGTGATAATTTTCCGTGTTTCCTCCATTTGCTACTGGTCGGTTTTGATTTTACATGTTAGCATTTCTATTTTGTCTATGCTATTCATTATTATCCCTGAATCTATTCTGTCGAAAATTATTATTAAATTGATCTTGTGATCTATTGACGTGATTGTTATTTTGGAATATATTCGTATGTGGTGTTGTTCGATTCCGGTTGTGAGTTCTCCGCTCTTTTCTCTCTTTTCTAAGTGCTTCCCGCACTCGTAAAAATTGGCATAGGCTATCTATATCATGGTAGTTTTGTAGCGTCACATGATCTTCCATGGTCTCATCAAAAGGACGCGCTATCAAATCCACCAACTGTTCTTGCGAATAGTTATATTCTAAATGTTGTGCATTGTTATAAATCTGTAGAGTGTATCTTTCTTCGGATAAACCTTTCCTTTCATTGAATTTTCCGTTTTGTAGTTCATTGTTAATTTCCATCTGTTTTGTTTTTCCCCAAAAATATTTCAAAAATTTCGTCTCAAAATCCTTCCATGACACTAATGTGTTTTCCTTGCTTTCGAACCACAGCGATGCTCCATCCATTAAACAACTCATTATTGTTTCTTTTGCAATCTTCAAAGTTTCCGGTGTGTTGCAATTTATTTTTATGATAACTTCTCGATTTTCCCGAACAGAAGCTCTTTTTCCTATTTCTTCTACTGTCCTTTGGATTTCCTTTTTTGTTTCGACCTTATCTTCTTGTAAAGCTCTCTCCAGTTTCTATTCCACCTTCTCTATTCCCTCTTGTATCTCTTTGCGTGTTTTCTCTTTCACAGTTTCTATTTGTTCATTTAAAATTTCTATTTCCTTCCTCTGACTCTCTAGTTTTATATCTGTTTCTTCCGCTATTCTATCAAGTTCCTTTTGTATTTGTTGTAGATAACCTTTCATTGCGTATTCATATTTCTCCTAATTTGTTTTCCATATGACTTATCATTTTTTTTTATTTTCTTCTCTAATTTTATCTTGTGCGTTCATCATCATCATTAATTTTTCTAACATTCCTGTTTCTTGTTTCTTCTCAACTACGGTATCATTTTGTTCATTATCAGACACATCTTTCAAAATTACTTCTTCCTCTTCCTTATCCTCTTTCCGTTTCTGCATTTTACTTTGTTGTCTTGTGACCAACATTTTTTTAACAAATTTTACCAGTATTCACAAAGCAAACCTTTCATTTCGATCAAAGTTTCCCAAATTTTATCATATATGCTAAATCCCTTCAAATAAAGATGTCCTTTAGAATGATTGTAAATTCAAAGGTACCAATTTAAAATTTTAGAGAAAAAGAAGAATATTCAATCATATAACATATATGCTTCTATTCCTGTTCTATCTTACACTATTTACTAGGTATTTCTTCACAGCCCTTTACGTTGGGAGATAGTTAATATGATATTGTAATTTTGAAATATGATAAAACAATAAATAAAATAATTATGATCCAATTAGCTAATTAAAACAAAAAAAAATATTTAATGAATTTTATTACGAATCAAAATTCAAATGACAGACAAGGGACCATTATTTTCGATTTGCCTAATAATTCCCCTCACAAGTTGCATCATCCTTTGGACGACCTCGGCGTCAATTTCTCTAATTTTTGTATATATGCGGCGTCTTAACTGTTACTGATTTTGTGCTTCCCATCCGTTATTATAGACTTTCCGACTTAATATTACACAGAACTCTTCAATTGGATGAGCCTGGGGTAGGTTGGGGGGATTGTCTGCTTTCGGTACAAAGGTAATGTTGTTAGTTTCGTACCAGTCCCTTGTGATCCTCGCGTAATGACATGAAGCAAGATCTGGCCAAAAGACTATTTGATCATTTGCATGATGTGTGTTCACAAACTGAAGCAATTTAGAGACATATTTAAATATAAATATTTGTGTTTAAGGCTTTGCCTCGAACAACACCAATGTAGGGCTGTGAGATAAAGCCAGCCTCAGAAATTGCACACCATACCAAAATTTTGTCCTCAAACTTTTTCTTACTTTTGAATTTTATTTCAACGGGTACATTTTCGTAATTGTTCGTGTAAAACCCATCTTTACCCTTCATCTCAGAGTTGGACAAAGTAAAATATTTTTTATCGTCCATCTCTCTAATTGATCCTCTGTGTATTTTGGAGATTTCCTTCTTTTCCGGTAGATAATATTGTTACTCGATAGGGTCCTGTATACTGTAGTCTTTCCAACATGAAATCTTCTGGCCAGTTTTCGCTGTGAGACCCCAATTTTGTTCTTAGCTGCTTCAATCAGTCTTGTCTCTCTTATATGGTTCAAAATCCGCGGTCGGCCACTTTTACGCAAGTTAATACATGGTATCCCTTCTTCATATTCTCTGATTGTGCGATAAATTGTCGATTTGCTTATGTTTTGATCTCAATAAATATTAACAATATCTCGTTTCGACATTCGCCCAACGATATTATAAACACCTCGACGAATATCAATTTTATAAGACATTTTGCAGAGCACAAACCAAAATATTCTGCTTTGTTTATTAAAGGTCAATAACTGGTGACATTTCAATTTCATGGCCTTCTTTGTTAAATGCATTTTGCTTCTCAATCAGACCAGGTGAAATTTTTCCCAAAATTTTAGGACCATACGTTATTGTAATTTTGAAATATGATAAAAACAATAATTAAATTAATTATGATCCAATTAGCTAATTAAAACAAAAAAAAAATTATTTAATGTATTTTATTACGAATATGAAAATAAATTTTATTAACGACGCCAATTTCATAATTTATATGTTTTCTTATCTCAGGGTTCCTATTAGAGTTCAAAAATACCTTTATATTCAATAGTGTTTAATAAGAAGAGGAGTAAAAGGAATAAATAAAAAAAAAACTCAAATATGTGTAATACAGTTAAAATATATTAGAAAAATAAACCTTTTAAAACTGTTTATACAAATAATGAAACCCCTTAGAAATAAATGTTTCCCAAATCATATAGCTTTCACAATATAGAATTAAAATAGGAAAATTAGTCTAATCTATTGTATCTTCTCAATAAATTTTTCTCTGCAATGTTTGATAACTTCTCCTAGGTCCTGTTGTTTCCCGCCGATACACATATACTCGATTTTTTAGATATTGATTTCAAGTCCACATTTTTTATACTCCTCGATTCATTTTCAATACCTCAATATCGTCATAATCTTGTGCTATCGCTAGTTGATCATCTGCAAATGACAAAGTGTAGGTATATGCTATTGTTGTTAATGAGCATTCCCATATTTCTACATTTGCGCTTCCACAGTTTCTAGATAAATTTTAAATAATGTAGAGGAGGGACAGCAGCCCTGATTAAGGCCTTTATTCATTTGGAATCTATTTACAGATTGTTTCCAACCTTTATCTTTGAGTTAGTATTTGCGTACAGTTCCTTCGTCGCATTTATTAAATTCATGCTTACGTTTGTTTTCTCTAACGCTTCCCATAAAATATAATGTTGTACGATATTATAAGCTTTTCGTAGGTCTACATACAATAAATGTACTTCTTGATTAACGCTATTTTCTTTTCAATAATCTGTGTAATGCAAAACAAATGGTCAACAGTAGATCTACCTGCCCTAAATCCTGCTTGTTCCTCAGCCTTTAAGTCTTTATATTCGCTTTCTATTGTTTTTAATTACTTTCCCGTATCTACTGACCTAGTTTGTCACGACAATGCCTCTGTATATGTCACATTCATCCCTTCTGCCTTTTTTGTGTATAGTGGATATGAATGATGTCTTCCACTCCTCTGGGGTTGTCCTTCCATTAATGCAGTTTTGGTTTTGGAACAGTTTGGCTAAACTTGTATATAGTTTGGTTGTACAACGCAAAACCCTTTTGTAAAATTACGGTTATTTTTGATTTTTAAACATTTAGAATAACTTTTAAACTAAGTATCGCTCGAAGATAAAATCTTTTTTTATATTCCAAAGCTGACATTTTTACACGAGTTTTAAAAAAAAAGTTGTTCTACGATAATTTGGGGCAAAGTTAGTTTTTTTATTCACAGCTAATTTGTTTATAACAATTAAGGAACGCAATTTTCGGCATTTGAGAGAAAAGGATTTGTAATTTTTGTACAAAAAGTTGTAAACATTGAACTATGACAGCATCATCTGTGAATTGTCAAAAATATGGTTCAAATTAAGACTAATAGTGGCGAGTGGAGGGCAATCTATGCGTTCAGAAAATGAAAACGCATCTTCAAACTACTACAATTGTTTATATCTCCCGATCTACTCAACGGATTTTAATCTTTCTTTTTTAATGTACTATTTGCGTACATTACAAATATATAATTTGTTTATAAATTCAATAACTAATAAACAGTGTAATTTGTTTAAACAATTTATGAAAAAAAATCCCCAAAAAATCGATGTTGTTTGTAATACTATCATTGTTGAAATGAACACAAAATGGTTTATTTTTTATTTGCCTTATTCAGAACACCCGGCCTTAATAAGGCCAATTTGCAAAAAAGTAAAATTAAAAACAATTAATAGATAATTATTATAATATATCAGTAAAAACGAAAGTAGTATAGGTTATTGGTAACTTAACTGACATTTAAAAAAAATTATTTAAAAATTCCTTTATAAATAGGCGAGCGGTTTACCCCTCAAAAGACGCTTAGAAACAGAATATACCGACTAAAATTCTTTTTGCATTTCTAATGCACCAAATCTTTTTTATTCGATTTTATATATTTTTCCAAGATAAAATGTATTTTTTTTAAATTTTTACAAGTGGGCCGGCGATTGTTATTAACAAATAACTTATTCAAAAAAGCAATTTCACCGAATTGTTTCAGAATCAATTTTTTTAGGTGTATCTCGTCAAAATAAATAGTTTTTCTTTCTTGATAATTTTTCGAAAAAATGCTTCCTTTTTAAGTTATTTGCATTTTTTTGTTGAAAAAATGCCTTAATTAGTGATTTTTGGGATTTTTTTTTCTAAAAAACTACTAAATGAATTGAAATTCTACAAATAGCTTTATAATCTTTAAACCGTCAAGTACAAGTTAGATTATTTTGACAAGGATAATTTTTTTCTATCTTGCTAAAAACGTGGACCCAAATATTTCGAATAGGCCTTTCGAGCAGTCTACCACTAAGTGTGTACAGCGGTTGCGGCGATACAGGCGTGCTGCGCGTAGAAATATTTGTTTAAATTAAAAAAAATAATTCAATACAAATATTACGTACAATTTATTAAAAAAAAAAGATATTTCTAATTATTTTTATATAGACATATAATTAAAACAATTATTGAATGTTTTATTACAGTGAAATACATTAAGCAATATATAATTAATTTAATCAATTAATCAATTATCAGATATTTTTCATATAATATATTACATTATTAAAAAAGTCGAAAAGATTCGAGAGCATACAGCACCTCAACCGCTGTATAGCGGGATACTCTCGAAAGGCATATTCGAAATATTTGGGTCCACGTTTTTAGCGAGATAGAAACCATTTATCCTTGTCAAAATATTCTAACTTGTACTCGACGGTTTAAAGATTATAAAGCTATTTGTAAAATTGCAATTCATTTAGTAGTTTTTTTAGAAAAAAAATCCCAAAAATCACTAATTAAGGCATTTTTTCAACAAAAAAATGCAAATAACTCGAAAAGGAAGCATTTTTCTAAAAATTATTAAGAAAGAAAAAGTGTTTTTTTTAATGAGATACACCTAAAAAAAATGATTCCGAAACAATTCGGTGAAATTGCCTTTTTGTATAAGTTATTTGTTAATAACAATTGCCGGCCCACTTGTAAAAATAAAAAAAAAATACATTTCATCTTGGAAAAATATATAGAATCGAATAAAAAAGGTTTGGTGCATTAGAAATGCAAAAAGAATTTTAGTCGGTTGATGCTCTGCTTATAGGGGTAAACCGCTCGCCTAAAAAGGTATATATTAAAACAACCTATCGGGCTACATCACAGAAAGTTTTCGAAATTACGAATTACGTTGGGATTCTTACGTTGCCATGTTATCTATTCCTGTTGTAACTTAAACATCTTAGTATATTAAATCAAATAATGTAACTCAAATTTAATTTAACAACAGGGTTTTTACCCATGTATTTAGTGGCGCAAAACATGTGCATCCAGATAGCACTGATGATGGAATATTAATTCCGAAAACGTTCTGTGATGTAGCCCGATATGAGTGTTCAATATTTTAATATATACATTTTATAAAGAAATTTTTAAATAAATTTTGTGTGATACATGGAATACAGCTACAGAAATTTAGTTTCCTTGTGAATTGACATTTAATGCTATTCTGTGATTTTCTAATTCAAACGCCTTCTTTAAAAAAAATTCAAACGTTAACGTAGACTTATTTGGGTCACCTACCTTATTTAAGTTATTAAAATACTATATAAAAAGTATATTTTAAACACCAAAAGAAAACTATAAATCCCAGTAACGAAACGTGGATCCATCGATAAAAAGAATTAAGTATTTGAAACGGACTTGGAGCATATTCGTAAAACTTTATATCACTTACAATAATGATTAAAAAAATAAAAGAAAGTGGTATAATACTCTCTAAAATAAACTTGCATCAAAAACATTAGACATTGCAATAATTGATTGACCAAGGGAAGGTTTTATGAAGAAGGGATTTCTAAGAGAAGAATATCTTAACAGAGAAATATGCAAACCTAGTTTACCATCTATACCACTCGTCACTGAAATATTTCTAGCTGTAGCTAATAAAGTTAAGTTGTCCTAAAGATTGCCGACATTCACTAAGATATAAGTATTAAAAAAAGAAATTTAAAAATACATTATTATATAGTTTGCAGCAAAAACAGATATTTTTACAATTAAAAAAATAATAAAATTTTGTAAATAATAATAAAACTTAGATTCCTTATTAGTTTCGAGAAATGTTTATCCTGTGTACACTTTATAAAAAAAAATGCGCAACCTACCCATAAAAGTTATCCAATAGCGCATCCTGAAGTGCATCCTTAGGTAAATCCTACCAACAAAGAATTCGCACCGCATGAATTCACATACAACACACTAACTGAAAGTTATCGTTTGACCCAAATTTGTTCAGTAAAGACAAGGCAAGCCAAAGCCAAAGAAAGTACCTCCCTTCTTTCTTAATTTCTCCCACTACGACGACATCACCTTTTACTTTCGTTCACATTAAACAATTTCACCTATTCTGTTTATGAATTTATCTAAGGCGCCTAAAGCAGACTCGATGTTGTAATTAAAATGTTAAGACCATGTAATTGCATTATTAGTCACCTTTTGATTTTCTTTGCGGCGCGGCGATTTATTTTATTGATCTCGCGATCATAAATGTTACTTTGATTTAATTTTACAACAGGGTATAAAAGGAAAGGCCCATTTGTAAGACAGCTATTTCGTTTATTTTTATTATCTACAAGTTATGAATTAATCTTTTTTAAAACGATCTACAATTTAAATTTGTTTTCTCACTCGGAAATATATTATGCGCTGTTGCCGTGGAATAATATGCATTATTCACTACTTTATAACACTACTATTGTCTACACAGACGTAGCGTGAGAAATTAACGGAGTCAATAAAATCGACTAAAATAAACAATAACCATTTAGCCCGGAGAAATAGGATTTCTCTCGAGATTGTGACAAATCCAGGTATCTGAATTTTTTTGGTTATTATAGGTCTATAGAGTGCGTCAATTTTAAAACTTACAATGGAGGCTATATCTCACGAACAAAAGCTGATATCGAAAGATGCTTGAAACCGTTTCTAGGATATTAAGGGGGAACTAAAATGACATCAAAGACAACTCACCCCCATCAACCACCTAGGCCACACCCACCACAACCAAAAAACCCCTACTTGTGATACATCATTGAAGAGACTATTAAAAATACTATCCAATGGTATAAATAATAGTAATACGGGGTGAAACAATAATTGTGAAACTTAAGCTGAAATGGAAAATTTAATGAGGTATTTGTTGATTCTGCTGATGACCCTGTATAATTATTGGTTAATAATTATAGTTTAAACTTACCACCACCTGACTTTCTTCTATTGTTTAATAATTATCTTCTTCTTCAAGTGCTGTCTTCGTTCCGAAGTTTGGCTATCATCAAAGCTATGCGTATTTTTGATGCTGCAGATCTAAACAGTTGGTAATTGGTGCAATTGTACCATTCTCTCAAGTTTTTCAACCATGAATGCCTTCTTCTTCCTATAGATCTCTTTCCCATTATCTTTCCCTGGATAATCAATTGCAGCAACTGGTATTTATCTCCCCTCATAACATGTCCCAAATATTGTAGTTTGCGCTTTTTAACAGTATCAGCTCTTTCTCTTTCCGCACTCTCCGCAAAACCTCCACATTTGTTACTTTCTCTGTCCAGGGTATTCTTAATATTCTACGATACATCCACAACTCAAATGCTTCTATCTTTTTGGTATCGATCTTTTTCAATGTCCATGTTTCCATCCCGTAGAGGAGAACTGACATAACGTAACATCTCAAAAGGCGAATTTTAAGTTTTAGACTTAGATCTCTTCCGCAGAACACCTTTTTCAATTTAGTAAATGTGGCTCTAGCTTTCTCTATTCTGGTTCTGATTTCTTCAGAGCAATCATTATTTTCGTTGATAACAGTTCTCAGGTAATTATATCTTCTTACACGTTCGATTCTTTGATCATGCACGGTTATGTCAGGGAAGTTTTGTGGTGATTTAGATATTAGCATTATTTTTGTTTTGCTTATGTTAAGTGATAATCCGTGTTCTTCACTGCATTCTACTATTTTGTTAATTAGTATTTGAAGATCTTCCCAAGTATCTGCGATTAGTACCGTGTCATCGGCATATCTCAAGTTGTTTATTCGGATGCCATTTATCTTAATACCTATATTTTGATCCGAAAGTGCTGTGTTTATAATGTCTTCGGAGTATAGATTGAATAAGGTCGGTGAGAGTATACAACCCTGTCTTACGCCTTTCTTGATCTCGAGTTCCTCCGTTGTCTCTTGCTCTATTCGCATATTTGCTTTCTGGTTATAGTAAATCTTAGAGATAATTCTAATGTCCCTTTTATCCAAGTTTTTTTCTACTAGCAGTTTCATTAAGTGATCGTGACGAACTTTATCAAACGCTTTGTTGTAGTCAATAAAGCACATATATATATATATAATATATATATATATATATATATATATATATATATATATATATCTTGGTTTATATCTAGACATCTTTGGCATATGACGTTAAGTGCAAATAGTGCTTCTCTTGTTCCAAGCCCGTTCCGAAATCCGAATTGAGTATTACTAATATCTGCATCTATAAATGTTTTCTGTTAATTCTTGAGTGGATTACTTTGATGAATACTTTTAATGTATGCCCCATTAAGCTTATAGTGCGATAGTCAGTGCACTGTTTTGCATTTGCCTTTTTTGGTAAGGTTACAAAAGTTGAAAGTAGCCATTCCTTTGGTATTTCTCCTCTTTTGTAGATGCAGTTAAAAAGGTCGAGTAGAACATTCACTGATTCGCCTTCCACAAGCTTAAGAAGTTCTGATGTGAGCCCGTCTGGACCCGGTGATTTTCATTATTTTTTATAGCGTATAATAGTTCTTCTTTAGTTATTTCTGGTCCTTCGTCGCCTTACAAGTTATCTATATTTGGTTCTTGTCTTTCATCGTCGAACAATTCTTCTACATCGGCTATTATTTCACCATTTGCGTTGCATAGGAGATTGGGATGTTTTCGTTTTTGTGTACCTGTCAGTTCCTTTATCTTTTTATGTAAGTTAAAAGTGTCATGTTTGAGATGTAGTTCTTCGATTTCCTCGCATTTTCTTGTATACAAATTTTCCTTTGCAGTTCTTATTTCTTTTCTGATTTGTTTGTTTACTTCATTATATTTTTTGGCTGCATTTTCCCTTTAACTGTCTTCGCTCTTCCATGAGACCTAAAATTTTTTCTGTTATCCATTCTCGTCCTTTTTTCTGTTTCTCTTTGGTAAGCATTTTCTGGCAGGTTTTATTATGGCGTCTTTTAAATCTTGCCACTTGTTTTCTACATGCGTGTTCTCTGTCTTTGTAGAAAGCATTCGTAAGTTATCATTGATATGTTGTTTTAAATCTTCTTTAATTGTTGGATCTTGTAAGCGGCTGGTATCTATGTGATCTATTTTTGTTTTATTTGAAGGTCTTTTGAGTCTAATGTGTACCCGCGCTATCAGGGGGTTATGATCTGAAGAAACATCTGCGCCTGGATAAGCCTTAACTGATCTTATACAGTTTCTGTATCGCTCATTTATTAAAATATAATCTGATTCCTAATTGTTTTTTCCCTAGTGTGTTGAGGGGATGTCCATGTGTACAGTCTTCGTTTGGGTAGCTTAAAGAATGTATTTGAAATTATCATATCATTCTCTTGACAGAACTCTAAAAGTTTGTCTCCTCTGTCGTTTCTTGCCCATAAACCATATTCTCCCACATTTTTTCTGCTTTTTCCTTTACCAATTTTGGAGTTGAAGTCTCCAAGGATAAGTGTAACATCTTTTGGCTTTGTAGACTTTAGAACTTGATTTATTTGTTCATAAAACTGCTCAATCTCTTCATCTGATTTATCTGCAGTAGGGGCATATACCTGTATAATATTAAGTTTTGCAGTTTTTGTATGCAGTTGTAGGAGCAGGATCCTGTCTGACACTGGCGAAAAATTAGTGACAGACTGTGTCATTCTTCTTGAAACGACAATTGCTACACCATATCTGTGATGTGGGTATTCATTTCCTGAGAAATAGATTCATACCGTTGCTTGTCGAGACGTTGCCTGCACCCGACCATCTTGTATCGCTGATGCCTAGGATATCGATGTTTAATCTTTGCATCTCCTGTATAACGTTGTGAATTTTTTTTTTAATAATTATACAGGGGTGTTAATATCAGCCAGCTTACTATGTCTTTTGTATTTGTAATGCTCTCTTCCGGACTATTATTTTTAATAAGTGCCCGTCGGATTTTTTTTGTTAAATAAAAACTTAATTTGCCATTTTTGCAAAACAAGTTGAAAACATCTATTTTTTGGGTTCTGTCAGATTCAATAATTTTTGGTTTATTTGAGAATTTTGAATGTCATTAGTTTTCATCATTTGCACGATCGGTACTGTCATTCAGCTGTAGTTGTCACGATGGTTCACAGTATATAATACCTGAACGCGTGGAAATTATTTTCATATTTGCCTCCCAGGACCAGTGTTATTTACGAACAGCTCAAATATTTCATGAAAGGCATCCGTGCAAAAATTTAAGTCACGTGTACGTCCGTGATTTAGTTGAAAAGTTTAGAGAAACGGGATCAATGCAAAATAAAAAAAGGGATGAAGGCCAAAATTACTGGATGAAGCATCTCAAATTGAAGTCCTTGGAAATTTTGCAATAGAGCCTACTACATCAACATGTCAAGTATCTGCAATGACAGGACTTTCACATGAGTCGGTTAGAAAGGTGTTAAAATTACACAAGTTTAACCTGTACAAAATACAAATTCTTCAAGAACTAGGCGATGATGATCCAGACCGACGAATTGAGTTTTGTGAACTCATGACTGAAAGAATTAAACCGAGAATGTTAGAAAATATTTGTTTCACTGATGAATGTACTTTTATGCTGAATGGTAATGTAAATAAACAAAACTGTCGGTACTGGAGTGATGCGAACCCGCATCGATTCAGAGAAGGTCACACTCAATATCCTGAAAAACTGATTGCTTGGACAGGAATATTAGGCGATGCTATAATTGGCCTCTTGTTCATACTAGGCAATTTAAGTGGCGACATTCATCTCGATATGCTGGAAAACACCATCGAACCTTTAATTGTGCATGAATTAGAGAACCAAAGGGACGATCAAGGTAACCTAGCTCTAACTAAGATTTGCTGCACTTCCAACAAGATGGAGCACCTCCTCACTATGCAGCTACAGTTCGGCACTGGTTGGATATTAATTATCCGAACAAAATGGATTGGAAGGAGAGATCCCAACAGGAAGACGATCAGTAATTCCAGTAAGACCACGAAAACGATGGAACCACAACTTACTGGAGGCAAATTGAAGGAGTCGTGTCCTATATAAAAAGAAGACTTTTTTGACTTCACACTTTTTGCCTTATTTAAATTTTATCTCCTTCTTTCTTCTTCCTACTTTATAAATGGGCTTAATGCCTGTTTTACTTCGGTTTTAGCCTCAATTGACGTTTTCTGACCATCTTTGCCTCGGTCGTCCCAATGTTCTCTTCTCCATTTGGCGATTTGTCTCTTGCTATCGTACTATTCTATTTTCTGTCATTCTTTCGATGTGTTGATTCCATTCCACTTTTCTTCTTTTCGTCCACGCGATTTATTTCCTCTATTCCACATCTCGCTCGTATTTCCTCACTTCTTACTCTGTCTCTTAGAGTTTGGTTTGTTATTTTTCATAAGACTTTCATTTCTGTTGTTTCCAGCAGTCTTTGTGTTTTCGCCGTATCTGCTCTTGTTTCCGCTGTGTACGTCATTATCGGTCTTATTGTTGATTTATATATCCTGATTTTCGTTTCCGTTGTGAGGTATTTGTTTTTCCAGATTGTGTTGTTGAGACATCCTGCTGCTCTGTTTGCCATGTTCACTTGTTTTTGTACTTCTTCTTCCACTTTTCCGTAGCTTGTCAGTTTTATTCCCAAGTATTCAGTTTCCATCACTTGTTCTATTATTTTGTTATTTACGACTAGTTTACATCGTCTCGGTTCCGCTGATATCACTATCGCTTTAGTTTTCCCTGTTGAGATCACCATGTTGTATATAAGCGAAATCCTCGAATTCTTTAATTAATCTTTGTAGGTCATCTTCATTTTCGGCTGTTATTATGGCGTCGTCGGCGTAGCATATTATCCTTATTTCCTTTTCTCCCATTCTATATCCTCTCTTTTTTTAAACTTTCTTTATGATCTCAACCATTATCAGATTAAATATTAATGGGCTCAGTGAATCTCCTTGTCTAATGCCAAGTTTGATATTTGATAGGTTGCGATAGTTTTCCTTTACATCTTACGATAGCTATGTTATCTTATATAATATATATATATATATATATAATATATATAATATATATATATATATATATATATATATTCTCAATGGTTTTTAACTAAATCCAGTGATATTCCATTTTCATATAATAAATGTATCGCGTTCCCGAATTCTCTCCTCTATCAAACGCGTTCCTTCAAATCTATCAGGCACATATATGCTGGTTTGTTGTATTCCACGCGACTTTTCTTTTATTTGTCTTATTACAAAAACTGCATACGTGCATGATCTTCCTGTTAGAAAACCTTGCTGTTCCTCTTGCAGAGATATTCGTTCGTTTGTTTTTGTCGCTATTATTCTTGATGTCAATTTGAGAGTTGTTGTATTTCAAAGATTTATTGCTCGATAATTATGGGGTCTTTCTTATCTTCTTTTTTGAAGAACATCACCATATCACTCTCCTCCATTCATCTGGTATCCCGTTCGTGGTGATTATTTTATTAATAAGAAGTTTGCAGTTGTTGTACAAGGTAATCACCTCCATATTTTAAGAGTTCATTTGGTATTTTATCTTCTCCTGGTGACTTTCTGTTTTTTTAATTTGTTTATTCCTTCTTTCACATCGTTTTGGGAGATTTCGGTCTTTTCCTCATTATTATATTTGGGGTTTCTGGTAAAGGTTCTTCGTTTTGTCTTTTAAAACACTTCTGTCAGAAGGCCACCCATGTATCCTCTTGTATGTGTTCTATTTCAACTAGTTCTTTTCATTTCGCTTCTTTGTTGTCTTTGCGCCATACTTGTTTCTGTTGTCCATAGAAATCCATCTCTAGTCCTTTTGTGAATCTTCTCAGTAATCTGTTTTGTTTTCTTACCAATTGATGAGTTTCATTCTTATTCTTTTATATTCTTCATATGATTCATTCGTTTTTTTCTGACTTATATTTTAGGAAAGCTTTATTTTTTAAGTGACATTTTTGTTTAACCTCTAGTGTAAACCATGGTGTTTTCGTTTATCAAATTTTATCTTGTAAGTTTTAAATTGCTAGAACCGTACTGCGCACCAGCATAAAAGATGATTTGAGCGCTTTGCGATTTCCAATAATTTGTATTATATTGATTATGTAAGAATCTATATGTTCTGAGTTTCATTTTTCATTTTGGCTGAGCTAGCAGGTCTCACTCGAGCGCAGTATACAGTGAGAATGAAAATTTAATATCTTTTTGTCTTGTATTGTACAGATGATTCAAAAGTCTTATACAATTCATACTGGGATTTTTCAAATCGTGCTGTATTAGTTTTGGTAGCCTGATGAAGTCATTTTGCCTAGTTGAGTACTGGTGATAATCAGAGTTTAAATGAAAAGTAATTATATTAGCTTTTACATGTAGTATACATTTAAAAATATATATAGAAGGTACTGTTAAAATGTATTTTTAAAATATTGTCGACATAAATGCCTGTATAATAAAATTAAAAATTAACCGAATTATTATTTTCTGATAGACAAACACTCTTGTAGCATATACAGCATTACTCCAAAGATTTATATTGTAGGAGAAGTGAGAATAAACAATTACATAATAAACATTCAATAACTGTTCCATTTTAAGAAAACTTTTAATTGCAATATTGCTTCATAACTACTATTTATTTCTTTTGCAAACATGATTAATTTGAGATTCCCAGCTCGTGTTACTGTCAAGATACAAACCTTAAAGTTTAGTGGAATTTTTAGAATGAACCAAGCTATCATTTACTTTTATAGAAAACTGGTAAGTTATTTTGATCTATAGTAGAATTACATGTTTGTGGTTTTTTTAGCATTAACAATCAAAAGCATTTTTACACCGCGCTGTAAAAGCTTCTGATATAACATTCAGTTGTTGTCAGTTGTGTCTTCTGCAGATATGAATATGATATTTGAACTGATATAACTGGGTATATCATTAGGCATAGGAATATTAATGGCACCAATATTGAACCCCGAGGAACCCCAATAGCAATATCAACATAATCTGATCTAAGTTTAACGAGGATCTTCCTAGAATGTAAATACGATGACAGCTATAATGAGAACTGACTCCGCAAACCAAGATTTTTAATTTCTCTATAGCCACTCTTTGATGGTATCAAATCCTTTTGACAGATTAAACAATAGTGCCCCCACAAACTTCCCCCGATCCAGTGACTTGTGAATGAAATGGGAGTAATTCAGTGGTAGCACCTTCTGTTGGTCTTCCAGGTAGAAATCCGTGTTGGTTAGAATATAATATATTGTATTTATTAAGGAACTATACATTTTTTTGTATACCTACACATTTTTCATAAATTTTACCCAAAATAGTAGAGAACTTTACTGGCCTGTAATTATCTAAAACTGAATTATCTCCACTCTTGAAGATTGGAGTTACAACTCCTACCTTTAAGCTATGTGAAAAGACACACAATTATCTCCACTCTTAAAGATTGGAGTTACAACTCCTACCTTTAAGCTATGTGAAAAGACACACTCTTCCACTGATAAATTCATTAAGCGAGGGGTTGCGCTATATCTTCACTAATACACTTTTTTTTAAATTTATTTAATATGCAAATAATAGATTTATCAAGTTGAGATCTTTGATGTGCTGCAGTGATCTTAGTTTGGGAACCAAGATACGAAAAGTGAGGTGCTACATTCTTCCAGGGTTACTATATGGAGTTGAAGCGTGGATACTGACGCAAGCCACAGAAAAGCGGATTGAAGCCTTCGAGATGTGGATCTACAGAAGGATACTAAAAATATCGTATGTCGACCATGTCACCAACGTTGAAGTCCTACATCACATGAGAAAAGAAAAAGAAGTGCTTAATTTAGTAAAACAACGTAACCTTGAGTACCTCGGCACGTGATGCGGAATGAAAACAATACGAATTCTTCAACTCGTTATGCCGGTAAAGTATTTGCAGGAGAGACCGGCACGCCGTCATATCTCGTGGTTAAAAAACCTCCGACAATGGTTTGGGATGACCTCCGCGGAGCTGTTTCGCAGAGCAGTCAACAAAACCATGATAGCCTTGATGATCACCAACATCCGGACCAGATAAGGCCCTGAAGAAGAAGAAGAAGCAAACAATACCTACTGAGGTAACATTTTTCAAGGAGACAATAACCTCTCTGACATCATACTAATCTACAAGAAAAAATAAAAGGATTTATCTACATGTTGTATAGTACAATGATCAAAATTGGTATTTTTAAAAATATTTATGATTTTACTTTTAGGGCAAGTAGTAAAATGCCCTATAAAAGGGTTTTGTCACCTCATTTTTATTAGTAATAATTTTATCGGCAAGTTGGATTTTGTCACAATTATTACGTTTTACCATCTTAGCTATTTTTTTTATTAACCGTACGGCATTTAAACTTCTGCCTTTGCTGTATATTATTCTTGTATTATAAACTATTTTGAAACAAAAACTCTTTTTTGCTTGGTCGATTAGTGTGCTTCTTGTTTCTTTATATTTCAAAAGTATGTTTATATTTTTAAAATACGGATGGGGGTTTTAGGAAGAAGTGGTAAACTTTTTTGCATCTTCTTGGGATCCCAAAATTGACAGTCTCGGCAAAATTCAGCTTGTTAGTATTATTTTTAGAGATGCAGCGGCATTTTCGCCTCTGACAACTGAAGAACTTTGTAGAAAAGTATACCACAATTGCTAAGTATGATCGTCCAAGTTCAGCTCATGGCGGCAACCTTTTCTTTTCAATTTTTTGTACAAATAATGATTTCTCTCCTATAACAAAATATGAGCTTCTGTTTAATGAATAATTTTTTGAGTTTTTATTGGCTTATTACAAGAATCTTAATCAATACATTCTTTGCATTTATACATCAGTTGATTCTTCCCGTGAAACTATTTTTTCAGAACCTGTTAAAGTTGTTAGATGACCTGCCCAATAAAAGCAGAAAGATTCTATGCGGTCACTTGAATATTAATTATGCTGTTGCTTGTGCTGCCTAATTATCCTTGGTCAATATATTCGAATCATTTAATTTTTTTTAATTTTTTGCATGATACAGTACACTACTATCAAGCATTCGACTGTATTAGCTAAACTAAAAAATTCCAGGACTGGCTTTGGAAAAATTAATTTAGGGATTCGTATTAAATATTACACCCTGTATATATATTTTTTTAAATGCAATAAGTGATTTTCAAACTACATAAATAGCCAATGAAAACGACATATGCGACAATGTTGTCGCACTTTTATTAAATTTTTAGTGAACGATCAAATCTTACCAAAAATAGAACAACCATAATGAAGTATCCTTTGCTATTGCTGTTTCCTAAATAGCAAATGTCTAATATTAGAAGATGACTTGAAATTTTGGAAAGTTATAGATAGCTTATTAAAAGATCAAGCCTTGCTACAAGATGACTTAGACTGACTACAAAATTGGTGCAATGAGAGCAAACTCCATTTAAATGTAAAAAAATGTTTTATAAAGTTTTTCTCGTAAAGTAAATAGAATTGGAACAAGCTATACTATTAATAATCAGCCGCTAGAATTATGTTTATTCGATTCAGGATTTGGGTGTTATTTTCAATGAGAAGCTTACTTTCCTCTGACCACATATACTCTGGTCAATAGTAGAATAGATTCAAGATACCGGCAATACATGATATTTACCAAAACGCAACCATGACCGTAATTCTGGATGACAAATTAATAACGGATAATATAAAAGTTAAACGAGGAGTCCCGACCAGGCGATATAATTTCACCTAAACTGTTTACCTTGACCCTCGAAGACATAATAAAATCGACAGATTGGGAAAACAGAGGAATATGTATTAACGGAAAATACCTAAATCACCTTAGATATGCAGATGATATACTCCTGATCTCTTCGGAACGACAAGAACTGGAATTAATGCTGAATGAACTTCATGAAAAATCACTGCAAAAAGGCCTAAAAAAAAGTAATGACAAACACGGAAGACCAAGAGGCAATAAAAATACAAACAGAGAAAATAGAACAGGTAAATGAGTATATCTATCTAGGACAAGCAATCAGAGCTAACAGAGAAAATCAAACAGCCGAAATATCGAGACGAGTAAGAATGGGATGGGCAGCGTTCTGCAAACTTTCTTACGTTCTAAACAATCAAACAATCCCTCTATACTTACGAAGCAAGGTATATAACTCCTGTATAATACCGGTGCTCACCTACGGAGCACAGACATGGACATTTACACAGGCCAATTTGGATAGGATAAGGAAGGCACAAAGAGCGATGGAGAGACAAATGTTGGGTATATCACTTAAAGATAGAAAACGTAACCAGTGGATCAGAACCAGAACAAAGACAGTAGACGCGATAGAACAAGCAGCAAAACTGAAATGGAAATGGGCTGGACGCAATGAACGTCTCCAAGACGGACGATGGAACAATGCCATCGGAAAGTGGCGTCCATACAATGCAAAGAGATCAAGAGGCAGACCACAGATGAGGTGGAAAGATGACATCAGGAAACAAGGAGGTCCCACATGGCAGAGAACAGCTCAAGATAGGGAAAGATGGAAAGAACTGGGGAGACCTATATCCAACAATGGAAGTGATAGAGAATAGGTTAAAAAAAAATGATTAAAGTACAGTTTCTAAAATCGTCAAAAAAATATATACAATTTTTTCTGATAAATACGTAATTGATGAACTGGACAAATACTAAAAATGAATACTGCAGGAAAAAGCACCACCTCCAAATTTTCAATTACACCAGAAATATGGAAGAACTGCATTTTACATGTCCAAGAAAAAGTAGAAAAGGAAATGTGGCGGCTGGAAAATATAATTGAAATGCATTTTTGAGCAACTTATTATAAACGTTGGTAATAGTGACATATTCAATTCATCAGCATAATGTTTAAAGGATGAAATTCTCGATCTCTGTCATATATTTACGGCCGAACTCAAACGAATTATGAATCGCTTTGTATTTTATTCCAAAAACACTAACCGTTTTGAAATATTTCAACTTTTTGTTGGCCGTTTTTGAATGTTTTTGAATAAAAAAGTAATTTGTTTTTTTCATCTTGTATAAATGGTTCCTATTGTGGAATATCAACTAAAAACAATCAGGTTCTTTGTCTCGCATTTTTGCAAAATTAAAATATAAATTTCGTATTTTACAAGATAATAATTCTGGCCAAACGAAAAGATAATTCTAAATGCGGTCCTGTTAAAGGTCTACACCTGCTAATGTTTATGTCCCCCGCATGGCTTATTGCAGTTTAGTATAGAATAAAGTTTTTCAATTCATTTTACCGTCAACAGAGGATTAAAACAAGGAGACTCCCTGTCAACAGACTTTATTCAACCTAGTACTTTTTATAAAAGTACCATTTTGTTGCCCTCTGGGGAGGGCAACAAAAAACACATCGAAAGACGATGATAGCTACGGATATCCCGGAAAAAATAGAACTGAATAAATCTAAAGAAAAAACACCAAAACAGAAAAAAGTAACTAGGCGCGTACTAGATAGTGATTTTGATAAGAAAGTTGAAAAGGATATGAAACTACAAGATTCCAGCGGAGCAAAGGATTTTATTGGTATAGATCCTTATTCAATTAGTTTAGAAGATCTTGATCGCTGTCCCAATAATGGGGATTCTATTATTGTTAAATTTAACAAATTAGTAGGCACAGTCTTGTCTCAAATAAAAGAAAATGATTTTGAAATATAGTTTTTATAAGAAAACGCGCTAAATGTGAAAACAGGTTCTTTTTTCCAGTTGTCCCAGATGTCTCATATTTATTAAAAAGAGACGTTTAAATGATTTTAACGCCCCCTGTAATGCAATGGTTAACTAAGCACCAAATTTCTCTTTTAAAATTTGAATTAAACTTTGACAGTCTTAACGTAAAATAATGTTAACTGTTGCGTCTCAGTGTTCCCACATTGAAAGGAACAGTGAGACATTTAGTAATTTTTAATTTTAATATTTTTGAGATGTTAACTTTAGTTTTTTATCACAAAACGACATGATTTTTGAGTTCTTGTTTACATATCAAATATAGAGGTACAATAAAGTTTAAAGTAGCATTTAATAAAAAAGTTATTGTCATTGAACGTTTTGCGTCTCATGTTCCTACCACTCCCCTACTCAATATTTTGACTGATTTTCATAACAAAAATAAAATAGAACGATTTATGTTGGGAAAATTTGCTAACAGAACGAGACTCATTGAAGTAGTAGTAAATACAGCTGAATATGCTAAAACTGTTTGCCAAAAAAAAAAATTAATTAGAGTGACGGATGTCAGAATTTTTTCTGGATCGAACAAAAGCCTAGCAAGAGTATTTCAAGACAATCAAATTACAGTTAGATGATATGTTTAAGAAAGGTGATAATTCTAAAATAATCTAATTCATTAATAATAAGTCTACAATAGTCCAAAAAGACAAATTTATCTCAAAAAATAGTAAGTAGCCCTTACTATTAAGGGCGCTACTTAGTATTGATGTTTATCGTATTATATTATTTAATATTGATGTTTTATATTTCAATGCACAGAGCTTGTGGAACAAAATGAACCAAATCAAGTTAAGTCTGCTGTGTTATTGTCCTAAAATAATAGTGGTTAGCGAAGCTTGAGTTACAAGTAAAATAGAAGATTCCCAAATTGCTTTGTGTGGGTATAAGGTAATACGCTGCAATTCATCTAAACGTTCTAAAGGGAGTGTTGTACTATATGTTCGGGATAATAAGTGTACTGCCGCTAAAACTTTTGTAAAAGAAGATAAGTTTTGGTGTAAATTTATTAACGTAGATATTGGTTCTTACAAGATTGTTTTGGGGAGCATGTATCATTCACCTTCTAGTTCTAATGCAGTATTTTTAGAAAACTTAGAGAGCACATTTTTGATGAAATATTTAAAAGTAATGTCAATTGTATTTTACTTGGTGATTTTAGTTTAAATTTTTTAAGTACTCAGCTTCTACAACCAGAAAATTAAAGCAATGTTTGTATAATTTGTGTGTAATGTTTCATTACTAATGTTAATGAAACTTTAATTATGCTCTTGTTAATAATTATTTTCTTTAGTTGTTTTGTTCATTCAACTCCCAAGTTGAGTAATCACTCAATAATATCGGTCAGTTTTAGTAATAGTTTTTCAAAATTGTAATGTATCTAATACTATCTTTAATTACATTAATAACATGAACAATGTTGATTAAACTAAAATATATTTGAAACTCAGTCAAAAATAAGGATAAGGATATAACATTCAAATTTTATAACATTTTTAGTGTTCGCCTTACGAACATGACATATAAATAAGATCGTCTGAATTTGAATCACTATTTTTTATCTGAAATAATGGGTACGGCGTTTAGTAAAATTAAAACTATATTTAAACTTTTATTTATAGAACAATACAAAAATAAATATCTATTACAACATATTAACTAGAATTTTAATACAGCCATCGTTTTAATAACTAATGTAACTTTTCTCACAGCACCAAATCAGTACAAAGTTGAGCTTTGCTCCTCATATTTTAAACTTAATGTTTAATATATAATTATAACGAGTTTAATGATATATTGCAAAGGATATTCACCAAAAAATCAAACAAGTATAATTGAGGAAATCTGATAATAATCTTGGGAGACTTTTAGAATCGGAGACTCGACAGCAGCAGGAGTAAAACAAAGGTTCAAAGTATAAAAAATGGCAATGAAATTGTCTCATATGGCCTTGGAACTACTTTTATGTTCTAAGCTTATGACTATGACAGCTTCAAGAGGACCATGGACAGCTTCAAGAGGACCATGGCCAACTTCAGGTCACTTAACGAATATAGGTTAAGCACATTGTAATATGTAAGATTTCAAGTAAAACTTAAAAAGAATAAAAGTATATTATTTCATAATAAGACAACATAAGACATGGTGTCAGGTAATTAAATAGATGATAAATAAAAATCTTAATATGGAGAGTAGCTTCAAGCCGCCGAAAAACCTGGTGTTTGACAGCAGTGTCCACGTGAATTTGGATAATTTTTTCAGAAGCTTGGACATTTACTTGAAGGAGATCGGTTTGAGCGAAAAAGACGATGAATCCAAAGTGGCAATTTTACTAAACCATGCCGGTGAAGAAGCCCAGAAAAAGTTCGAGACATTTAAGTTTTTAAGTTAAAAAGTTTAAGACATTTGAGTTGTTGGGGCCTTTCAAAACCATTGTAAGCTAATGAGGACCGAGACTTACGATAGATACAAGTTTTTCACGAGAATTCAGCAAGAAGGTGAGAGTTTTGATCATTACACCACCAACATAAAAACCCTTGCGTCTCCTTGCAACTTTGCAACTTTATAAAAGGCGGAAGAGTATTGTAGAGCCGCTGAAATAAGTTCAATTCAAGTAAAAGAAATAAGAAATGACAAGGAAGTGGATTTCGTAAGATATAGTAACAAGAAATCAATGGGACACAGTATTAGACAGAGTGTTGATATGTACAAATGTTTCAAATGTGGAACAAACCATGGTAAAATGAACTGTCCAGCGTATGGAAAAAACTGTCAAAATTGTGGAAAACTTAATCATTATGCAGTAGGTTGTTTTAATAAAAAACATGGTCAGGTAGGATCAGATCAGGCAAGTCAATCCAATAGTAGGTATCATAATGTTAAAAATTTTGGATATAAAAATAACAATCTTTTAAGAAAACATGTACATGAGGTTGATAATGAGAGTTCAGATGAAGATGTTTCATATTCTATTGATTATTTAATATTAGACTTAGTTGATAGTAATAATAATAAGGCTTGGTATGTACAAGCGCAGATTAACAATCAGGTAGTATCGCTAAAATTAGATACTGGGGCTAGTTGTAACTGTATGCCTCTCAGTTTATTTACTAAATTAAATCTAAACAAAAATAAAATTGACAAGTCTAGTGTAACGATTGTGCCATATGGCAATAATAAGGTTTAAACAGTTGGGAGTGTCATAATAAAATGTTTAATAAAAAATGTTGTCTATAATATAAAGTTTTTGTTGGTTGAGGAGGCTGCCTATTTTGGGTCTAAATACTAAATTTAAGGTAAAACTAAATTTAGTACAAAAAATTGATTCAAGATCACAGGGTGACGACAAAGAAAGTTTTGTTAAAAATAATATTGAAATTTTTGAAGGAACAGGCAAAGTTCCTTTTCAGTATAAAATAATGCTTAAAAATGATTATAAACCATATATAAGTTCTTGTCGTAGAGTTCCAGATACAGTAAAACCATTGTTAAAAAACACATTAGAAGACTTAGAACGTAAAGACATAATTTGTAGGTTGGATGAACCAACGGAGTGGGTTAACAACATTGTAATTGTAGAGAAACACTGGATACCAGGGGAAATTGTAGGGAAATGTGATGCTCCTAGGTCGTATATGGTTCGGGATAACTTTGGCAGGGTAACGAGACGAAATACTTCATTTTTAAGACCATCACCAAATTAATGTCCTCCGATTCAGAAAGAATATGTCTCCACTCATTAGGTCTAAACCTAGCTCCTCACAAACAAGGTTAAATATTAATAATAATAACAATAACCTGTGGGAGTTTCTATCAGTTCTTCTATCAGGCGCGGCCCCCTGCGAATGGGGGATGCTTTCTGGGTATCCGTAGCGCAGATACCCAGAGGGTAACAGGAATACCTGTCGTGGAACAAAAACTGACACCTGGCAGTAGTTATAAAATGCACACCCATGATAATGGAGTATAATAATTTATGTTTAGGGTCGCTGCCTGGGGATCGCCAGGGCACGTCTGGAGCCGGCGCTGGACGTGACAGCATGCGGGACGTCGGTGGCAGGGTGTTGAGGAGGCGGGCCCCTGTCATACAATCAGCTACAGCCCAACAACAACAGCAAAAACAACCACAAGCGAGAAAAACAACAACAAGAGCTCCACTCGCTGAAGGTGCTGCGCTGGAACATCAGCCGGCGCTCACCCAAGCGGGACGACCGAGGCAGCGCATGAAATGGACTGCGTCCATAAATGAGAATATTTTGCGCTTCTATTACCAGGTGACAAACCTCGGTCAAGAGACGATCGGGTATCGACAAAATCTCTATGCCGAATTTTGCAGGGAGTACCCAGAAATTCAAGTAACTGAACAACGAGTTGCTGATCAATACCGGGTAATTATAAGAAATAATCTTATCCCAGAGGCTAGACGCAATACCATCAGAAGCGAAGTCGAACAGGAGATTAATCACCAAGAGGTAAATGTAGATCAAGTCCCTAATGAAAGACATGAGCAGATTCCTGAGCTTACCATACAAGAAACTCAACCTGATAATACACTACAGGACAACAACGAGTTACGTGATACTCTGGTAAGCGAAATGGCACGAGCTGTACAAGAGTTTAATAGAACAAATCCACTTAGCAGATCACCGCTACCAAAAATAAACTCTTCTAAAAAACTAGGTGCTCTGTTACAAATTATAAATACTGAAGTCCTACCCAATTACGTCGTAGAAGCCCATACGCTGGAATATTTGCATATGCTTATTTACTGTGCAGCAACAGCAGCAGCTAATGTAATGGGAATTAAGATCAGAACACGACGGGGTACTAATGCCGGAAGGACTGATAACAGAGTTGCACCCTGGGAGAAACGGCTCCTAAACAAGATTGAATTATTGCGTAGGGACATTGGTCAAATGACAGAATATATACGAGGAACAACAAGTAGAAAAGTTATTAAAAGAGCTGATCAAATAATGCTAAGCACTGCAAGACACTCGCAATATGATCCAGTAAACATCACAGCCCATCAGTGCCTGGATACATTAAAACAAAAACTCTCCGTTTATTCAGGACGGCTAAGAAGGTACAAGATTAGTAACAGCCGGAAATGTGACAATGCGCTTTTTGAGCATGCCGAGAAGGCGTTCTATCGGAAACTTAATTCCACTGCCGAAAGTGCCAATAAATCATACCCAAGCCAAGAAGACATTCAGGAGTTTTGGGGAAATCAACTTTCCACACCAGCTGTTCTTAACACTAATGCTGGATGGATAGAAGATACGACGCACAACTGTCAACACTACCGCACAACTATTTATGAACCCTTCACCACAGAAGAAGTCTCTAATATCATCAAAGAGCTTCATAACTGGAAATCTCCTGGACCAGACGGAGTTCAAAACTTCTGGCATAAGAAGTTCTGGAGTGCTCATGAGTGCCTGTCAACATTAATTAATCGTGTTATTTCTAATCCGCAGGAAATACCATCATTCCTAACTCAGGGAACAACTTATTTAATACCGAAGGATCAAAATAATACCCAAGATCCAGCTAAATACCGCCCAATTACGTGTCTTCCAACTCTGTATAAATTGGTCACATCCTGTGTAGCCCAGCGTATCTACCAACACTGCGCTCTAAACAATATCATAGAACCTCAACAGAAAGGATGCGCTAAGGGCTCCATGGATTGCAAAGAACAACTTATTATCGACTCAGTCATTTCTAACCAGGCATACACCAAAAAAAGAAACCTCTTCACTGCCTTTATTGACTATAAGAAAGCCTTTGACTCAGTGCCGCATGAATGGCTTGTAGATATATTAAGAATATATAAAGTCGATGATAATATAGTGACCTTCTTAAGACATATAATGACAGATTGGAAGACTAAAATTCACCTCCAAATACCTGGTGAAAACAATATCGAAACGAAAAATATCGCAATTAACCACGGCCTATTCCAAGAAGACTCGCTGAGTCCCTTGTGGTTCTGTCTAGCGATGAACCCACTATCCCAGCTATTGAACTCCACTGACTCAGGTTTTAGCATTAAAAAACAACAACACTGTAGTGGCGAAGCTTAATCATCTGTTGTATATGGATGATTTGAAACTAATGGCTTCGACTCGAAATCACTTAGATCAAATGCTAAAAACTGTAGAAACTTTTTCAAATGATATCAGTATGCACTTTGGGTTAGACAAATGTCGTGTACTAAATATAGTCAAGGGAAAGGTTCAGCCCGGGGGATTCGATATGCAAAATGGCCAAAACATCGAGGCTATGGGCGAAAATGATATGTATAAATATCTAGGAGTAAAGCAAGCGCGGAAAATTGACCATAAACAAATGAAAATCGAATTAACATCAGAGTTCATACGAAGAGTAAAACAGCTACTCCGCTCACATCTTAATAGTAAAAATTTGTTTAAGGCATTAAACACCTACGCATTTTCCGCGCTTAGCTACTCATTTGGGATTATTAAGTGGACTAAAACGGATATAGAAACTCTTCAGAGAAAAGTACGAACACACCTCACAAAGGCACAAAAACACCATCCTCGAAGTGCAGTAGAAAGAACGACATTACCGCGGTATTTAGGAGGACGAGGACTTATAGATATAAGCGAGCAATTAGATAAACAGATTACTAATTTAAGAACTTATTTTCAGGTGCAGGCGGAGACATCTACTCTTCATCGCGCGATTTGCGCAGTAGATGACACAACACCGATCAAACTGAGGGAACAAGAAATTCGCATAAACCATCTTACTAAGAACGAAAAAATGCGCATCTGGATGGGTAAACCTCTGCACGGGCGACATCCGAATGAAGTCAGTCAAGACTATGTCGACAATATAGCGTCGAACTATTGGCTGACATCAGGAAAGATGTTCCCTGAAACAGAAGGTTCATTACTCGCCATTCAGGATCAGGTTATACCAACCAAAAATTACCTGAAATATATCGTCAAAGACCCTCAGGTCCAAAACGACAAATGCCGATATGGATGCCAAGCCCAAGAAACTATACAACATCTTACCGGAGGCTGCCAGGCATTTGCTGCAACTGAATATAAGGAACGGCATGACTCAGTAGGGAAAATCCTCCATCAAGAGATAGCTTTTAAACTGGGACTTCTACAAACAAACCATCTCCCATATTATCAATACGTTCCTGAGAGTATGCTGGAGAATGACAACTACAAGCTATACTGGGATCGCACTGTGCTCACAGACCAAACTGTAGTACATAATAGACCAGATCTCGTGCTAGTTAATAAACTAACAAGACAAACAACTCTAATCGATGTGGCGATACCTAACAACAATAATCTGCGTGTTAAGTACAACGAAAAGATCGACAAGTACAGAGATCTGGAAATACAAATAAGAAGACAATGGAGAATGGAAAGTACCCAGACGATACCTATTATTCTTTCTACCACTGGAGTCATTCCGAAGAACCTCCTAGAAAACATAAAAAAGCTGGGTCTTAATGAACATGAACATCTATATAAGGTCATGCAGAAAGCTGTGCTACTTTCGACGTCCAGATGCGTGCGAAAATTTTTAGGAGATACACCGACGTACCAAGTCACCTAGGACTCGATAACATGGAAAGACTCCCACCAGAGCTCAATCCTTTTGATACCGTAGGTATCTGGGATGAGTGAATTTTCCCCTTAGAGGGAGTGTGAGCCGTATGGTTAAATCTGGATAATAATAACTTTAAGCCTGAGATTTGTTCAAATGAACCAACTGTTTCAACCAAAATTGTGTCTAGTAACTTGAATTGTAACAGTAACCATGACCAACTTCAAGTCACTTAACGAATATAGGTTAAGCACATTGTAATATGTAAGATTTAAAGTAAAACTTAAAAAGAATATTATTTCATAATAACAAACATAAGACAAGTACATAATTACAAAATAACCTATTCGTTGCAAACTGGCAAAACTGGCGATAAATACTGACTCTAGGTCATATAATTAAATAAGTAATTAAAATGAATTTATCCATATAAACTCATAGTTAGAGGAAGAGGTAAAGAGAACAAATAAAAAAATAGACTTTCTGGATCTGGATATTCGGGAAACTCTATTAATTTGTAGTTTATAACTGCGATAAGATGTAAAGCACATGTAAAAAATCGAAGGAATAAACAGGTGGATCAATCAAAGAAAGACTGCATAGAACCTACACATACCTAAATATAATGACAGAATAGATTAGTAAAAATATCGAGATACGAATCATGAAGAAAACGATGGTCAATCTTTGAAACCGAGGAATAACCTGAATGCGAAGTCTTTTGAAGTCGTACTAGACTACCTAAAACCATTATTTTAATAACTTATGCAATATCTTTTCACATTGTTCTGAAGCTATTTTCTTGTGGCATTTTAAATTAATTAATAACTATTTAACTGGGAATAAGCCACAATTAATATTGAAAGCCACTGGAAATAAGCACCAATATTGAAAGAGGAAGTTATTAATAAGAAAATACCAGTATTAGTAAGTCAGTAACATATAGAGGATACATCATTTATGTTTTTTAAATAACGAAACATATAAAATCAGAATTTTGGTGTTTATTGAAGGTAAACTAAATGCACGAACAAATACTTACCATGTCAGGATAGTATTATGAGGTTTTTTTCCTGGTTTTTCCCTCATAATTTACTATGGAATCACTAACATTAGAATTTTACTGTCATCATGTCATGTGTTTGTCTTTTTAAAGACGAATTACATGCTATGATTTTTTTCTGACGGATATTCTCAAGTTAAAGTTGATTTCATGTAATCGAATGAACTATCTTATAAGTAAAGTCGTCCCAGGAGCGCAACTCAACAATATTGGCAATATCATTTTAAAGTCGTCTACTTTAAAATGCATAATGTATGTCTGAATTAACAATATAAATGAGTCAGATAAAATTAAATTATTACAAGAATTTTTCACTATGTAACAAAAAACAAAATTTGTTTAATTTACTGTTTGTGTTTTGAGAAAGATTTCCGAAGTGGAAATTGAAACGTCAATAAACGTAATTTAAGCTTTAATTGTGGCTTATTCCCAGTTAAATAGTAACTATCTTTTCACATATTACCAAATCGAACAAAGTCCAACTAATATTATAAATTATAGATTTAACTACTATAACTAAAATTCAAGTTTAAACGAATATTAACATTTTCAACGATAATTAAACTAAATTTACTAAACGTTAACTAAACGGCATCGAGTTAGAATGTATGGAGAAGCTATTAGCATATTAACGTATGTATTAAAAACGGCATAGGTAGGAGTGGCTAACGATAATACCA
This sequence comes from Diabrotica balteata, assembly GCA_918026665.1. NCBI lineage: Eukaryota > Metazoa > Arthropoda > Insecta > Coleoptera > Chrysomelidae > Diabrotica > Diabrotica balteata. The sequence continues at coordinate 68,525,178 of OU898285.1, forward strand.
ATATGGCGGTGTCATCAGGGCCAGACTCAATAATAATAAAACTACTATACAAATATGACTAGTTATTCAAAAGATTTAATCATAATCTAAAAAAGTGCAATACATTTTTAATAAACTATGATTTATTTATCCAGCGGTAAACACTAAAAACACGATATATTATACATAAAGATAAATTATTACAGTCAAATAGTATTAATTTATTCTCTGAAGTACGGGCCATTACTTTGTTTACATATTTATATACGAACCTGTGGAACGATATTCCGAAGATTTTTTATTAACATCACTTCTGCTACTCCAACTACGTTGAGAACAAGAAACCATTATTATGCACTATCACAATATATTACAGTTTCTATAAAAGTATTATAAAACTGAAAATATTCGAAAAACAACAAATATAACCAAACATATACGATCTGTCAAAAGTTTCAAAACAATAATACCAATATGGCCGAAGTGGGGTCGTTTTTAGTCACGTGATACCCTCTCCATAGATTCTAACTCGATGCTAAACGGGCACTCTAACCTAACCAAGCTTTTATATGAAATTTAACATACACTTAAATGGTGTCAGAGTTGCCAAGTCTCCAGTTTTTTCATACTCTCACATAATATTATACAAATGCATTGAAATTATATAAAAAATCGTAGATTTTAATTAAATTAAAGATAATAATTAAATGTATATACAATAAAATTGAATAAAGTGATATAAAAAATTAATAGTATTAATTAAATTAACGTATATAATAGCAATGCATTGAAATTTATGATTCACAAGTGTCATTGTAGCGGGTTGACCATTCGCACCTAATAATAAGGTCCTAATAGATAAAATTTGGAAAGTGCTAATTTACAATATTTAACTGCATTTAAAGTAACAGAAAATATTTGTTTTATACTTATTTAAAACTTGTAGCTTCTCAGAATACCAATTATAATTTCGTAAAAGTAACTTATATTTTAAACCTTCATATACATTTTACAAAAAAAATACGGCAAGTTTTATACTTTTAGCACAAATACTTTTAGTACAAATTTTTAGGCAAATTAGTACTTCTCATAACACAAAATATTATTTCGTAAAGGTAACTTTATATTTGTAACATTCATATACAAATTTTACTAAAATAAATACGGCAACACTGTGACGCGGTGCCTTGAAGAAAATATATTTAGTTAGGTTAGAGTGCCCGTTTATGCTTATTGCCCGAAAAAAAATTAAATTTTATTAATGATGTTAATAATACTTTCAGACATTACAAATAATGTCTGTACTGCTTCATATATAGACCACCAATAATCCGTAGCCTTGATTTGGCCTATAAATTGTATCAGACGTGGAACTTTATCTGAAAAATACAACATTAATAAATTATAAATAATATTAGTTTATTTATTAATCAAACGGGGTATATATTGCAAATAACACTTATTGCGTTAGTTGCAATATATGCTTTTAAGTTATAGTGATTCTGAAAGCATGTCAACTATCAAATGAAAATGATTTATAGCACAAATTTTATTGCACGTGATATAAAACCCAATGTAACATAAAACAGTCACGGAGATTTTCTACAACAAATTATTCAGCATTGTTCTGAAAATGTTTATTTTTTAACTACAATTTTTAAACATACCAATTTATTTCAATTCTTGTCTTAAATTTTTTAGTCATTTTAATCAACATAACATGCATATGATGATATACGTACGTAATCTCTACAGGTACAAAATATTTATAATTTCCAAAAAGGAAAAGGTCATTAATGAAGACGAATCTTTGGCAAACATTAAAAGAGATAAATTGTGGAAAACTTTAAGTGAATTAGGATTCGTTTATGAGAATAACAATAGAAAATCTACGCTTATAGAGAAAAAAGAAATTATTTGTTGGTGGAGGCAATATTTAAGGAACATTTAAAATTAAGGAGAGAAGGCGAAAATATTTTTTTTATTTTGAATAATACATGGATAAATGAAGGGTATTTTGTAAAAAAAAAGTTTGGCAAGATAAACTGGTTACAAATGCTCGTCATGCATTCATAAAAGTTTTGTCTACGGGCTTAAAATTTCAAATAGTAGAGGTCAAAGGTCGCCGTTTAATTATCACTCATACTGGATGAGATAAAGGATTTGTTGATGGAGGCTTACTAGATTTTATTTAAAATTCTACGAACTACTACCATGAAGAAATGACAGCTGATGTTTTTCAGGAATATTTCAGTCAAATTACCGACCACTTCTACAATAGTCATGGACAATGCCAGTTACCATTCAAGATTAAGTTACCGAACACTAAATGGAGAAAGCAAGAACTCTTGGATTGGCTACTAACCAAAGAAATAGTACTGCCAGCAGAAGGTTTACTCAAAAACGAGTTACTGCAGCTATGCAAACAATATTCACCAAAATTTAAGAAGTATAGTGTAGATAAAATAGAAAAGGAATATGGAATTAAAGTGTTGCGATTACCACCTTATCACTGTGAACTTAACCCCATAGAACTAATTTGGGTTCAAATAAAGGGATATGTCTCGAGAAATAATATAACATTTAAACTTCAAGGTGTTCTTTAACTACTATCTGACTACATATCAAAAATTTCATCTGACAATTATTGAAAAGCTATAAGAAGTGTCATAGCAGAGGAAGAAACATTCTGGAAACTCGATATGTTAATAGAGGAAACAATAGAACCGATTATTATTTCTGTGGAAAATGAAGAAACTGATGATGATGATCCCTCCTTATCGGAAGAAGACAACTTATGTATTTATTTATGTAATTATATCTTTATATTACTAATTATAAGTTTATATGGCGCTAGTACCCGAAATATATTTATTATTAAATAGTAAGAAAATGTCCTAAACCAATATTCAGTATTTTTATAAAAATTAATGTGGGTACGTAATATTGACATTTTAGTTTTTTTATATTAAAGTAATTTTATGTTCTCCGTCACTGGGGCGTTCAGTTATTGCTTAATCCATTAGACCATCAGCACATTGGTCGATCGAAGGCACGCGTCTAAGTTCATGCATCGTGCTCGTCTTATGTGAACCCTGAGGTATGAGCGATTGTTCACCGCAAACTAGTCGATTCAGTTTGCTCACATCTGCCAACCAGGAAGAACACATTTTTTATATATCCATATTGGCATATTCTTTCATTGTATAATTATATAATTCAGAGTATTTTTACACTTCCCCAACGAATTTTATATTAAACATCTAGAAACAGAATCTTATCCCCTCTCATGCACTACCAATCGCATGTGACGAGAGTCGTACAAGACGAGGAGATTTGCAATTCTAGTCGACCACTAATCGCCCCGTCTACGGAGCTCAATGCAACAGCGAAGGAACTTTGGTGGTGGGGAGAGACCTACGCGATTAAAATCGAGTCGACAAGTTCAAGCGTCGACCCATGTGCGGATTGCCTTAGGGTTTGCTTATTTGCATTTTATGATGTATTGTATTTGAGGTTTGTCGAGGTGGTCATATTAAATTAGAGTGAAATTCAGATAAGGAATCAATTAATACGTTTTTTTGCATTGGCCAACCCTGTATTCAGATCTTTGTTACATAATTTTTTCTATCAATCATTTTCAAATGCACTATAGGCGTGGCAATGAAGCAAATACCAAATTTTTGCAGTAGGGTGGATCACAATGAAACTTTTTGCATTCGATTCGTATTAGTGCCAGGAACTTTTGTGAACAAAAAGGATGTGGAAATGAAAATTGCATTTCGAAGTGATGAAACTGATAAATTTTTAAATAAATATGAAATAATTGACGGAAAGTAATTCAATATTATTACTTAAGAGTTTTTGGGGTCACTGAACATGAATAACATGACGGAAATGATCGCAGAGGTACTTGGGCCTCGTCTCCTGGAGTTTTTTTTTTGAAAATTTGATACAAAATCAGTGCAAACTCATTACTTCGTTTTTTGGGGCCCCTGAACACTAATATCAAGTCGGTGACGATGTGCGAGGCACCTAGTACACAGGATTGGCCTCGTCTCCTAGAGTTTTGTGTAAATTCGATACAAAATCAATGCAAACTCGTTACTCGTGGGGTTTTCGGATAGCTGAATACTAATATCATGCCGACGATTGTGTCCGAGGAACCTTGTGCTCAGGAGACGGCTGGTCTCTTGGAGTTTATGAATTGATAAACAATGTCGGTTAATAGTGAAATAAACTGGGAAAGTTTTGGGCAAATCCCGAAAGATAGATATCAAGAAGTCAATAATATAATACCAGGTTTGGATTTCTAAGGGATTAACATCTTGAATAAAAAAATAGATAATTGGTGAATGAAACTGGGGAGAATATGAGAAGTGATAGGGAAATAGGTGAAAATTTAGAGAATGCGTCTTGTTAAGTTTCAATTTGAACTCTTTTTATTAGCGGAGTTCAATACGTGGGGCACCAAGTTGTTATGGTTTATATGTATGACAACAATTCATTTAGTCTAATGCTTGTATTAACGTTATTCTGGTCTTTATAGTGTGTAATTTATTTATATAATTATATACTATAAATATACCAATCATAACCTTAATGCAAATTAAATTCTCAGAGCTATTTGTGCGTCTAGTTAAACACGAGTTTCTAAATATTTTCGAAATGTAAAAGGTAAATAACTAAATTGGAAACACAAATAAATTCATCCATTAAACTAATAATAAACAATACCATACATATAATAATAACAATTGATTCTATAGAAACGGAATTAATATGAATACATTTAATACGGGAAAGATTCCAAATTGTTGAATGCCACTAATAAAAACATTTCTTGTCAATTGAAATTGTCTGTATGAATTTAATGATGAATTTCGAACGCATAAAATTTCCATATATTTTAATTCACACAAAACAAATCAAATGAAACCGAAGTTATCTACTTACCCGCATTTGGTAGGCTCAGAAGAGATATCACAGCTCGCAAAGCAAATGTTTTTAATTCGGTTAGTTTTTCCTGGTCTTGCCTAAGAGCGTCATTTGTTAATTCCAACGAAAATATATTATTAAGTGGCTCAATAAACAATTCGGTCGCTAAAACAAATTAATATTTTTAAGTTGGATGTGACAGAAAAAGCGGTAGTTCCCTGATTAAACTACGTTTGATTCGTTGATATTTAAAATGGTCACTTTCTATGGCCAATCTTTCGAAGCGTCAAAGAGTGAAGTTCAGATCAGTATTTGACGTTATTTTACAGCGCTCTGCATTATTTTGTATTCGGATAGCTTATGATACTTGGATACTTTAAACGAAGGTATCCAAAAAGATTCTGATTATTCCATCACAATGATCGAATCAGTAGCCACTAGTTTTGAACCCAAATTGATAATAAATAAATACGAAAATCCCATCAGGACTCTTGTATAGAGAATGTTTATTAAAGGTAAAAGCATTACAACTGGTTAGTTTAAATATTTCATCGTAGTTCTAAAAGAAAGGACTAACTAAGTTTCCAGAGACATTTCTTTTAAAAAATCGTTACTGACAACCAGTTGTTACATATATATTACATACAGTCGATCCGCCGGATCTTTGCATATCGTAATCATTCTTATTATAGGAAATAAATCAAAACATGTGAGTCAAACGTATGTCGGCTATACGAATTATTATAAAAATTAGAAAATGGCTAATATTACAATTGACGTTTTTATACTTCTCTTTTATTTCATTTATTGCATTTTAAAAACTGGGTACGTATACATTTATGAACGTGATTTTACAAGTTGTCCAATAACATCTACAGTAAATAAATATTTAAACCATAGTAATCAGAAATTAAAGTATTTTTATTGAATATAAGCATAATGTTTCTTATTGCCTGTTGACGGAGTTTTAGCTATATTTAAATAATTAATGTCAATTTAGAGGTTAAAAAAATATATTATTCAATATTAGCTAATACATGAATTCTTACCTTAATAAATTGAACATGAAGGTAAGGGTTAGTCGTTACAACAACTGTTTGTTAAAAAATATGTATATTTAAAGTATGAAAAAGGATTGATTATTTAAATCAAACGAAAATAATTTATAAAAATATTACAAACTCTGTCAAAACAAAATTTCCAATTGACATGTCAATTGTCAGTAGACGAATCAATCAGAGATCATTGTTCTATGGCTGTCTTTGTTTAATGCATGGTGTTGTGTATGGACAGGCGGTTTAAGTTAATAGTTTTAGTTTCTGTTAGTAGGAAAGAGACGTAACATAAAAAATGATTCGTGAATAATGTCATACTTGTGCAAAGATCCGGCGGACCGACTGTATATAAAGTATATAGAAGTGAAAAATGATCATAAAAAGAATTCCAGAATTGCAGGAAGCAAACAGTTTTGGCTGTACCACATTTTTAGATTTTGATGCCCTTGACCAACGTTTTACGTGACCTAGTGGATCAATAGTATCATAATTGGATAATATAGAACACAATTGGCATACCATTACCATACTAGCCATGGCAGGGTTACTTCGGCGCCCCTAAATGGATGATTCAGCACGTCACTTACGAGCATATACAGAGAATTGGTTGTAGAAACGATAATTTTAAATTAAATAAACACCAATACACTGAAGGAAAAATAGCCAAAAATAAATTACTTACCTTGAGATACTTCTCTTGGACACACTAGTGTAAGTTTTTCGATTAAAATAAATGTAAATACTTGTATATCGCGGTGGTCGTCTAGTCCACGTATAACATGTTTCATAAATTCAAATAAATCTATTTTGTGGGATAAACAGTTTAGCACCGTGTACAAGCATTCGTATGCCGCCTTTCTAGTGTCCAAACCATTATCAATTATTAGTCTGAACGGTCCCTGTTCTATTTCCGTAATCAAATTAACCTGAAAAATTAAACTTCTAAATTATGAAGGCATTATTAAAGGTTACTAGGTTGTATGTTTCGATTTTGAGCAAAAACTTTGCATCATGTCCCGAAAGCTGATTTAAATTATATTCTTTGACGTGAATTGGAGAGTGAAAATGTGGAAATTGTATTAATTATAATATATAACTTGAGAACAATTGCAAGCCAAATGTTAAGGTTCCGCGAGGTGCGCGAAATGAAATACTTACAGTCACTCGACATTTTGAAAAATCTTACTGTAAACGTACCTTTACCACCGTTTCTTCATAAATTTGAGGTAAAATAGACTCTAACAAATGTGTAACAAGCACTGGTTTCTTATAGACAGCGGTATTAACGGTTGCTATTGCTGCCCTTCTTACGTGTACGTCTGAGTCCTTAAAACTAACCAAAAAGTCTTGAATGTATTCTCTTAATAATAGATCAATTGTTGAAGGCTAAAAATAAAAGTCAAATTTAGTTAAGTTTTATAATAAATAGGATTATTCGGTAGGTAGGTTGTGATATCTTGTTGTTTTCCTTCTAAATTGATTGCATCTAATAACTGTTAAATTTGACGTTGTTATTTTGCAAAGCGTTTCGATATCTGTCTTTATCACTGTATATACACTCAATTTGTATGATATATTTCATGTTTTAAGGAAGGTCTACAAATAAAGGCTATATCTAAATATTAATAGAGAAAAGGGATTCATTCGAAAAGATGCAAAAGGACACCAAAAATACCCCAAATGTTGAAAATGTTATCAGATGGATATGAAAGATATTAAAAGAGAGCAATATAGATCAGGAAATTAAATCACACAGTTAAGAAAAGAGATTATTGAATTCTTGATTGATACTTAAATAAAAAAAATTAGAAAGATAACAGAGCTTAATGAAAAGGCAATACATATACAGCGATACAGCTGTTTCAAATTTTAATAAATATGAGGGGAAGATATATGCAAACATACTTCCCCTCAAAAGCCGAATCTAGTTGACCTGGTTTTGCTCCACTCTTAGTAGACAAACGGCTCCCTCAGATCCTTGAAAAAGGGTAAACAAAATTCAATGAACCAAAAAGTTTACCGTTAGTGATGAATCCAAAATTCTCCATGAGTACATGTGAAATAAACTTAAGCTTCCTTCTAATTTCCATTCATACTAAAGGAATGTCTAAATATTTTGTAAACAAATAAGAAATTGAAAAGGGAAATTCCCAGTGATTGGCTGTATACCATAGTTTAAAAAAAATTTACAATGAAGTAAAAACTTTTTTTTATAAAATGGTATAAAATTTTATTATTCAAATTTTTAAAACTTATCCAAAATGGATTAATGAATTTTCAGAACGTTTTCGATAATATCAGATCATCCCCAGTGAAAAATCTAAAAGTATAACCACTTAAAAATAAAAACAAAAGGGATAAAATTTTGACTGTTAAACTGAAAATGTGGTTATTACTTACGTCTATATAGTATTTGGATTTAGCCACATGATGAGGTCAGATCCCTTAAATTACATAATCTCAGTAACTAACATTAAGACACTAGGTCGATGGTAAAGGATTACATTTTTTAGAGAAAATACAATTTTCCAGCTCTTACGCTGAACTCAAATAAAAAGGAAACCTTATGCCTCGAGAGGTAACAACCAACTATTGACAGAAGGAAGTAAAAATTGTTTTGAAATGACCAGACCTTCAAGACAAGTGATAAGTAGTTTATTTAAAAAAATCTTCACATATTATATGCCCAATAAGGGTGTTATTTAAAATTAAACTTATATTATTGTTTTAAATGATATATAATAAAAATTATGTTTATTTGTTGTTGAAGAAAAAAGAATAATTGTATTATGAATAATTAAAAAGTTAAATATTTGCTTTGAAGTGATGACGTCATTCAATAAACTGAGTTATTAAAATGAGGATTTTTATAATAAACATCAATAATGATAGGTTGAATTTGCAGAATATAATGTTGATACTATGAAGGTTTTGTAGAAATGACCTAAGAATTGGAGATTCTGATTGAATTCAAAGAGTATTGATGGTCGCCTATGTGTAAGAGTCTGCAAAAATGAAATTCATAATATATACAGATTGAACGAATTTAAAACGGATCATACAATTTAATATATGTCTGTTTGAACTGCATTTGAAATAGTGGACCAATATAAAACTTGGACAAAAATAAATCCATACCCGGTGATAGACATTGTATAAAATATCGTTCAAGTATCCGTCTCCTTTTAGAACGCACCATAGTCTAGAGCGCAGCCCAAAGTCAATGTTGCCAATCGCCGTGTAATAATCCGATTTGCGGATGTTTTTGAGAGTTATATCTTCTTCGTATCTTTAAATAAATCGGATATTTGCCTATATTTTTCATTGTATTTACCAATCTACTACAACAGACTAATAACAAAAATAAACTTAATGGTTTGTAGTTATTTCAGAAGTTTGTAGTTATTTTAGAAACATCTAGAGGAATGATATTGGCAACACCGCTCAAAATCTCCATCTCCGATAAACGAAAGAGGGGCTTACCTAAAGCCGGCCACTCACGATACAGCGGCGTGGTTCAACTTCGTTTTTAACTACACACTTGCTTTGATCATATTATAGAAAATCGAAATGGCTTGATTTAGCGAGAATTTTTTAAGAGAGTTTTTTGAATTATATAAAATACAAGAATGCTTATAGCGAATAAAAGGTAAAACGTATCACGATAGAAACGCCCGAAAACAGGCAATGGACATTCTAGTTTTAAAGTTCCAAGAAGTAAACAAAGATGCGAATGAAGAGTATGTAAGAAAAAAAATTAACAATTTTAGAACATCCTATAAAAGAGAATTAAAATTAGCATTGCAGTCCAGTAAATCGGGTGCAGGGGCAGACGAGATTTATTTTGCACCAAAATCTTGGATTCTTTGCACCAGAATCTACGTTTTATTTTAGGTTTCTTTTTACGCTTAGTTATACACAAAGTAAGAGACGCTAAAATGATTGTTTGATTTGACATGGTCGAGAACCGAACAAATACTGCGGCGCAGTATGGTGTGTGGGCGCACCAGATATACCAACAAATTGAACAACGCCTCTGTCCGATTATGTCGAACGACACCGCTGTACCGTGAGTGGCCGGCTTTAGGAAGCGATAGGTGGTTTGACCACCTATGAATGAGTTCTTGAATTAGTTCAGAATCCAGCAGCCCGTTGAAGTATTGGATTTTTATAACATAATTATTTGACAACCTTTTGTTGGCCAGCCACCTAGACCGGAGTTGAGCCGAAACACATATATTTCGTATATTCCGAATTTAACTCGTTCAATCGTATGGAGAACCTAGAGTTTAAAAAAAATGGTATATAAATATTGTCAACTTATAATTATTTAAATGTGTGTTGTAATCACAAAAGGATGTAATATATGAAAAAAAAGGGGTAGAAACATATGTATTAGTACCAAGAAGGTTGGTTAAAATACTCTATACTACGTTCCACGTTTAGAAAATAACATTGCGGAGATAGGGCCATGTATTTCTTATGGACGATAGCAACGCGGCGTTGCCACGACACACACAAGCACAATTTAGGGTTGTATAATTTGTATTTTTGTTTCCACAAACATAAATTAAATTAATGTTTTTTAACGTAATTGACCAAAAGTGCCCATTCGAAACAAAAGATGAAAAGTAGAGAAAATGATTTTAATTAGATAAATAGTATTTACAAAAAATAATTTTATTTCATCTTATATTAATTATAGTAACGACAGTTTATTTGTTTTTCGGTAAGAATACGATATGCCATGAATCATAGAAATCAGTAGAAAATATTGACCGCTTGGAATGCGTATATCTAATTACTAATTGCAACTTAAAATAATACGATGTGCGTATGTCAGCTATTTTATGTCGTTCTCTGACTACATAATAATAATAAGGCTTTTATTTAGTAGTTATTCTGACTTTACAGTTAAATGTTAATTGAAAATGAAAATTCAAAAATTAAGCAAAGGGAATATCTTGGACATCCGTGCAAAAGAGAGTGTCTGAGAGTTTTGGCAACACTGATCTCCATAAGCGTAATGTTATTTTCTTAACTTGAAACAAAGAATAGGCAATTTGGATTTATGGGGTCCCTACAGACGAGAGTTTCTTTATGTGTTTAGAAAAAGTGCAGTATCTAACTGTATTACAAAATTTAACAAATTTCTATATTTTTTTTTAATTAAATTTGTGGCAAGGAGGTAGGAACAAAACGGGATGTTATGTTGACGATTATGTCTTCTCCCACTGGCTATATCTGCAGGGCATAAATTTATGATAAAGAAAACTGAAATGCTGATGGGAGATGCTTTGAGAACTAGAGGAGTTAGAGGACGAGATAAGTAAACGGAAAAATGTTTACGATTTTTTCGAAATACGAAACTGCTGAAAGAGGATAGAGTAGAGTACAAATGGGACAAGATAAGGGAATTAATAGATAACAGAGACGAAGGACAGGAAATCCCTATAATAACATTATCTGAATTGACGGAAACCTTAAAAGAGGTTAAAAACGGAAAAGCCGCACGGCCTGGAGACATTCCCATAGAGCTGGTTAAATATGGGCCGACTGCACTTTTAGAATTAATAGTAGACCTTTTTAATAAAGGTATGTGTGGAGACCAGGAAATTCCTAAATATTGGAATAAATCTTATATGAGCTCCATATATAAGAGAGGGAATAAAAGAGACTGTTCCAATTATAGAGGTATTAGTGTGACGAGCTCTGTGGGCCGGTTGTACGGCAGACTATTAAAGAAGAGGGTTGAAAGACAGATACAAGATATTGAAGAACAAAGCGGCTTTCGTACCGGGAGATCCTGCTTTGATATTATATTTATCCTACGACAAATAATTGAAAAGCGTGTCGAACGAAGTAGAGACCCATTTGGTATTTATAGACCTTTAGAAAGCATATGATAATGTCCCGTTAAAGAAAATGTTTGAGGTCCTCGAAAGGTCCGGATTAGATTCGACGTATATCCGAGCGATATATAAATTGTACGAAAATGCAGTTAGTTGTGTAAAAATTGGAACCAGAACTTCAAATGAATTTAAAGTCACTAAAGGCCTAAAGCAAGAATGCTGTTTGTCACCGACACTCTTTAAAATATACGTCCAAGAAGCATTGAGGAATTGGAGAAATAAATGTAGATTTATGGGCATCGAAGTGGGACAAGAAACTCTGTATACATTGTTGTTTGCAGATGATCAGGCGGTGGTTGCAACCGAAGAGGAAGATATAAATTATATGATTCGAAAATTATTTGAGGAATATGCCAAATGGGGGCTTACTGTAAACATAAGCAAAGCAGAATATTTAAAAATTGGAGGAAATACCACAGATCAGTGGTAGATAAGCATTATATCAGCAGATGGCAGAGTTAAGATAGATGTACAAAACCGAATAACCCAAGGGAAAAAATGCACCCGAATACTGAATTCATTACTGTGGTCTAATAAAATAAAGATACATACCAAACTTCGTGTATACAGAGCAATTGTAGAACCGATTACCACATATGGTGCCGAATGTTGGACGATGACAAAGAATGAACGAGATAAAGTAGACGTTGTGGAAATGGATTATCTTAGAAGGTCATGTCGAGTATCGAGAATGGAAAGAATCAGGAATGAGGAAATACGAAACCGTACAGGACTTAGAGATACTCTTTCAGGTAGAATACAAGGAAGGCAATTACCAAAGAAAGCCTTAATGTATGTTCCGTCAGAAAGAAGGAAAAGGGAAAGACCATCAAATTCCTGGAGAAGAGAAATTACAAAAATAGGACCCCCGTTATATGAAGATGAAAAATTTTTAAAAATGTGTGGAATGATTATTGATCGAAGTTAGAGGGGGCGAAAATGGGTATGTGAAGATTATCTGTTGTCACAGTAAGAAAAAAGTTAATATGATGTTAATAGGAGGGGGCGTAGAAGGTTGCGCTAAATTGAAAACATTAAAAATGGTAGGAAACCTCAGATAGACTTAGAAAGACTAGTAGGATGAATGTTTGGAATAAATGATAGGATAGATGCAAATGAAAAAGAAAGGTGCTGGCCAAGTAGTGATGAGAAAATCATGAATTGTAAGAAGAACAATGGAATAATACTAAAGAAAATAATTGTCGGTGTATGGCAGTGAAGTCACGATTGAAAGAGAGGTCATGATTGACGCAATCGGGGCAAGTCCTAATATCTCTGACAATTTCCAGATATTTATACAGATATAAACGGAGTATGTTTTGTCTTGAATGTTATGAATCAAGTATACACTGTCTGAAATGTTTAAGTGATGTTTTTATTGACTTTGAGATAATGAGAGAAGGTGGAAATATTGTCACGTTCGGAGTGTTCTGCTGATCTGGTGGATCTATATGTAAACAAGAAATATTTTATTTACTTTCATCGACACTTTTCTTTATTTTATAAATTACTATTTATATTTAATTTTTTACATTTTTATTGTAAATACATTACTCACGAAACCTTATATTTATACATAAAATACAGGTAATAAAAAACTCACCTGGTTTGAAATAGTTAAGTTAAAAGCCGCCATGGCGGTAAATCTAATTGGCGGTGATGGGGAGTCAAGTAGCAATTGTAACTTTGGTAGACAGTTTGTAGGGTCTATTAACGTTAATTTTCCCAGGCCCTCTGCCACTGAAACTCTTATTCCTTCTTCATGGTTTCCAGAGTGTTTGAACAATTCTTCCCAAACTGAAGCGACGTATAGAAGAAATTGCTGTTGGACATCGATGCTCTGAGCAAAATAGGTTATCACCTAATAAGAGAGAACAAAATCTATTTACAACAAATGTTTAGACGCTTCTGAAACTATTTTACACTTATTTACCACTTATTGCCGATTTCTTTAAACGATTTCCGGACTGGAAGTTGATATAACAAACATATGTCAACCAATTTTAAGTATCACCTTTGTAATACATAATATATTGGTTAAGATCAATTAGTATTTTCTCCTATTTCACAGCACGCAGAGAAACTGCGCTGAGGAAATAATCGATTGTTTAGTTACTACTATGTAGACATCTCCCGCCATGCGAGACTCCTGGGAGTAGCAATTCATTCTCTAGCTTCACTTGGGACAAAAATAAAACAATACCAAATAAACCAAACGGATACGCGAAAGGAATAACGTAACCTCAATCATAAAAACCAGGAACCTATGGAGCCAGAGACAAGAAATACTGAAAAGTAATTCGTTTAATCACAAAAACACTAACAAGCTCAATATGGATGAAAGAGGTCAAGTTGAACCTAAAGACAAGGGATGGAAGAATGTCCGTTCTGAGAAAAACACTTATGATGCACATCTTAGGAAGAAAAAGGAATCACCAGCGAAAAAAGTTATCCTAGGGACAAACGGTAAAACATACAAGAAAAGGAACACTACCACGTTTGGATACGTGTGTCACGTTCACTCAACAAATCTACAGTTGATGACAGAACTGTACCCCTGCAGTATGTTCTTAGTTGTTTTGCGGATGTTTATTGGTTTAAACCTTTGTAGAGTCTGCTAATGTACATATAGAGAACAATATTGTATATAATGAAGAGGATGATATTATTTATTTGATTTGATATTCTCGATCAACGTCAGCACTGAACCCGTCGTTAAGAGACTCGGGATATCAAGAACGTCGATGAGCGCCTACACTGCGAGCTAATAATGAAAAATAGTAAGAATCGGCCAATTCTTGATGAAATACGAAATGATCCCAGAATGTTTAAAGAGGATATAAAAATGTGCATAGTTCAAGACAAACAGAACATAGTAGATTGAAAATTAAGAAGAGAAATTACCGATTTAAATGTTCGATGTTCTTATGTTACTTACATGAGAACATGCAGGAATAAATAAAATGTATAAAAATATAAGGAAATAAGAAATAATCTGGAACGGGTTACGGAGAGATGTTGAAGAATATGTGAAGAGATGCGAAGACTGCCATAAGGCATAAGCACTCGATAATGACCAAACAACCCCTGACTATCACATCGATAGCAAACAAAGCGCATTACGACTTGATATTTACAGATCTGGTAGGCTCATTTGAGATGGATGACAATGGAAATTAAGAAAATGTATAGAAGGATCCCTAACAGAAAACCAAGAAACCGAAAAAGTACCCAGAAAAGTAGTAAAAAAACCAAGGCACAAAGTTTATAGTAAGAAAACAGGCGCATTGCTGCAAATAAAGCATCTAAACTCCACAGCTTATCACCACGAGACAATTGGAGCTGTAGAAAACACTCATAAGCATTTAAATGCCGTCAACAAAATTATTATAGCTAATTTTTCAGCTAAAGCACTATAATAGAACAGGAAGCAGGAAGAAGAAATTCAAATGCGTATCTTGGACTAAAACTGTCAAAATCCCACAAGTTGAAGTACTTGTGTACAACATTACTGTTTTTCATACATTTCGGTACACTTAGCAGCATGTTACCATAATACAATATTAACGATTATCCTTTGGAACTAAAATACAGACTACAAGTAGCTACTAAAGAAGCCAGAGAAACGGTGCCACGATCAAAATACATTAGAAATAAAACATATGTCAAAACAGGTACAATAACATGTAAACCAGGAGACAAGGTATTGGTAAAGACCGAGTCGACTTAAAAACTATAAACACCTAACAATATTATAAATAAAAATGATAACACATAGTCATTCATAAGAATAATGTTTATATAATACTGATTGAACACAAAAGAGATAATAATAAAACTTAAATTACATAAAAAAATTTGATAGTGAGTAAAGAAAGTGAAAAGAACACTATTATATACCACTACGAATTAAAATTAGGGATTCAACATTTGCAAATTTTTTCTGCCGAACGAATTTTTTTATGTAAATATTAGGTAAACATAATGTAGGGATAAACAAGGTAATTTAATGATAAGGTAAAAATGAGGAGAAGAGAAATGAAAGAAAACGATCACTTATGATTCCTTTCATTTTGGTTAGGTTAGTAAGGAAAGAAAATCTTAATAAATTCAAAGCAAATTGTTTTACATGCGCTCGCATTGCAATTAGTTAAATGCGGAACCGCATATTTAAAAATGAAAAATGTAAATCAAAGAGTCCATATTTCAATCCAGTGTATTGTTGCCCAGCGTAATTTAATGTCAATTTTCATAACGTTGAAGTTTGTAATGAAGTAGAAAAGTACCATTTCTTTCTTCATGTAACATGAACATGTACATGTCATCCTACTCTCTAGTTGGGTTAGGGTAGTGGAAGAAATATTGTAATATCCGGTAATTAAAATAAGCCAAATAACTAGTCGAAAGACAATTTAAAAAAGACGAAAATACTTATCGAGATTTACAGTGATCCATTGTTGGTTGGTACCTGGTCCCTTACATTATATTTACTAAGATTGCAATAAGTAAATACAAAATAGACTAAGTATAAAAGGAAATGTGTATTATTTTACCTTGTTTAAGGAAATTAAGAACCAGTACTGTAATGCTGGTGTCTGACATCCTATTAGGATGTGTGGTAAACACTGGGCCAAGTTTCCCACGCATAGACCTGCAAGGGCCCAACTTGCAGCTATTTGTACATCAGTCCATGCAGATGAGAACAAAAGACATATGTCTTCCTTCAAGTTTGGAATACAACATGAATTGCTGAAACAAAAATCAATCTCCTCTATGGTTGTTTGCCATCACATTGAACCAAATTACTCTATCTACTGCCGCTCTGAATAAACCTGGGGCCGTCATTCCCGTTCATGTTCATAGGTTCCGCGGCCACGATGTTCTTCTGCGCTCGGCTGAACTTCAATTTTCTATTTTGTCCTGCAGAATAAGCTGCAGCAGGTGGTACTTTCCATTTTGTACGTTTGATAGTTAAGAGGAATTCTAGTTCTCCACCAATGAATTCTAAGATGGTTTCATTAGATATTGTATAATATATCTAATAAAACCATCAGAATTCTTATTCGGATATGAATATTGAGGGAGAGATTACAGATTGTAATCTCTCCCTCAATATCCATGCCTCTTGATTTTTCGATGTTTCATTTTCTTTGACTTGAGTTCTTTGAGTTTGCTATGCTTGACTCTATCGACGGTTTTTTCAGAATCGTCGTCATGCACTTGATGAATAAGGACTTGTATGGAAAATAGAACCTTTAAGGTGCCAAGACTCCTTCTAAAGCCTAATTGTGTATCTCTTATGTTTTCCTCTAGGTTTTTGTATACTCGTGTTTGCATAATGCTAAGTAAAGCTTTCAGAGCGTGGCTCATTAGACAGATTATTCTATGATTGGAGCATTTATTTGTATTGGACGTTTTGAGAATCGGAATAAACGTTGACAGAAGTCATTCAGTCAGTATAAAAACTTACAAATGAGGTAAACAACTTCTAATATATATGTATAATGGTATATGTTTATTATATAATGTAACCTTGTCCAAGAGGATTCAAAGTTCAAAACGTTTTCCAAGCAACCAATATTGGCTGATATCTACCGTAGGACACTAACGTCCTCGCTTCGAGTAGGGATCGGTATGCTCGCTTAAAGTGAATTTTTCTAACATCGACCTCATTTCACACCTTTTTTAAAATTTCCAATATGTAATCTAAGAGTTATTAGACCTTACTATGTGACTAGTTTTAACTACTATTAAAATGTTTTCACTGATTATGTTCTAGTAAGACCGAAAATGTTTTTAAATTTTTATCCTTTTGTATAATTTTAAATTTTATAGTAATCATATATCCATTAGAAGTTGTTTACTTCATTGTTAGCATTTCAATTACTTTTATAAATAAAAACATAACAGTGACAAATAACACTAAAAATTCATGTCGGGATTAAAAAAGAACTGACTGACACAATGCTTGTTAGCAAAAGACAACGACAGGAATATACCATATCATGTACCCTACTCACCATAACTAATATATATCCAAAAAGAAGAATGTATCTTTAAAAAGGAGAATATATGTATCTTTTAAAACGTGAAGGATTTCACCTACTTGGATTCGCTAGCAATGTTCAATAAACAGTAATGAAGAAGTTAAGAGAAGAATACTTACAATTTATTATTTTTACTGGGACTAAGCCACAATTTTACTTTAAAATAAGTTTGTTTTGACGTTTTGATTTCCCCTCTGAAAATAGCTCTCAAAATACAAAACATTATTTAATTAAAGAAAATTTGTTTTTTACTTGGTAAAAAGAATTCTAATAATTTAATGTTATCATATGGACAATTCAATTATATTATACATTTTAAAGTAGGTGACTTAAAATGATATTATCAATATTATAAGTTGCGTTTCTAGAAGAACTTTGTTGGAAAAAATCATAGCATGTGTTTTATCATTAAAAAGACAATCACATGCAATGATGACAGTAAAATTCTCCTGTTAGTGATCCCACAGTAACATGATCCTATCCCGACTTGCAAAGTACTTGGTCTTACATTTAGTTTACTTTCAACACTAACATCAAACTTCGATTTTATGTTATTTTAAATCATAAATATGATATATTTTCTTTCTATTGATTTCCTCTTTAATATGGGTAACCAGATGTTACTGTCTGTCGAGGAGTTTGCGACGCAATTGGTTTCATTTAACATAATAAGAGCCGCTTCTTCGATTTTTTTTACCAACTATTTCTTTCAAGACTATACTTAAATCTTAGTACAGAAATGTACGTTCATTTTCCTAAGCCTCTTCACATATGTGAAATCTATCAAATTCTCTATTTTTAATATTATAAGATTGATGTTCACTTATTCCAACATTTAATGGTCTCGATGTTTCACCCAAATAAAAACGATCGCATTCACAAGGTGTTTTATAAATACAATTATTCGGTCTTTCTTGTTCATTGTTAGATTTTCTTCGTATTACGTCTTGTGAATGTTATAGGATCCCGTTCTAAGTTGTTCTTGTCCATCCCGTCTATTCAGGGATAATCAAGGAATCAAGGAACAAGGATAATCATTTTTAATAAAACAGATGTTAATAAATGTTTCTCCTCTAATAACGAATTTTCGTTATCATGTAAGTATTTAATGATTCCATTTTTTATAAAAAAATTTCAAAAATGGACAGAATCAAACAGATAAACTTAAAACGGATTCCTATAATATTCACAAGACATAATACGAGGAAAATAACAATATCGTACATGAAAGGAGATAAATTCAACATTTCAACAATATTTATAACATCAAATCATTGAGATCTAACAATAAAACATTGAAAGCACTTTCTCAAGTGATCTATTTTTGGTATGCCTTTACACTTTATGGTGTTCAACTGAATAAGTTGAGGGGGGGAGAACTCTTTGTCTCTTTGTCAAGTCGGTCATTCAGAATTATATCTGTATTTTTTAATTTGTTAATTTTCATAGGTTCTAATAGATAGTTTAAGGCCTTTATTTTGAATGTGAAGAATTTAGAATTGGACATTAGAAGACTGATTATGGCCTAGAAAATGAAGTACGTATGTAGAATCTTTTTTTTATTATTGAAAACCCTTTCGTGTTCTGCTATAGGAATGTTAAAAATTCTACCAATTTGACCGAGATAAGTTTTTTGGCAAATTTAAGTTTTATAGACCACTGTGTTAAGTGCTTTTTCTTTTGGTTCTTGTTGTTCTTAATATATTATCTGAAATTGTTGTTTGTTCTGAAAGCTGGTGTTATTCCTTCCTTTTTTATGTGTTTAGCTATTTTTGTTGATATCTTGCCTGTTTTCAGAACAAATAACTTAAATTAAAAACAAGAACCAAGAAAAAGCATTTACACAGTGGTCTATACAAACTCAAATGTGGCGATTGCCCAGAAACTTACATCGGTCAAACTGGTAGAACTTTTAACAAACTTATAGCAGAGCACAAAAGGGATTTCAATAATGAAAAAAACAAATTATGCAAGTATGCAGTTCACTTTCTAGACCAGAGCCATTCTTTTAATGACCAATTCCAATTTTTTCACATTCGAAATAAAGGCCTTAAACTATCTTTGTAGAATCGATGGAAATTAACAAATTAAAAAATATGGATTATAATTCTGAATGACCAATTTGGGACAAAAGTTCTCCCCTCATCAACTTATTCAGTTGTCGAAACAGCTGTAGTGATAATAAATTATAGTAATTTTTTTGTGGAAGTGTTGAACACAGAAGTTTTCAGTGTTTTATTGCTAGATACAATGAATTTCCATCAGTAATGATCGAATCCATCACTTACATTGCGATCTACTTTATCTAAAACTAAACCTAACAATGAACAAGAAAAAACAAAGAAATTGTATTTATAAAGTATCTTGTGAATGAGAACATTTTTCTTCTTCTTCTAGTTCCATGACCGTTATCGATCGTTGGATATCATGTTGGCTACCATATTCGCTATCGTGACTTTATTGACAGCAGCTCTAAATAACGATGTAGTTGATTTTCCATACAATTGCCTTAGATTTTTCAGCCATGATGCTCTTCTTCTACCAGGACCACGATTACCTTGGATCTTTCCCTGAATGATCAGATGTAAAAGATCATATTTTTCAGGGTGTCTCATAATATGATCGAAGTATTCCAGCTTGCGTTTCTTTATTATATTGATCAGTTGTGTTGTTTGGTTCAGCCGTCTAAAGACCTCCTCATTTCTAACTCTGTCGACCCAGCTTATTTTCAGTAGTCGTCTGTATACCCACATCTCAAAGGCTGTCAAGCGTTTAAGCATAGCCTCAGTTAGGGTCCACGCTTCTACTCCATACAGAAGGACAGGAAAGATGTAGCAAGATATCATACGAACTCTAAGGTCAATGCTAAGATCGTGACTGCAAAGCACGTTTCTCATTTTTACAAAGGCAGCTCGGGCTTGTTCTATTCGGCTTTTAATTTCTACGGTTGGATCCCAGCTCTCATTGATATTACTGCCGAGATACATGAGTTTCTCTACTCTGTCCAGTGTGGCATCTCCGACTTTTATACCGTCATCATGTATATAATTTTGTTTGCTAACTATTATATATTTAGTTTTTTTAACGTTGAGTTTTAATCCATACTGATCACAAGTCTGTTTTATTTTGTTCATTAGATTTTGAAGGTCTTCTCCGCAATTGGCAATGACTAAGGTATCGTCGGCATATCTAATATTGTTGACGGTTACTCCATTCACAATAATACCTTCGGTTGTCTCCATTAAGAACATTTTTACTTAGGTGAAACATCAAGATCATTAAATGTTATAATAAGTGAACATTAATTTTATATCCAAAATAGAGAATTTGATAGATCTCAAATATGTATACAAATATGGGACAATTAACAGAATTCAGATGAAATATTGAAGTATAGTTCTGAAAGAAACAGACGGTAAAAAGTAAAAATAAAAGAAGCGCCTTTTATTATGATAAATGAAACCAGTTGCGTCGTAAATTCCTCTACAAAATGCAGTAGGATCTGGTTACCCATATTAAAAGATGAAATCAAGAAAGAAAATGCCAACAACATATCGATAACCAACATCAGTATTTTAAGATAACACACATATAAAATCACAGTTTGATGTTAACATTGTGAGTACACTAAATGTAACACCAAATACTTACCACGTTGAGGTCCTCATAATTTACTACGGGATTACGTATGACGTAAAATTTTACTGACATCATTGCATATGGTTGTCGTTTTAAAGACAAATCACATCCTGTGATTTTTCTGACAGTTTTCGACAGATAAAATTGATTTCATGTAATCGAAAGCGTGGTCCAATAAACTCGTCCCAGGAACGAAACTCAAAAATATTGACAATATCATTTTAAAATCATCTACTTTAAAATGTATAATATATCTTTGAACTGTCGAAATTAATCTCTCAGATAAAATTAAATTAAAAGAATTTTTTATCGCCAAATAATAAACAAAAATTTGTTTATTTGTATTTTGAAAACCCTTTCAGAAGTGGAAATCGAAACGTCAAAATAAACTTATTTTAAAGTATTACTTAGATTTATTAAGGACAACTGGAAAAAGAAAAAGTTGGAATGAAGGAATATATTAAAGCAGGTTAAGCATCATAAAAGTTAGGTTAGGTAAGTCAATGATAAAATACGGAATAAAGGAAGATATTATTATGTCGGATATTTAGGGTGATATATGGAAAATATGGGATTTATAACAAATTAGAGAAGGATAATGAAAGAATAACTTGGATGAAAAATTTAATAAAACATATACAATTAAAAATACTTATTTTTAAAAATACTTAATTTTGTTATATTATTGATATACTTACATTCTGCCAATTTCTCCTATGAACAATAACAGAAATACTTTTTGAAACACCGTTGTCGCACTATGAATTTCACTGATAAATGGTGGAATTATTGGTATCTCAGATTGTGATACGGCAGTAACCAACATGACGGCCATACACTTGGCGAGCGAATGGAATGGCTGCTCGTAAACAAAGCGATTTGTGTTTGACGCGACAGTGGTTACTAGTACCGAAAGTTCGTTCGACAAAATTGTATAAGAAACTTCTGGAAATTTGGATAAAATCAATGCCTTACAAAACTCCAATAAGTAATGTAAGACCGTATCTGAAACAAAATGTTTATTGATAATACTTTAAATCTTGATAATACTTTTAAAGACTGATTTAGAAGATGTGTTTTCTTTTTCAAAATATATCTTTGGACCACAGTATTGAATTCAAACATCCTATATAGATCAGAGAATTAACGATTTTCCCATGACACTCGTTGATACAGGTATCTAACAACTGCTTTTGATAAATTTTACGATAACAATGTGTAATAAACAACATATGCAAACGAATAAACGTCATTGTTTACTTATAAACAATATAAATTATAAAGAGTATATACAAAACAATATATACAGGGTGAGTGGGGAGGAACGCACCAAACTTTAAGACTTTATAATATACGTAAAAATAAGTAAAAATAACTCATATGTTGTTATTCGATTTTCATTTGTTTTCGAGTTATAGCGATAATAACACAAAGTTGTAATTTTACTGCTACTTATCACATTGCTGTAACAGGTATCTGTGATTCGTTTAATAATTAGTTAACTGTCATAATAGTGTAGTGTCAACGTGATTTAATGTCTATTTGACAGTTTGTATAAAAAAAGTTGTTGCAAAATGCCACATACTTATTCAAATAGTGATTATGCAAATATGGTGTTTGTTTATGGCTTTTGTAATGGAAACGGTAGAGCTGCTGTTGAAGAATATCGTCAACGGTTTCCAAATCGGAGAACTCCAGATAAAAATGTATTTATTAGAGTTTTCAACAAACTATGCGAGACCGGAACGCTTCCTAGTTATAAAATAATATCGGAACGTGCTCCCCGACAAAGTTTACAAGAAATACAAAATATTCTGGATTCAGTAGAAGATGATCCAGGGATCAGCTCACGAAGAATCGGTACTCATTTAGCCATTCCTCAAACGAGAGTAAGTAACACACTTCACGAGCAAGGTTTATATCCATACCACCTACAACGTGTACAGCACCTACAACCAGAAGATTATGCCAGCCGTATGCAATTTTGTCGATGGATAAATAATAATCGTCGTGTTATATCCCGCATACTTTTCACCGATGCAGCAACATTCACCAGAGACGGTATTAATAATAGCCGCAACTCACATGTATGGTCACATGAAAATCCACATGCAACAATTGAAGCTAGTTTTCAGCACAAATTTTCGGTAAACGTGTAGTGTGGTGTGATCGACGGTTATTTAATTGGCCCTTTCATATTTGAGAACCGCCTTACAGGAGAGGAGTACTTGAATTTTTTACAGAATGAATTGCCAGGACTCCTACAGAACATTCCACTAAATATCAGAATGCAAATGTATTATCAGCACGATGGAGCTCCTGCACATTTTGCTCGTCAGGTCAGGCAACATTTAAATACAAAATTTCCAAGGCGTTGGATTGGTCGCAATGGTCCTATTAGTTGGCCTCCGAGGTCTCCAGACCTAACACCATTAGACTATTTTTTATGGGGCTGGTTTAAAAATGAAGTTTACAAGGTAAAAGTCGACACTTGCGATGCACTAATTCGACGCATTAAAAATGTTGCAGCCACAATTAGAGCAAACCATGACGCAATCAGAAGAGCAACGTTGAATGTTCATAGACGAAGCAGAAAATGCTTACAGATCAATGGTGGTATTTTTGAAAATTTATTATAAGAACATTTAACATTAAATTAATGTTAAGTTACAACTTTGTGTTATTATCGCTATAACTCGAAAACAAATGAAAATCGAATAACAACATATGAGTTATTTTTACGTATATTATACAGTCTTAAAGTTTAGTGCGTTCACTCACCCTGTATATATATATATATATATATATATATATATATATCATATTATATCCATGAATTGGTTCCAATCTTACTTGTGGAATAGGAAACAACTAGTTAGAGCAATGATATTGGCTTTAGTCACAAAAACATTGTATGTGGAGTACCACAAGGTTGACTATTGGGTCCTGTACTGTTCGTTATCTTTATAAATGACATCACTAACTTAAAAAACGATGGAAACAACTATAACTTCTGATCTATTTAAAATAAAAACCTGGCCCCACTCTAATTTACTCTCTTTTAATGTGGATAAGACAGTAGCATTATCCTATAAAGGAGTTCTTCAACCCTTGCTTCGTAATAACAGCCAGATTAGTATCGTTGATTCTGTAAAATTTCTTGGTATTTTTATAGACAGCAACCTTAAAGGTCCCTTCATATCGATTTGTTAAGTAAGAAACTAGTATCTCCCAACATAACATATTTTTCTTTGTTAGAGTCTCATCTTCGATATGGCCTTCCTTTTTGTGGTTCTAGTACAGCTGCCTAATCTGATGTTATTTTTAAATTACAAAAAAGAGCAATAAATAAAATCTTTTTGGCCTCAGTAGAATAGTAGATTGAACCTATGGTGTGTATTTAACGATTCCGTCCACTGAATCTATCTTATATTCGGCAAAAAACGTTTATGTAATTAAAGTATATATACAGGGTGTCCCGAAAATAGTGCGTTCCTTAAAGAAGGCACCATGTCTAATAACATTTTTTTCTAAATTCAACCGTTTGACCAAAAAACGAAAATACATTTTGGTATGCAAAAAGAAATCCGGCAACTATGTGCAGTACGAAAATCTAAACGTAGACAGTCACAAATTTAATAAACAGATAGCATTAAACTGTGCAGATAGATAGTTTGGAACAATCGTGTTTATACTCCATTCCACGAATATACGACTGTTTTAAATTCGCTTTAAGGTGTCGATTTAAATGGTCCAATGTACTGAATTGTACAATAGTAAATTCTCCCCATTTTTAAAATACTGTTACGACAGATATAAACCTTAGATTTAAATATGAAGTCATGATATAAATATAAAGTTAATAGTTTATAAAACAGTTGTAATTCAGATTTTGAAGTATATAATTACTATCATGGAGTTTATTTTTTCATTTCAATTATTTCATTGTAAACAAGTTGGTTTTTGAATTATGTGATTTAAATGAAATGTAACAATACTTAAGTGATCAAATAGTGTAAATTTTTTAGTCGAATATTCACTTAATATTAAAAAAACAAAAAAACTTACTTATTCACTTATTCTCTTAATCTTCTAAAACTATCATCAACGATCAGATTCACAGCCATAATCAGTCGGCGATATATGAAACTGTATATAAATTTTCGTTACTTTTTAATATCTGTAACGACTCGGTACTTTAACTATCAATAGCCGGTATGTTATACCCGTTACTTTCGGAACTTTTAAGAGAACATAAACTCAAAGCAAACAAATATTTCAAACTAACAAAGTGAAATATTAGATCCTTTTTCTGGTTTGTGAACCATCGTTCTGCCAATGTCTTTTCATTTATATTAAAAATAGTATATTTCTTGTTATTACAGTTATAATACCTAATAAAGTATTATAATAAAATGTGTTATATCAAAGAAACCCGGCACGCCTCTTTGGTGTTTACATTTCACGGAAAGCTTACCCAAATGTCTAATGAACACATTTGGCTTCATAGACGTCATTATATTTATTTGTAGATTTTAACTGAAATAATTTTAGTTTAGATGTCATACTGGTAGACCCTTTTTATTGGAATAATAATTAGACCAATTGACCTTCATACTTCTACTTGCACAGTAAAATATTCGTTGTCGCAGTAAACCAAAACAGTCGTATATTCGTGGAATAGCCTATATATAAAAAGAACTCATGGAAATATTATTCCTAACAAACCCGAGCTTTCGCTTTGTCTATTAATAATAATGCGAAATAAGTACAATTTTACAAAATAAATATTTATTTTAAATTGTTTAAACAAATTACTTGGTTAAATAAACAATTTATAACTTACCTAATTGAATTTTTTAATTTATGCAACGAGGTCCCCAAAAGATAGTAAAATGCAGTGCGCAAGACCAAAAGGAAGGCCACGAAAAAGGTGTGGAATGAAGTGGCAGCGGACGCGCAAAATTTGCTAGACGTGAGAACCTGGGGAAGATCGGAGCGGAACCGGCAAGGTTAGAGGCATAGTTTAGAGGGGCCAGGACTTGATTTGGGCTGTAGCGCCATTGTAGAGATATAGAGAGAATTGGACTGAATCGGAGATATTGCGACTTTTATAAATTTGAATTTATGAAATTAGTTTTTGAAATAGTAAAATCGATAAATAAAAAAAGGCTAACTCTTATTCTAAGGGTCGTAGGATATTGTATGTGTTTAAATAAATGCCAACCTTTCGAACAAAAAAAATTTACTTCTTATACTTATAAGCTTAAAGTCTATCATAGTATATAAAACCTACTTTACAGTATTTAACATAAATTTTTAATTGTTAAATGACTTAAAATGTTAATGATAAAATAATCTTTTTTCTTCACTTTGGTGGTTTCAGAATTCATGTAGACTAGTATGCCCAATAGTTTATGCATAATAAAGTTGTAGATAAAAGCTTTCTGGAATAGACAATTTCAATTTTGCAATAACTGTAATTAGCTTCTTGAAATTTTTATAGCTGAATATATGATATTGTCCCTATTATCACGCGAAATTAAAGTTTTTTGTTCGACTGCAAAAAATCGACTGCAATAATTAAACAACAACAAATTAACAAAAATAACATTACAAACTCTCATTTAAAGGATTTTCCATATAATTTAACGGACTTCCTTTACCTTAAAGTAATTAAAATCAAATAGCAATCTTACATTGTTTATAAGTAAAAAATGACGTTTAATCTTCAACACCTTTTATTTATTACACATTGTTATCACAAAATGTATCAAAAACAGTTGTTTTTATTTGCTAATTGCTCTGGTGTAATAACCTTTTTCCTTCTTACTATCCTTTCTTCTATTTCCTTTCCAGTCCGGCCACTATGGTTAGTTGTGCAAAATAATTGTACTTTAAACTTTGACTTTAATTCTTATTGATATAGTTAAAATTGCATAACGATATGGCAGTTTTTCATCTACCATTATTCAGTATGTGGAACAAAGATTACACTTGATTGTTTAAATAGATGTGAGAGGCAGTTACCATGTAGAAGTAGTAGGTATGACTTTTAAACAGTGTTGCTATATTTCTGTTACATCTTTCCTTCTAAAATTTTAGTTGGGTGCACGAGGGTTAGATAATATTTAAATCCACTACAGTTCAGAGTAGAATGAAAATTAACATTGTCCCAGAAAAACATAAATTAAGTTTAAAAAGTTCTTTATAAAAGGTATACTTAATATTAAAAAACCCTATCCGGATACATCACAAAACGTTTTCGGAATTAATATTCCATCATTAGTCCTATCTGGATGCCACTAAAAGCGTCACTTTTCTAAAGGGTTTTTACCCATGTATTTAGTGGCTCGAAACATGTACATACTGATGAAGAAATATTAATTCCGAAAATGTTCTCTGATGTAACCCGATAGGGTTTAATATTATACCTTGTATAAATGAATTTTTATATAAATTTTTTGTGATACACAGCCAGCTACAGGAATTTAGTTTCCTTGTGATGAATAAAGTAGCCATGTAATTGTTTTCTAATCGATTCTATCAATTACTTAATTAACAAAGAACATTGATTTACTCGTGGCAACGATGCATATTTCCTTGAGGAGTTGTAAAATTTTAAGCAACGCGTGCCTTCACAGTGTGGGGCGCCTAGATACGTCCGGCTATCCCGCATTTAACTTTCCGTCGGTAAACCTTAAGCAAAACTCGAACACATATTCGAGTTTTAAATGCAATTCTTATTGTAGCTTCCAAATAAAACAATAATTATTAACAAAACATAAATATTATTTTTATAAGAAAAAAACCAACTAAAAAGATTATTCTAAATAATTAAAGGTGCTAAATCGATCTAGGAGGCCATTTTATTATTAATCGTTTAGAGATTAATTGTCCACGGCATTTTTGTTCCAAATAATTTGTAACTTCGATTTCATTGTGCGCTGGGTAACCATCCTGCTAAAACCAGACATCGTCAAAGTTGACCGCAAGGTTTTGAACTGATGGAACAATCTAATCGCGCGATAAATCTACGTCCATTCCGATTTCCCGTAATAAAAAATGGATAAATTATATTATCGTTATAAAGTCCAGTCCACACAATGAATTTCTTTGGATATTGTGTTTTCACGGAAATTTTGCTTTTTTCACAAAGTTTATTTTTCCTAGACTAATAGCGGAAGACAGATGGATTATGGCGTTTATGGATTATGAATGAAGATTGATGGGAAAACAAAACATTTTTTAAAACGTTGTTTCTCATTCCATTTCTCCATCATAGTTTTACAAAATTCCATACATTTAAAACGGATTAGTTTAAAATGGGTGTTTTGCACTTTATAGCAATTACATCAGTTTCGTTTTAAAATATTCTTTACAGTTCTCTTCTTTAGGTCAATTTCATCCGCAATTTGTTTACTTGAACAAGACGTTTCTTCAGCAGTTAAACATACTTGAATATTGCAAACTTCGCGTTTAACAGGTGATTTGTTTCATCGTAGTTAATCCGTTGGACAACATTTCATACAGGTATTTATGCAACCGAAATTTTCGAAGTTTTTAATAATCCATCGAACTTTTTCTCTGTTTGAATTGAGTGATTTTAAAAAACAGCAATAAATAAAACTATTATTTCTATAGAATGGTTCCCATAATACCATTTCAGCATTTAAATCTTTTCTTCTCGAAAATATACGGTTGGTATGATAATTATTTGTTTTCAATCTTTTACCACCACAGCTAAAAATCAAATAGGTAGACCATAGACCTGCTGTACAGATGCACCGCCTACTATTTTGAGGGAAAATCATGCACTTGTAGAGGGAGAATCTGTCGCGTTTATACTATCTGTCTGTCTAATGAAGTGCATTATTGATTTAGCTCACGGTGTTGTCACATATCAATTCCTCAATTCAGTGTTCTTTAATTTATCATTAATCGGTATTCAGTAATCGTTTAAAAAATAACAGTTAGATGATTACTTCATGTAAGTTGTGTTGGGGCAATATTAATTTTCATTTACAATAATCTGTAGTGGAATTAACTATTATTTTACACTGATGTATCCGACTAGTATTTTAGAAGGAACGATGTAACAGATATTTAGAAACACTGTGATTTAGCAACACATTAAGTGTTATCTTTGTTTCACATACTGAATAACTTTGAATATTGCAAAATTGCTATATCGGTAGGTTGTATCTCTTTATATGCTGTTTCTCTACACACTATGCCACGCCTTTATTATGTTTGGCAAATAGTAACTTCTTTCATTGCTTAGGTATATGTTTTTTGATCCACACTCTATGTGTTATCTCAAATATTTCCTCTTGCAGCCTTTTGTCACCAGGTGCTTTATAGTTCTGCAAGTTTTTTATTAGTTACAATTTCTTCCATTCCTTGTTAGGTGCTTCTTCATTACCGTTTTGCTCTATTGCTACTTAATCTGTTAAATGGAAATGTGTAGTGTATAATATGATAAAACCCCCACCTTTACTTACGACAAAAATGAAAATGATTATAAGTTGAAAATGAACTAAACTTACCTTGCAAATATGGCGATATCAATAGAGATAAAACTTGTGGCATAATAGTATCTAGGTTGATCAGTAAAATTTGAGGATAATGCTCAGCACAAACTTTTAAAATGATGAACCCCCATTGAGGAATCTGAATATTCGAGTCATCAAGCAACTGTGGTATTTCTACCAAAATCTGTTGCAACAAATCTCCTTGTAATGCAAACAATATTCGGTAATTGTTAATTAAAGAATTTATCAACTGAAGCGTGTTCAGTATTAAAACTCTATTTTTTTTTCTTAAAAATGATCCTAAGATCAGCATTACATCGGGTAATATCGGTAGTTCAATATCTAAAAATTTAGTAACAGTAAATGAATTTTACAACTTTTATTGCATAAAGGAATAGTAGTAATAGTAGTTTTAGTATAATAAATATCATGTATTTATATTCTGTAGTTTATAGTAAAAAATAAGTGAACTCAAACAAAAATCACAAATACAATAAATATCTCAAAAGATTATATCTGTACAATAGCCATAATAACCTTGTGAACTATGTCTTCTCCAAACCAACCATCTCCCATATTATCAATACGTTCCAGAAAGTATGCTTGAGAATGACAACTACAAGGTATATTGGGACAGAACTGTGCTCACAGACCAACCAGTGACACTTAATAGACCAGATCTCATACTGTAGTGGAAATCACATTCAAATAGCAGTCTACAGATATAGGATAACAGCGTTGCCAATTCTACTGCCACTGTAAATTCTGCTACTTTTGTTTAATAAGCAGGGCCAAAATCAGGTTAGGTTAATTAAAATTTTTAATAGAATATTCGTGAATGAATTAAATGGTTTTATACATAATAAAGATAATTTTTTGCTTAGCTACAGCTATTAAATTATATGAACTACATTAATAATTTTAAGTACATACATAGTTAGCTGTAGTAATTATTAATAAATATTTAACGAAAGTGGTTTAACAGAATAGCCAAGAAATACAATTTTCATCTTCAGAGTTATCGTTAATAAAATTGTAATAGGTTCAATGTGCATAATCTCTACTGTCCAAAAATGGCTCTCCAATTTTATAAAATGGTTGCGATATTTTTTCCTATGTCCATTGTTCTGTACTTTTTCATAACCTTTATAAATCAATGTTTTAACGGCGTTTTGTTTGAAACTTGAATTCCTAGAGGACACCTACCATTTCCCTTCACTCCACACCATATCTATTGGGTTCAATTCACAGCGATAAGGCGGAATCCTTAAGATGTGGATATCTACGCGGTATTGTTCGTCACTGTGATTCCTGTATTTTTCATAAAACCACTATTGACATTTCACTCAATATTGTTTGGGAACATTTAGTTTCTTAGAATGATAAGATGCATTGTCCATTGCAATCCCATTCTTTTTATTTTTTTTTACTGCAAACCATTTCTTAAGTAGATCTCCGTCCATGGTAATCTTTGTTTTTAAACCTGTGGTAAGTCCATTTACGAAAGCCTGCCGTCTATTTTTTATTGTTGTAACTTGTCATACTTGTCCATTGTTAGTTCCAGTGGGTAGACCCACCATTCTTCCATATAAATATGTATTGGCTCCGTGATTCCTCAGTTTCAGTATTTCAGTGAGAAAGTGGAGCCTCTAAGCGACTATTTCTTGTGCTTCTATTAATATTGAATTTCTACTGAAAACCGTGCGCTACTTGTCTTATTATAAAGCGAGTTACTTCATCTTATTTATTCTCACGGCTATTCTAATAACCGGTTTTTTTTTCTTATGGGAGTTACGAGTGGCCAATTTTTATTTTCATCTCTATATCGAAATATTATTCGTTTAGAGACTCCAGTCATAGCAGAAACTTCCCTATTTGATTCCTTCCTATTTAACAAATAACCATTTTTTAAATTATATTATACTTGCGGCCATTTTGACATTAACACGACCCAAACGTCTGACATCAACTGAATGAATATTTTATCTACCTGAATTTATAATTGCTCATATTAAAAAATAATTTTAAATTAATAATTATATTTTCTTAATTCTAAATTATTTTCTAATGTCGCTAATTGTATATCCAAAAGACCAGATTCCCGAAATATAACTTTCTATTTTTAATGTAAAAACAGAAAAATTCATAAAAGTGCGATATTTTCCATTTTACATTCACGCATATTTCTCAAATTATATTTTTTTGTAGGAGCCGGCCCATAACCTACGATTAAAAACACTGACAATATTGTAGTTATTTCTGACATATAGAAAGCATAGGCCTCTGTAAAGCTGTAATCTGAATGCAAATTTCACTATATTTAATACATTAAATAGACAAGCAACACTAATTGATGCATAACCATGATTAGGCGATACCTAACAACAATAATATGTGTGTTAAAAACAATGAAAATATCGCCAAGTACAGATATTCCAGGGTTACAGGAATGTAAGGGATAGTGATGCGCAATACACAGCCTCTCCTATTCAAATGTCAACCTCACCTGCCCGTGAGATGATCGAGATCATGATCATCTGGTACATTCTGCTAGATAACAAACGAGGCTCTGGCGTCCGAATGATTGCCGGTATAAGTAATCCCCCAGTTACTGACCAACAGCTTCGGGTAGAAGAGTCGGTAAGTGGAAGGGCACCTTCTTGTCCTAGAAATGGAAAATCATTTCTAAATGGCGGACGATCCAGACATGGTCAACGGCGTAGAGATGCATAAAGCAACGGGAAACCAATGCATTAAATTCTCATAGAGCATCCCTAGTTAATCATCATAACTAACAATTCAAACAAACACTCTACTGAACAAACTCACAAGACTGCAAGGCCTCCCCAGTCGTCAATAGGCGAAAACCTTGCAAAGTAGCGACTTGGAATCTTAGAAGTCTATATGAAGCTGTAAAAGTACATAATGCCGATAAAGAAATGGAAAGGCTAAATATAGATATTTTAGGAATCAGCGATGTCCAATGGCCCGACTCAGGGAAGATAAAAATCAACAATAAATCAATATATTATTCAGGAAGTCAAGACGGTTCACACATATATGGTGTCGGGATAATATTAAACAAAAACATTGATGAAGCTGTAATAAATTTTACACCATACTCCAACAGAATTATACTCTTACAATTAAACCAGAACAAACCCAAAATAAACATCCTACAAGTTTTTGCTCCAACTGCGGACAAACCAGAGAACGATATTGAAACTTTCTACGAAGACCTAGACAACATTTTACAATCCATTAAAACGCAAGATGTAACAATTATAACGAGAGACTTTAACGCAAATGTTGGGAAAGAAAAAGTAGAACAATGTACAGGAGAATATGGTCTGGGCAACAGAAACGAAAGGGGTGACAGACTTATCGAATTTGGCCAAAACAATAATTTTGTTATAGCTAATACATTGTTCAAAATGCCAAAGAGAAGACTATATAACTGGAAGTCACTAGCAGATCAAGAAGAGAAAATTGTAAGAAACCAAATAAACTATGTATTAGTTAGACAAAGATACAGGAACGCAATTATATCCGCAAAAACCTATCCAAGTGCCGACATAGAATCAGATCACAACCCAGTAGTCACCAAAATTAGGCTAAAAATGAAAATAATAAAACGAAGAACAACAAATGCAAAAATCGATACAAGTAAATTAAGAAACCCACACATAAGGCAACCCCTGGCAGATGAAATCAACAACGGATTAATTAATGTTAAAGAACAAATTCTGCAAAATACTGAGACGGATAAAAAATGGTTATTAATAAAGAGATAATAAACTAAGTGTTAGAACATTTTATAATAAATTAAATTAATAAAAACAGTTCAGTAGACTTATTTAACTCAGTATACAAAACAGGACACGTACCGAAACAATGGTTACTCTCCACCTTTTATGCTATCCCTAAAAATACAAACGCTATGCAGTGAATACAGAACAATATAACTAATAAGTCACATTCTCAAATTATTCATGAAAATAGTACATGGCCGTATAAATAAAAAACTGGAAGAAGGAATAGATGATAGTCAGTTTGGGTTCAGAAACGGACTAGGAACCAGAGAAGCGTTATTTGCTTTTAATGTGTTAGCTCAAAGATGCATGGATATGAATGTTAATGTGCATATTGTTATGATGCGCTGATTTTGAAAAAGCATCTGACAAAGTAAGACATGAAAAATTAGTCCTAATTCTAAAGACAAAAAACATAGACCATAGGGACTTACGAATAATAACAAACCTCTTCTTCTTACGGTGCCTTATGCTTAAGGACGTTGGCCATTACATTTGCCCATTTAATCTTATTTGTACCAGCACTGAATAGTTCTATGCAGGTCATGTTCGTCCATTGCCGTAGGTTTTTAAGCCAAGAGTTGCGTCTTCTTCCTGGTTCTCTTTTGCTATTGACTTTGCCTTCGATTATAAGTTGGAGCAGTTCATACTTTTGATTTCTTATGATGTGACCAAAATATTGTGTTTTCCGTTCTTTTATTATAAGCATAAGCTCTCTTTCCTTATTCATCCTCCGCAAGACTTCCGCATTTGTCGTATGGCTCATGCAGGATATTCTGAGCATTTGACGGTAACACCAGAGTTCGAATGCTTGGATTCTTTTTTGTGTTGCTTCTGTCATTGTCCAGGCTTCAACACCATAGAGCAAGGTGGAGAAAATATAGCACTTAAGTATTCTAGTTCTCAATGAGATGCCCAGCTGGCGGTTGCATAAAACTTTTTGCATTTTGTAAAACATTGTCGTGCCTTTTCCAGGCGTATTCTTATCTCTAGTGAGTGGTCCCAAGTTTCATCAAGATTACTTCCAAGGTACGTTGTTCTTGTTACTCTTTCCAGATCTGTTCCGTCGACATTGACCTTCATCCTTCTGTTTTGGTGCTTGCTGATGACCATCGTTTTTGTCTTCTTTGTATTCAATTTCATTCCAAATTCTCTACAGGCTGTCGTTACTCGGTCCATTAAGCGTTGCAGGGCTTCAACATTATCTGCCAGTATGACAGTGTCATAAGCATATCGCAGGTTATTTATACATTGCCCGTTTATAATTATACCATCCGTGGTGCCTTCCAAAGCTTTCTGAAATATCTTCTCAGAGTAAACATTGAACAGCAAAGGTGATAGGACACATCCCTGTCTTACTCCCTCCTCGATATTGATTTTTCCAGATGTTTCGCTTTTTATTCTGATTTTAGCCTTTTGTTCTTGGTAGAGGTTTGAAATGATCCTTACAAATGAACAAACCTCTACTGGAATCAAAGAGCACAAATCATAATAAATAACGAACCCAGTCCACAAATTGAAATCAATAGAGGAGGGGTTGATCAATAGATACCGATAGAAAGGGTTGATAAATACAAATACCTAATAACCTGGATTTCAGACAATAATGATCAAACAACCGAAATAAGAGCCAGGATAGAAATAGCAAGAAATGCGTTTGTAAAAATGAAAACAATTCTCTGCAACAAAGATCTTAGATTAGAACTGAGAGTAAGAGCACTGAGATGCTACGTGTTTTCGATACTGCAATATGGACTTGAAAGCTGGACATTAAAGCAAGAACACATAAATAAGTTACAGTAAAACTAACACGGAAGTATTGCGAGAAATGGGCAAAGAATGCGAAATAATAAACACAATAAAAATAAGAAAGTTACAACATCTGGGACAAATAATGAGGGGACAGCGATATGAACTGCTAAGGCTGATAATACAGGGAAAGATAAGAGGAGGAAGAAGTATAGGAAGAAGGAGAATGTCATGGTTGAAGAATTTAAGGGACTGGCTTAAATGCCGTTCTATAGAACTTCTCAGAGCAGCAGTAGATAGAGTAAAGATAGTGATGATGATATACAACCTTCGATTGGCAGACGGCACTTAAAGAAGACAGAGACTCCGAAATACAAATAAGAAGAGAGTGAAGAATGGAAAAAAACCCAGAGAGTAACTCTTACTCTCTCTGCTACCGGTGCTATCCAAGCAGACCAATGGTGAAAACACAAAAAAAAGGCTGTGGATGGAAAAATTGTTAAAAGTTAAAGTAAAGTAAAAAAGTTAAACAGTAAAGACAGCGCTAAACCATTTGGACAACTAAAAGCTCAACAACGAAAATGATCTCCATATTATTTTCCATACGTGACGTCATGACATGAAAATCATTGCTGGGGACCTTAATGCAAAAATTGGCAAAGAGCAATTTTTCCAGCCAACTATAGGACATGAGAGCTTACATGAAGAGTCAAATGATAACGGGTTGAGACTAATAAACTTTGCAAGTACTAAAAACATGATAGTAGGAGGAATAAGATTTCCCCATAAAATGATACACAAAGGAACATGGAAATCCCCTGATAACGAAACCATTAACCAGAGATATAACATCCTGATAGATGCAAGGCACTCTTCCGATCTCGTAGACGTCAGAAGCTACCGAGGCCCAAACATTGACAGTGACCACTTTCTTGTAATGGCAAAAATCCGAGGAAGAATATCAAACCTAAAGAAAGATAAACACACGAAACAAGACAGAATTAATGTTGATAATCTGCGCATTGAAACCGTTGCGAGAGAGTATAGGAGACAAATGGACGAGGAAATGGAGAGCCTGGAGGTGGGGAAAATGTAGAGGAACTGTGGACAAAATGTAAAAACATAATAACTGAGAAAGCAACAAAAATATTGCGGAAAACCAAACCAGTTAAAGAAAACGAATGGTTTGACAAGGAGTGTCAAGAAGCAACAGATAACAAAAACAGGGCATACCTAAAGACAAATCAAGTTGGATGCACAAGAAGAGCAAAGGAAGAATACCGGACCCTAAGAAGAGAAGAAAAACGATTATATAGAAGAAAAAAAAAGACAATTTGAGCAAAAGCAGTTGGAAAGCACAGAATGGCTAAGAAATCAAAATGAAACTCGAAAGTTCTACAGAAATCTAAACAAAATGCGCAAAGAGTTTAAGCCAAGAATAAGGAGCTGTAAGGAAACATCCTAAATGATATGGCCTCAATCCTAAACAGATGGGTTGAATTTTTCGATGCAAAATTTAATGGCCATCATATCGAAGAAGCAGATAACACCCTAGCAAATCGAAATGATTGGAATCCTTTCAATCCAAACGAAAGACCACCTACCATCGAAAAACGTTGCCCAAGCCATTGAAAAGCTTAAAAATAATAAATCACCAGGAATTAATCAAATTTGCAGTGAGCTCTACAAGAATGGTGGCGATGCCCTACTACAGACACTGCATAAGCTTTTACTTCTTGTTTGGCATAATGAGACCATTCCTTGTGAAAGATCTCAAGGTGTGATATGCCCGTTACATAAAAAAGGTGACCAGCTCCAGTGTGACAACTTTAGAGGTATAACCCTGTTAACAACTGCTTACAAAATACCAGCAAATATTCTCTACAAAAGGCTGCAAGTTTACACAGTGGGCATAGTTGGTAAATATCAAGCTGGATTCACTCCAGAAAAATCAACATTGACCAGATTCATTCAATAAGACAGATTCTCGAGAAAACATTAGAATTCAATATTGAAACCCATCACCTATTCGTCGACTTCAAGGCCGCATACGACAGTGTCAAGAGAACAGTGCTATACCAATCAATGCATGAGTTTGGTATACCAGAGAAACTTATCCGACTAAAGAGAATGACAATGTCTAACTTAGAAGACACTGTTAGAATACAGGGAGAGAATTCTAGATCCTTTGAGATAAAGAATGGACTCAGACAAAGGGATGCTCTGGCTTGCCTCCTATTTAATATTGTCTTAGAAAAGGCAGTCCGAGATACACGAATTAGGGATGGCGGTACTATTTAAAATAGATCGATAAAAGTCTTAGCATATGCTGATGACATTGACATAATAGGGCGCAGCAAGCGAGATGTTGAGCAATATCTCCTAGAATTGGAAACAGCGGCGAAACAGGTCGGTCTAGTCATCAACGAAGACAAAACCAAGTACATGTTGGTTACAAAGGATCCGATAGCAAATGAGGAACGAGAAACGAGAACGAGGCTTTGGAAGTCATACCTTTGGACGTGTTGACATACCTCAATGTCATAACTTCACATACCTTGGGTCGCTATTGACTGCTACCAATAAAACAAGCGAGAAAATCAAAAGACGAATAAATCTTAAAAATAGGGCATACTATGGACTCCAAAAGCATTTCCACTCAAGAAACATTCAAAGAAGAACTAAAATTATTATATACAAAACATTGCTGAGGCCGGTCCTCACATATGGAGCAGAAACATGGACTCTAACGCAGAAAGATGAAAGACTTTTGGGAATATTTGAGCGTAAAATACTCCGCAAATTATTTGGAGCTAGAAACGACCAAGGGCAGTGGCGCAGAAGATATAATTTTGAATTGTATCAGCTCTTTGATGAGCTAGATGTCGTAACGTTCATTAAAACACAGCAACTTAGATCGGCTGGACACATAATACGAATGCCAGAAAATATGATTGCTAAAAAGCTAACCACAGGAACACCTGTAGGAAGAAAAAGCAAAGGTCGACCGCGAATTAGGTGGTTAGATGAAGGTTGAGACCGACTTAGGGATACTAGAGATCAGAATATGGCAAAATGTTGCCAGAAACCGAACAGAATGGCGACTAATCTTAGAGCAGGCCAGGATCTACAGAGGATTGTCGAACAAATATGATGATGAATGATTATTTTTCATAAACTTACAATTACAATTTACAATAGGATACAAAAATCTTGTTAGGTTGTAAGGCAGATTAGGACCCTACAATAAAATTAACATTATAAATAAAACGTTTAAGCCAATCCATTTCTACACAAACTCCGGAGATCATTTCTGTCATGTTGGGTCCATTTTTCCATATAATGGGAGCTGTAGGGCTTTACACGAGCCATCAGAGAATAAAATTCATTCAAATTCATAAAATTTAACAGGAATTTATAGTAACATCATAAATTAAATTAGGTATACCGAATGGATGATGATTTCTGATCATGTAGCACCCAAATATAGGGTCAAAATTCATTTAGAAATGAACATTTGCCCACGAGAAAAATGGGCAGAAGAAACATTAAACTCAAATTACAGGGTTATATCTCGTACACAGACAAGTCTAAAACTGCACCGCAATTATACAAAAATTGATTAAAATATACTTACTTATTGGTCCCACAGCTATTTGTAATAAAGCTTGGACGGTTGTTAACGCAGTCACATCATTTCTCAGTCTATCTACGAATACAGGTAGGCAGTTCGGTAGCTCAGGTTCCAAGTAATCACCAAAGTTAGAAATTATTTGGCCCATTGTTGAGATCGCGTTTTCCTTAATTTTTTCATCTATATGTACAGGTATTAAACGCTCTAATGTACAAGTATAAATATCTTTGATAAATGGCGTGAAATCGAAGCCATAATCAACATAAACAGGTCGTATTACTTTTACTAATTCTTTTAATACCCTTAAAGCTTCCGCAGCGATTTTATAAAAACTATGCCCAACGGCACTAATAATTGCAGGTACTAAAGTATCAAGAAACGGGTAAAAATATTGATCATCGTATGTATTCAGTAAAAAATACATAAATGACAATACCTCCGCCTTGAATTTTCTATCAACATCAGTTTGAGTTAGGTTGTCCACGATGGCACCTGTTATGTTCCCAAGATGTGTACTTAATACTCCTGGAAAAGTTGTACACAGTTCCTTAAGCAAATCTAACCAATTCTCTTTAGCTTTGATGTTTTGTTTACGCAATTCATCCTGTGCACCGTTAATTAAAATGTCTGTGTGTTCTTTGATAGGTACGATAGAAAACTCTTCTCCATTATCCCTTACCATAGCACCTGGATGTATGTTTTTGCTTACTACAGATTTAATTTGCTTGAGAATAGCCATGTACGCATGGAAAATATCACCGTGCACGTATTGATTTCGTTCTATAAAGAAAAAATATAATTATTAAAAAAAGAGTGTGACACTGTGTTATTACTATATGAGGGTGTTAAAGCCAAAGTGGTGTAAGTCATATTTTTGAAATTTTGGTGTAAGTCTTGCTTTATAATCTTGAGATACAGATCTCTTAAGAATAAGTGGTATACCTTCTAATTTTATCTATAGCCTGATAGATGGCAGTAAAAATTACTAACTAATGAATGAGTAATTAAGTAATTAATGAATGAATAGCTGTTTTTATTAACAGACATTGTGGTGCAAGTCAGATCACTATTCCTGCAACTGTTTGTGAGAAGTGTGGTGTACTTGTAAATCAACCACAGCTACATTGTATTTTGTTGAAGATGGATCCTCAGTCTGATGAAGATACAAATAGCGGACCAAGTATATTTCAAAATGCAGGATGTAGTGATGATTATGTTCCTTCACAATCTGAAATTTCTTACTCTTCAGGTAAGGTTAAACTTTTTGCGTACAATTTAATACATATTTTTTACTGTATTCTTCTTATTGTGTTGTCATTATTATTATTATGATTATTATTGAATCACACAATACCAAGTTTTTGAACCATTAGGCCTACACAAATAATTTCACTTAATAAACTATGAAAAATAAGGATACAATATAATATTTAAATAAGCCTAACCTAAAAATGTATTTGCATAACAATCTAATAACCTTGTTTGGTTACAGAAGGAGAAGATGTTAAAACACGAAATGAATTTCCAAAACGAAGTAAAAAGAGGCAAAAACATGAGAGTAAAAAGCAAGAAAGGAAGATGACAATAAATTCTGGCATGGCATATGAATCTAACAGAGAAAAACTAGTTCCTAAGAAGATATTCAGTAACGCAAACTGTAACTGCAGGTTGAAATGTGCAGAAAAGGTATCAGAAGAGTCGCGCGAGAATGTGTTTATAACATTTTGGAACTTAAGGTCATTTTCTTGTCAGAATGTATTTTTATATGGGTTGATTAAACAAATGACGCCTAAACTTAGGCGACCTAGAACGGGATCAAGATTGCCTAAGTCAACATGCAACCAATTTTAAATTCAAGTTGGTGGAACTACTGTTAAAATATGCAAAAAGTATTTCCTTCACACTTTCCAAATTTCAGATGGCCGGATGACGAAAGCACTTAAACAATTAAAAATAGGAGATCAACCAGCATCAGACAAACGGGGAAGTGGAATACCCATAAATAAAATGTAAACATATTTCATCATTCCCCTCATACCAGTCTCATTATACTAGAGCTCAAAATCCAAATAGAAAATATTTACCTCCTAACCTTAATATACGTCTTATGTATAACTTATTTTACCTGTTAAAGAGCCAATTCACCGTAGATGCTTCAACAATGGCTTCAACTTGCACTTTCATGCGAAATGTCCATTTTAGAAGATGGGACAGCAAGACACAACTTTTAAGTACAACATGAACTTCATCTCCGAAAGGCAGCGGCTGCTCGAACATCTATGAAATTAGATGCAGAAAAGTCAAAGCAAGATCAATTGTTTTATGCCTTCACTTTTTACTTGCAGAAAGCTCTACCGTTTCCTGTTCTCACCACTTCTGTGGCTTATTACAAAAGAAACATGTACGTCTACAATCTATGATGTCATGATATCAATATGTACACATGGGATGAGACAATTGCGTCACGTGGTTAGCAAGAAGTAAGTTCTTGTTCTTTGAATTGTATCTTATGAGATGGCTTCAAAGCAGTGATAAGACCAAAATTATTGACCATAAATTTATAGTAAGTGGTCACTCTTATCTTCCTAATAATTCTTTTTTTAGGTTAAATTTGCAACAAATTGAGTTTCTTCAAATGCAGTAACGTAAGTCACTTTAACCGTATAAATTGCAACAAGAGAACTACATACATGATTTTCAATGATTATCCCATTTAGACAAAGATATTTTCCTGCAATGTACCGGGTGGTCCAATAAGCCGATCTCTCGGCTATATATCAGAAAC
Source organism: Diabrotica balteata (assembly GCA_918026665.1). Classification (NCBI taxonomy): domain Eukaryota; kingdom Metazoa; phylum Arthropoda; class Insecta; order Coleoptera; family Chrysomelidae; genus Diabrotica; species Diabrotica balteata. The sequence goes on from OU898285.1 coordinate 68,567,262, forward strand.
TATTCATGTTATAACTTTAGGAGAAAAAATTCCTTAGTAAAAGTGGCCAAGAGAAATCGGTCCAGATATGAATAAAAACGCATAAACATAAGTAAGTATAGTATTGACGCGCCCTGTATTATAAATTAAATTAAAAAATAAGTCAGTAGGTACTTTCAAATTTTTTTATAGCAAAAGAATCTTAATGTTGATACCTATTTTGACCATTGTTATTTTATATGATTAAAAATAGTTTTTTCGAAAGTGTTATATTATAATCCGAATTGAAGATTGCACTTTTTTCAATAGATATTAATATTGGTAATATTAGTAATTAATTATGAGTACTAATAATCCGTGATGAGTATATCAAATACAGAATTGTATGATATGATTGGAGTTTATTTCGAATATCACCAAAATGCCGATATTGCCTCACGTATATATTCTGTAAGATATCCTGACAGGAGACATAATGGCAAAGAAGTATTTGAAAGAAAGGTAAGAAGATTAAGAGAAACTGGTAGTTTTCATCGTCATTGTTTTAAACGATGAAGTAGAGGTGTGACCGAAGATAATTTAATCAATGTTTTTGCTTTAATTCAACAGAATCCACATATAAGTAGTCGGCAAACCTCTATAGAATTAAACATACCCAAAACTACTGTTCTAAGGATTTTAAAACATCACAGGTTGGTTTTTCATATTATAAAGTGAACGTTTAGGTCAGAAACTTGGAATTCCCTTTAAACTTTAGATTCCACTCTTATTTTAATATTCCGATAAAAGCTGCAACACGGCGCCTTTATCCTTTTATCCGTTTCTTAAAAATACTTATGCACGATTTATCTTGTGAAACAATTGTAGATTTTGCAAGATTTTTTTAAGTTTTAGTAAATATAGTGGTTTTTTTTTCACCAATATTTGTTGTTCTGTTTTCTAGACTGCATCCTTATCATGTAGTTCTCCACCAAGCTTTACATGAGTGAGATTTTGATGCAAGGCTGGATTACTGCAATTGGATGTTAGGTCTGCTAGAAGCACAATCGCGTATCATGTCAAAGATTTTGTGAACAGACGAGGCTACGTTTAATAGTGCGGGTGGTGTTAATCTGCATAATATGCATTATTGAGCTAAAAAAAAATCTGCATTGGATACATGAGGTGCAGGTTCAAGGTAGATGGAGTCTTAATGTTTGGTGTGGTATAGTTGATGGAAAGATCGTAATTCCAGATTTCTTTGATAGAACTTTAAATGTCGAAAAATATTTGGATTTTCTGGAAAATCAGTTGCCTGTTTTATTGGAAGATATTTCCTTACAAACAAGAAGATAAATGATATTACAACATGACGGGTGTCCTGCGCACTTTTCCAGACGAGTTCGAGATTATTTGTATGCAAGTTATCCAAATAAATGGATTGTAAGGGGAATCTCCAGACTTAACATATCTGGACTTTTATCTGTGGGGAAGATTGGAGGACTCAGTGTACCAAACTTGACCAACCACGCGAATCGAGATGAAACAGCGCATTATAAAGACAATAAATAGTATATCAACAGCTGAGATTGAAGCAGCTGTTATGTCTACGCGCGAAAAATTACATCTTTGTGTGGACAATGATGGAAAACAATTTAAACATTTAATTGGACATTAAGTTTTAATGATCGAGATGTTTGTATGATTTTCACATATTTAATTTTAAGTTATAATAAAGGGTGAGTCAATACTATACTTATTTATGTTTATGCGTTTTTATTCATATCTTGAGTTCTACAAAAGCTATCAACATACGATTTGCGCCGTTTTGTTACGACTTTAATCCAGTTCCATTATAATTTACAATAAATAGGTGTTTTTATTAAAAATTTTGAAGAAAAATAAATTTTAATTTTTTCTATTATAACTACCCTCTACCCATGACAATTAAAACTAAATTCAATAGTTTTATAGTAGATATAAATTAAATCATCCATACTCTTTCTAATGACACTAATTTCGTTAAAATCGGTTGATCCAAACCAAAGTTATAGGTATTTATCCACAAATATTTTCCCACTCTCCCCCACCCTTTATTTAAAAAAATAAAAAAAAAAGTACTTGAACAACTTTGTGCGGAATTTAGGCTTCTTTCTAGTTTACTTATTTAACACTTGGTATAATTGGGCATATTTCACAAAAAACTGGTTTTCAAATTTTTATTCACAGGTTACGCCTCCTAGCGGTTAACCCAGAAACTTGAAAGCTATTTCCAGCGATTTCTCTTGACCACTTTTACTGGAATTTTTTCTCCTAAAGTTATGACATGAATAGTTTCTGATATATAGCCGAGAGATCGGCTTATTGGACCACCCGGTAAAACAAAAAAAGTGCTAATAATCTGTTGTGTAATTTATTAAAAAGATTTTAATAAAACCTTATATTTCTTCTAATGCACACAACATGAATTACACCACTTTGGGTTTAACACTATCATATATGTAAGTTAATGAAATTTTATGTCTCTTTATTATTGATTTGTCAATATTTTTTATAACAACACTACACATTTAAGTTCTTTTTTTCTTTTTCCTTTTTTTCTCTACTACACTACTCTACTTTTTTCACACAATTTTTTATATATATATATTTTTTAATTTTTACAATTTTTTATAGTTTTTAATATTTTTTTACAATTCTGTATAATTTTTTATAATTTTATTAGGGTTAATATAATTTATTTAACTTTATTGAATTTTATCTACTATTACTAAATTTTATTTATTTTTACTTAATTTTATTTATAGAGTTGTTATAAAAAAATATATTACATACAATTATAATAAGTGTATATGTATGTATATTGTGAATATTACATTATACCGGAAGGTTACTGCACGCGTCTCGATTTTTTGAGTCATACTAAAGGTCGATTCAGACACATCAGTCACGTCTCGTCACAGTCCCGGTGCCGAACCGAACAATCCGTCATACAAAATATTCTTTAATAGAAATATGGCGCCGGCATTCACATTCATCAGTTGACGAACTGTTTCCCATCTGTCAGATAATTAATAGTTCTGTGACCAAACAGGACCGGTTCGGCGCCGAGACTGTGACGGGACTGATGTGTCTGAATCGATGTTAAATAGGATTCGGGCCCGTGAAAAACATCATACCGAGCGATAAGAAGTAAAGTCAAAATATAATTCAATAATTAAATAAACATTACGAGATTGTTTCTTTCACATCAGGTGTTAGGTTAGGAACTATAAAACGTGTTACACCACCCTATTTTATTACACTCCACGCAGCAGTGAGACCTTGACGTTGGTGAAGAGACTAAAGTTCGTCTTGGTCGTAGTTGTAAGGCAAACACGATAAATAAGAAGGAAATAATAAGATAGGTAAAGAAATAATAATAAGACTTACAATCAATTTAATTTAACAATCAGACGACCGGTTTCGCTTTCTACAATTTGCAAAGCATCTTCAGGTCTAGATACAAAGTTAAACTAATGCTGCAATAAAATAAACCCAATTAGGGTGGTGTCTAATAAAGATAAAATAAACAAATAAGTTAGTTCATACAAATTATAGTAATTATGCCAATATTACATGTCTGTGGTTTTCAAAATGAATAAATTTGAATATATAAAAGGTATTAACAGACAAGGTAAGACCCACAATTGGTATAAAGTAGTAATATTATATTGTAATAAATTAATAAATGAGCAAATAAATAAAACAAAACAAACATTACTTACATGCCGGTACTCTATTAATTGATGGATGGTAGGTCATGGTTGCAAAAATCATGTACTGTTGATTGGAGAACTTTAATGTGCTATTGCAGTTGTTTTGACAATAAACGGGAAGTTCTTGAGGAGAACAGATTTGATCCAATGAATTAGAGATAGGTATATTGTGGTTGTTTGTCAAATGAAAGTGATGTTCTTTACTATTGTATTATTTAAATTATTTACACTTATATCAGAGATATATTTTTGGAATGTGTGTTATTTATTGAGTATTTATGTTATGAAGGAGACAGTTTTATGACAATGAATAAGAGTAGCTGTATCGATTGTGTGGTTGTGCAATTATTTTGACTTGTAATTATCAAGATCAAGATAATTGATTAATTTTGCCAATAGACTTGATAATTACAAGTCAAAATAATTGCACAACCACACAATCGGTACAGCTACTCTTATTCATTGCCATAAAACTGTCTCCTTCATAACATAAATACTCAATAAATAACACACATTCCAAAAATATATCTCTGATATAAGTGTAAATAATTTAAATAATACAATAGTAAAGAACATCACTTTCATTTGACAAACAACCACAATATACCTATCGCTAATTCATTGGATCAAATCTGCTCTCCTCAAGAACTTCCCGTTTATTGTCAAAACAACTGCAATAGCACATTAAAGTTCTCCAATCAACAATACATGATTTTTGCAACCATGACCTACCATCCATCAATTAATAGAGTACCGGCATGTAAGTAATGTTTGTTTTGTTTTATTTATCTGCTCATTTATTAATTTATTATAATATAATATTACTACTTTATACCAATTGTGGGTCTTACCTTGTCTGTTAATACCTTTTATATATTCAAATTTATTCATTTTGAAAACCACAGACATGTAATATTGGCATAATTACTATAATTTGTATGAACTAACTTATTTGTTTATTTTATCTTTATTAGACACCACCCTAATTGGGTTTATTTTATTGCAGCATTAGTTTAACTTTGTATCTAGACCTGAAGATGCTTTGCAAATTGTAGAAAGCGAAACCGGTCGTCTGATTGTTAAATTAAATTGATTGTGAGTAAGTCTTATTACTATTTCTTTACCTATTTGACATGGACTCACACAAGCAACACATTCACGATTTGAAATAATAAGAATATGGCATTCACATATTATTATTATTATTATTATTTTGGTTCTAAAAATGGCATACCGATTACACTGTCACTCTGTGAAAGATACTTCAAAATCAATCGGTTCCTTTGAAATCTACAACCTACCCCATTGTATTTACCTTTAAATCCCGCAATTAAAGCAGGTGATAAAACATCATACAATTCCTGTACATGGTCGTCATGGCACGTGAAAATAATCGCTACTAAACATTTTACAGCCGATCTTCGAACTTTCCAGCTTATGTGATAGTCACTTACACGTCTTTGAATATCATGTTCATCATAAGTGGCACCATATGTCATGTACTTCAAGCAAAGCTGTCTTACCTATAACATATTTTTAAATTAAAAGTTAAATATTATACAGTATATTTAGTAATGGTCACTGCTGGATTATGTGAAAATGAGAAAACATCTTTTAACAATATAGATATGGCATTTGTATATGCATTTTACAGTACCACAAACCTTTAATTTTAAATAGGGAATAGACCACATGTGGCTTATCAATAGGTATTTCGCTGTAGAATACACATTTTCGGTAATACAGCTTAATTATTTTAAGGCTTTTACTTTCTAAATTTTCAAAAAAATCGACATTTTACATTTTTACATAAAAACGTTCTACGATTCTAAAATTTTAAATTTTAGATAAATGACCAATTAGAAATATCTCGAGAACTAAAGGTAACTGAATCATGAAATTTGGAATGAAGGGGTTTTGAAGAGTGAACTGTTTAATGAGAATATTTTCATCTATTTGCTACTTACCGGTTGTCGCTTATAACTGCGTTTTTTTAATGGGACACCCTGTATATTTTTTAATTTTAGAAATATTCACGTTATTACATTTCTGAACATTTCTATTAATACTTCCCTATACCTATTGTGAACCCTTTTTCTATTTATGTATACAAAGTTCAATATCCTCTAGTATAATTTGAACAATAGTTTAAATTGCTTAGAAACGTATTAACCATAAAAAGCTTTATCGTTTACAGTATAAAGTTGCCTTTTTCATTATACAGGGTGCTATCAAAATTGGCATAAAACCGGCATTCTACATTTTCGCCTAATTATTATTTTTTTTTTAAATGGGACACCCCGACACCCTGTATGTGATTCATTATTTTATAAAAAAAAACATGTTTATCACTATTGATCTGTATTAGTATTCCTTATACCTCTCTTGCAGTTTTCAAATAAATTAACTTTATACATTTTTGAGTTTTGAGTTTGTAATTAAAAAAATGAAAAGACTCCAGCACCGATCAGAGGTAATGTAAGTCGATAAAACCTCACCAGCTACAGGGGGTCATGTAAGATGCCCCATTTTCAGTTTTTATTAATTTACAAGTTAACAGTCTATTGCATTTACCTTTATAAATACCATGAGGATTGTTTTTTAATACGGATGTCCTTCCAATGTTTTTATGTGGCCATACAATGTTTTTAACAACTTTTACCAACGTGTTCTTTGTATATATTTAAATTTTAACTTACTTGTTTTTTAATATTGGTATTTTTATCTTTAAAATAAAAAAATTAAGCTTTTAATAAGCATTTTTTTTACCTTAATACACACGAACACCACGTGCTTTGTATTCAATCAAGCTTTGGAAGACGTTAAGACGAAATTACAATGGAAAAAACGGGGTATTAACATAAATGGCAAATACGTGAATCACTTGAGATATGCAGACGACATTGTAATAATAACAGATAAAAGGAAAGAATTACAAAATATGATGGATGAATTAAATAGCGAATCAACAAAAATAGGTCTACACATGAATTATAATAAAACGAAAATTATGACCAACCAACCAGAAGAATTAGTAATTACAATTGCACAAACAACTATAGAACAAGTAAAAGAATATGAATATTTGGGACAACTAGTTAAATTAAATAAAGAAAATCAGACAGGAGAAATAAAGAGAAGGATACGGTCGGCTTGGGTATCCTTCGGAAAACTTTCTTATATATTAAAAAATAGAAAATACCCCCAATATTTAAAAACAAGAGTCTTAAACCAATGTATCTGTTCTCACTTACGGTTCTCAAACTTGGACGTTTACAAAGGAAAACATGGAAAAATAGTAAAGACCCAAACAGCCATGGAAACGCAAATGCTCAACATCAGGCTATCAGACAAGAAAAGAAATACTTGGATTCACAACAAAACAAAAGTGACCGATGTATCAACGCAGATAGAAAAACTTAAGTGGAAGTTCGTTGGACATACCATAAGACAGAAAGACGAAAGATGGAATAAGATGATTATACACTGGAGACCATATAGTTACAAATGAAAAAGAGGAAGGCAACAAACGAGATGGTCAGATGACTTGAACAAACACGCAGGCCTGAAGTGGATACAAACTGCCTACAATAGAGAGACACAGAAAAAGGAAAAGGAGGCGTATATCCAAAATTGGATAGCAAGGGTTGTATACATAGATATATAGGTTTGCTGTAGATGGGCAACTTCATAGGGTTTTTATAGTCGAGTGAACAAGGTTTGGGTAACATTTTTCTTGACCTTTAGGAATCGATCTTAGAATATCCGCAGCATCACCTCGTAAAGCAGCATTTTTAAGGTATATGGACCAAGAAGACTTCCCATCAATGGTAGCAATTTGAATCTCATATGATGTGTCGTTTCGTCTCTCGGTGATTCTTCTTTTACTACATAATCTAAAACTACGGCATTTTCGTATTGGTTATCATGTTCTCGATTGCTTGATCTTCTCTTTTACATCGCATACATTTTTCTCTATGCGTATCTTATCGAATGTTCTAGAAACTTTTTCAAATTTTTCATTGTTCTGTCTCCATACTTCTTTAATTATTTGAGAAGTCGAATCCTTTAGAAACGTTTTCGAATTTATCATCATTATTTCTAAAAGTTTCTTAAATTTTTGTTAAACTTGCTTCTTCTGCTGACTGAAAATGGAATGTCTCTGGGTCATCTCCATTCTTATTGAGAACATCCCTCAGTCGTCCCTAAAGGATCTTCTTGGATCAGCTGCAGTCTTCTGCATCACGGCACAGACGTAGTTTCCAAATGATCTTTCTTACAAAAATCACTACCGAACTACGTGGGTGATCCCTGCGACGAATTGAATCCCTTTGAAATTAAAAAAAAAATGTTACAGGAAGGCAGAAAAGTGTCTCCCAAATTAAAATGCATCTTTTGGAAGACACTTTTGGCAGTGGTGAACAACAACTAAAAATGAAAAAAAAAATTGTACCTGAAAACCTTCTTAACAATGTTTAAAAAATATATAACAATAAATATAATAGTTTTTTTACATTCAAAAATTGCTTTTTTTTCCAATTTAGAAAGTAAAAATTCCATATGGTTATTCTTAGTAATGGTAATTAATTTAACCACTTACCGAAACAATATGTGAAGACATCGCTCTGGTACATTTTTTTATGAAAGCCTCACAAGCTTGTAAACAGACTTGACGTACACGAGAATCATGAACATTATCCAGGTAATTTAATACTAATGGAACAAATGTTTCAAGATGGTCCTCAAATTTATGTTCAGATTCATTGCTATAAAGGCAAAGTTTTGTTATAAATATAGGGTGCAGCATTATTTCGATAAAGTCCAATTACTCATTTGTCGTAAGAGAAAAAAAACTGATTGAGGTAAAAGTTGCAGCATAGATAGGGTGGAATAAAATCATCTTTTTTGTAACGAAACACCTTGTATATTTATACATTTTTGGACTCTTCTCTATGTTCTCTTTTTTGCAATTTAAGTTTTGAAATGTTATAAGAGGTAGTTTAATGGATAACTACGATTGTTTTTATTAATTATTTCATAGCAACATTAACACTGTTGAATTGTAGAGACATGACATACCTAAAATACGTAAGTAGTAAGATTGTTTGTGGATAAAATTTTAATAACACATTGATTTTGAGACTAAACTCAATTTGAGGAGCCTAGAAGCCAAGGGGTGCAATTTTAAACAAAATTAAGTACACTAAGTAGTTGTTATGGAGTCAAATATTGTTGTGGCAAAGGGATACAAGCGTATCACTATACAGTGCTGCAATCTAGCGAATGGTATAAGTATTACCTCAAATATCAGCTGTTTTTCTGAGAAGCCAAGAGGTACAAGCGCCACTTGTACCTCTTGGCCTCTAACTGACTGTCACCCGAGTTGTTTGTTGTTGAATATTGTACACGCTAGTCGACACTATTGCTGTCGTATCTTTTAATTCAAACTTTACCCATATTGTTCTATGATAGTTGGCAACTTTAAAGTAAAGTAACCAAAGTTTTGCTACCTTAATCAAAATTGACATCGCAAGTATTGTAGATGAAGAAGAACAGGAGTCTCAACACAACCTCTTTAGCGGTAAGTGAAAATTCTGTAAAGCCCATAATTTGTGTTTATAAAGGCTATGAATCAGATTATTATCAGATAAAACTAATGCAAGTCTTATTTTTTCAGACGACTCAGATGTAGACTCATGCAAAGCGGGCAAGAAATGAAGGGCACCTTTATACTGACCGAAAAGGAACAGTGCATCGAGCAAAGCGTATGGAAGAGTTTAACGATAACTGTAGATACGGTTGTAATACAAATATCAAGGCTAATTGGCTTAGTTCCAGTGCCATAAAACAAAACACACACACACACACACAAATGCCAAATCTATTTTTTAATTACTTGGGGTCTTGGAAGCTGGGACCTTCAAACTTCTTTTTTATGTTTTTGCACTAGTCTTCAAGACCCTGCAAGAAAAAATCTAATGCGAGCAATGTAAAGAGAACAAGCTGTACTTACACATTAGAAGGGTATAGAGTGTTTAAGGTTTTTTTTTATGAAAACCCTTGATGTCAGTAATAAAATAATTACTAATGTTATAATGAACAAAATGACCAGCACAAACTCGGTTTATCACAAGGACCAAAGAGGTCGTAAAGCTCCATCGAATAATACAACAAATGAAACCATTTACTTAATCAAAGAACAAAGTCGCTTCCTAAGTACAGTAGCCATTACTCTAGGATTAGATCTCCAAAATGTGAAGTATTTGAGCGTGGAACTGAGAACGAAAAAAATCTACACTTTGTATGTAGAACTATGTATGGAAAAAAACGTAAACCCTGCGAAGGAGAGTTACTATAGGTATATTTTCCGTACTAATTTTAGCCTTTCACTCAAGAGACTTCACACCGATACGTCTGTCAAATGTGACACACTAGAGAATATTATTAATAATGGTGTTGATCCAAAAAGCAACAGCAAACATTGAAAAAGAATTACACTTGCGCAAGGCACAAGCTGCAAAAAATGCAAAGGATGATGATGTATCGAATTTCAAAGATGACCCAACTACAGTAGTTGTATGCTTTGATTTACAAAAAACGCTTCCAACTCCTATTTTAACCTGCAAAAAAGCATACTATAGCCGTCAACTTTGGACTTTATAATTTTTGTGTGCAAAATATTTGCACTGGACAGGCACAGATGTTTTTGTGGCATGAAGGCCAAGGTAATCGTGGTTGCAACGAAATTGCTTCCTGCCTTTGGAAATACATCCAGACGCTGCCACCAACCGTTAAGCGCATAATTCTACAGTGACAACTGTGGTGGCCAAAACAAAAGTCATTATATTGCAAAGTTCTGGCATTACGTAGTCCAAAAGACACAAATTGATACTGTTGACCACAGGTTTCTGGTAGTGGAACATTCATTCATGGAATGTGACCAAGATTTTCTGATTTTCGAAAAAGCGAAAAACAGCAACCATCAGCAGGTTTATGTACCAAGTATGTGGGCCGACATCATAGTGAAATCTAGTAGGAAGTTCATGGTGACGCAAATGGAGGATGATGACTTTGTGTCTTTAGATTCACTAGAACCTTACTTTAGGAAAAAATGTACCAGGTATCAGTAAACTGCAGCGTATGCATTTTGAGAAAGCATATCCATACACACTGTTTTACACAGGAAAGCGTCAACCTTCCTACCTTTTACCAGCTGAACATGAAGTCCTCAAGAGCTGGTCGACCTCTCAACGAACTCCCGTTATTAGCAACAACAGGAGACAAGCCAAAAATCACGAAACTTAAATTTTACAACTTACAGTCACTTTTGCCATATGTTCCCCTATCTATCACAACTTCTTCAACACCTTACAATACGCTAATGGGCCTAACAATGTTCCTGTCAAAGTTAACCAGAATGCTATTGTTCCCCAGATACCGAAGAGCCAGGAAACATTATTGATAGCGAGTCAGAAACTGATTAGTTATACTTCAGGATTGGTAGTATTAAACTGATTTAAACAATTTTGTAACTTATTCTATTAATGATTTTGTGTTAAATTACATTATTTTCACCAGTTGTATTTTTTACTCAAACCAAATTTTCATATACAAAACAAACCCAAAGGGTTCAGTCAATATCTAGTTCTATTTTTGGAAGCAAAGGTGTACAAGTGATCACCCTTATCACCTTATCAAGGATTGTAAAATAAGGGCAAAAAGACAAGATCTAAAACTTATTCTACAGCTTATGTAACACTCCTAAGTTATTTTAAAAAGTGTTTCATGTGTATAAAACAATTACATTATAATTTTAAAAGAGAGTTAAACTTAAACCTTCTTTTTCTCATTTAATATTTAGTCACTTGTGCCCCTTGGCTTCTAGGCTACTCATTTATAATTTGATATGAGACTATTTTTTACAGTTCCTGTTGCTTTGTTACTATAACTAACATGAATATTTCTAAGGAGGAACTGAGGTATTTTAGGTATGTCAAAGTTATGAAAAAATGTAAGAAATTATCTTTTATACTACCGTATAACATTATACTGCAAAAACAAAAAAAAAGATAATTTTGTTCCAGTCATTCAACATGGCATCGCATTATTTAAAAAATTCTTATGTGAATATCGTTAAGATGCCTAAAATTGATCAAAGTTACTTACCACACAGCAATAGTGCACTGGATATAAGTTAGAATGTAAGCACTGTTTTCCTCAGAGCACAATTTTTGATGTAAGTAGCGAACAAGTTCATTATACAAATCAGTATTGCAGCTGAGTACAAATTTGCTGCAAGCGTTAATAGTGCGTGTCCTAACAATTTCGCTTGGTGAGCGGAGCTGAGCAAGTAGTGTTTCTAAAATTGCGAAATGGAAACTTTCCAAAACTGCACTAAACCGTGTTAATAAATCTGTTACAATATCTAATGCTTCCATTTGAAACGGTACATCTTCATTCTGTAAGATATTTGTAAATATTAAATTCTAATAATAAGTATTTTAAAAGGAAAATTAATGCATAATAATAGTTCTACATACCTAGTACAAGTCGTAAAGATCAATGGGGGGAAATATCAAAGACGTGCATGAGAATGATTCGTTCAGTAATGAACAATATAAACGGGTTGCACAGTAAAAAAATAACTTGTATTTACCTAATATTTTCTGTAAAGTCCAGTTTTTAGCCTAACGTTTTTGTTACATCTTTATTAACCTTTTTCTAGTAGTTTTCGATAACCTGTTTCAAGGAGGAGTCCTTAGATAACAATATTTTTGTCTTTTGTCCTTTTCTTGTCTTGTGTATTCTTCAATTAAATTGCATACCTATTTTCTTATTTTATCTTACCTAATATTCTGAAGTTTTTTCTTTTCAGAGCCTTTATTCCTTTTCTGTACTCTTTTGTAATATACTAGGTGACATAGGAAACCCAACACTCATTATACTTAAACTATTATATTTTGGAAATATTTGTATAGCCCTTTTTTAATTCACTGTTTAGTTAATTAACAACCTTAAGGGCTAAAATTAACCAATTTTGTAAAAGAGCTGTGGTTTTTAATAAAAATTTGTAGCAAAAAAAATGATTGAAAATTGTTTAAACATGGGTGTTATAAACAAAGAGTACTTTGCGGTCCGTCTAGAGTAAAAGGAGTGGAGGGTAGCCGACCGAAGGGCCAGCCGCACTCTCCAAAAAATCCAACACGGTTTCAAAATAGAGCGCTCGGAAAAAAAAGTGACATATTTCGGGTTCTACTGACTATATTTGCTCATTTTTAAAACTGGGGTACAACATTAAAATAATATCATTTATCCACAAGGAATCTACGTTCCTGTAGTTGGCTGTATACCATGTATTAAAAATTTTTAATTAAAAATCCTTTGTAATAGGTATATTTTAGGCCCAAACGGGCTAAGTTAAAAAGACAAAACGTTTTCGGAAACCATGTTCCATCATCAGTGTCCTAGAAAATAGTTAACCACTCAATTAAAAAGAACATAGGTTAAAATTTTTGACTAAGGTTAAAGAACAATGTGGTTAATACTTACTAGGAGTACATGAATGTAGCCACCAAGATTAAATATGTGGGTAAAAACCCGATTACAGATGTTTAATTACATTTAGTTTTAAAATAATGTTATAATGATTTAGGATTATAGAGTTACCGATGGATTAGGTAACATGGCGACATATGACTCCACGTTGAAGTTGCTAGTCCTGATATAATAAAATTTTTTCTATATTACATTGCTACATACATGTAATAGTTGGTTGCCTAACTACAACCATACAATTTTGCTCCCTTATATCATCTTAATTTCATAAATAAAAAACTACAACTTTGATGGTTGATACTGTTATATTAATTTACTTAATTTTCACAATTTTAAATAACGTTGGCTTTTGTCTTAAGTAGAAACATACAGCTACATTGACTGCTCTGTGATTATTTCCGTCATAACTTAACAATATTGTCATCAAATGTCATTGCCAATCAGTTGCACTCATACAGTCCTCGAAGACATACCGTTTCAGGACTAGCAACTTCAACGTGGAGTCATATGTCGCCATGTTACCTAATCCATCGGTAACTCTATAATCCTAAATCATTATAACATTATTTTAAAACTAAATGTAATTAAACATCTGTAATCGGGTTTTTACCCACATATTTAATCTTGGTGGCTACATTCATGTACTCCTAGTAAGTATTAACCACATTGTTCTTTAACCTTAGTCAAAATTTTAACCTATGTTCTTTTTAATTAAGTGGTTAACTATTTTCTAGGACACTGATGATGGAACATGGTTTCCGAAAACGTTTTGTCTTTTTAACTTAGCCCGTTTGGGCCTAAAATATACCTATTACAAAGGATTTTTAATTAAATATCATTTATCGTATTTTCATTGCAAAAATTGTCCAAAACAAAAAAAAATAATGACTACCGGATGTACAAATCTTTCTTAAGTCGCTTTTTATTGTTATGAATTTATTTATTGATTTAAAATATTAAATAAATTGTTATTTATAAACAATATTTCCATATACTCTTATTAAATTTGATCCAATCAGTTTTTAGTATAAAAAAATAGATTTTTAGGACAAAAAATCGTGTATATATGGTATATATACATATATATATATATATATATATATATTATATATATATATATATATATATATATATATATATATATATATTATATATATATATATATATATCATGATATAAGGATACCAGATATGATATTGCCACGCACTAAACTCGTACACTCACGCGCATGACGTCACCTTGTGCTAAATTTTCAAAATGTATTCATGCTTGCGGATGAAACGAACTGTTGAAATTCTAATATAATTTACTAGATGTTTTATTTACTACGTGAATTTAAGCTTAAGTATTTAAATTAGTATATTGTAAAAAATAACAATTTTCCCATAAGAGTGAAGTTTGATGGAGGGAGCCATGGCCGAATGCCACAAATTGCAAACTATGGAATGTGATTTTCATACAATATATATTTTATATATAGTAGTTAGGTATTATTAACTGACACGTTAGGTAAACTATTTCTTTTGAGGTTGCAGTCATTAATAGGACAGAATAAGTAAAACTCTTTGTTCTTTTAATTTATTAGCTTTTCAGGATATGCTAAAATATGGTTATAATTATTTAATCTCCTACCTACATATATATATATATATATATATATATATATACATATATATATATATATATAATATATATATATATATATATATATATATATGTATATATTTCTTTTGAGATTGCAGTCATTAATGGGCAGGATAAGTAAAACTCTTTGTTCTTTATTTAGCTTTCACAAAATTTATTCGCTTCTTCAGGATATGCTAAAATATGGTTATAATTTTATTTATTCCAACTTAATTGGAGAACCATGTCTAAATGAAGCCAAATGTACGTTTAAAATTTTGTTAAATCTTCGTTCTGCGAATATTATTTTTTGCAAAGTTTTTGTGTCCTTTGTTTCTGTCTGTTTTTTAAGTTAGTTCTAAATAATGAGTAAACTTAAGTACATATATAATAACATCTTTAATACTACATATTGAGTTAGAACTGATGAAGCTTTAGAAGTATAAAGCGAAACGTCTTCTATAAACTTATAAAGTAGTTGACTTCTGTTTTATATTTTGCCAAGCTGAATGACCGATTCATCACTTCAATCACTTTCAACAAAGTGCTGAGAGCAAACACGAGCAAATTTAACATTAAAATTATCCTGGCGTTTACACAAATGTTTCCAAACAGCTTGCATTTCCTTGTCTTTTGGAAAGCTATAAAATGCTGTACCGGGTACAAAACTCTTGCACATATTGTCAACGGCACAACCATACACTGCACACCTCATATCGGGAAAAATTTAAAGCCTTGTAACACTTTTAAAATATTATTTTATTAAATATTGGCTATGAACCGTAAATGTACATAAACGTCAAAACACAATATGGCGAAATTTAGCACAAGTTGACGTCACAAAAGTCATGCATAAGCCACGCCCACATGCGCGGTATCTTATCTGTTTGTATTTGTATCATGTATATATATATATATATATATATACAGGGTGGTCCTTAAATAATTGTACAAAAAGAAACCGTAGATTCTATACTTTAAAGTATTACGATTTAAGCCAAATTGCTTTAATAAAATTTTAATTTTTCCTATAACTTTTATGTTTGTGAACATTTATGTATCAAAATTTATAACTGAGTAGTATTTAACATCAGGAATTATACTTGATGCATACTTTAATGTAGCTGATAAAGGGCGCCACATATGCCACAAATGTGGCATACATTTGCACTTAACTTTTGTGCTCTTTAAGTTACCGATTGTTGTGATAAAAAATATTAAAGATACATTATTTTAACAAAAAAAAGGTATACTTGTTCATAATACATCATTCAGATTTAACGCAATTACTTCAGGCAACAAAAAAAACTAAGAAAAAAACATTATTACTTCTGAATTTTGGTACAAAATGCCTTTGACAAAGTTAATAGTTAACGAAATATTAAATAAAATAAATATATCAGCGGGATAGTTAATAATAGGATTTGACAAAATAACAGATTAATTGGATTTTACATAAAATATGTTACGTTTGGTATTAAATTAAATTCATTATCAAAATATTTTATTTATAAACCAAATTAAGAAATTAGGGAACGTAGGAATGTAGGGAACGTCTACAGGTTGACGAAAGTCTAATAAATCAATATTTTACATATTGAATCTTTTTAGAGAAGCCATAAATTTACTAATGAATATTAATCGTGTGAATATTGGCCAATATCACTACTTAGCTCTGATTTTAGCTGATATTTTCCAAAAAAACCAGGAACCAAAATTTGTAGTTGAATCAAATAAGTATAAATTGCTTCAATGACTTATGTCCATATTATTTCACAATCATTTCATTTACTTCAGATTTACTCCCACTCCTCTAAGGGGAAAATTCACTCATCCTAGATACCTACGGTATCAAAACGATTGAGCTCTTTACGTGTTATCAAGCCCTAGGTGACTTAGTAAGTTGGAGTATCTCTCAAAATGTTCGTACGCATCTGGACGTTGAGACTAGTACAGCTTTTTGTATGGTCTTATACAAGTGTTCACTTAGACACAGTAGTAGATAGAATAGGTACTGTCTGGGTACTTTCCATTCTCCATTGTCTCCTTATTTGTATTTCTACATCTCTATACTTGGCGATATTTTCGTTGTATTTAATTCGCAGATTATTGCTTTTAGGTATCGCGACATCTATTAGTGTTGTTTGCATATTAAGTTTATTAAATAGTATGAGATCCGGTCTATTATGTGCCACTGATTGGTCTGCGAGCACAGTGCGTTCCCAGTATAGCTTGTAGTTGTTGTTTTCAAGCATTATGTTAGGGATGTACTGATAATAAGGGAGATTGCCGGTTTGAAGAAGTACCAGTTTTATAGCTAGTTCTTGGTAAATAATCCTATTTATTATAATCAATACGACAAACGCCTGGCAGACCCCGTTAGGATGTTGGATGGTTTCTTGGGCTTGATATCATATCAGCATTTGTAGTTTTGGACTTAAGGGACTTTGACAATATATTTTAGGTAACTTTTAGTTGGAATAACCTGATCTCATTTACTTTATTTTTATATTTATTATCCAAAATAATATTCGTTAGAATATTAGTTACTGCGGAATAATTTCTCATTCAAGTGAATATTGAAATACACACAACCAAACTTATATGGAATCGTCCAGTATTTCCGATTTGGTAAAGTATTACTAAATTTTGTTTAATGGAAAATGAACTACATTTTATACTAAACCAGTTTAATTACTATTAAAAAAAAAACAATCAAAAAATGTTACAATGCTTGAAATTAACAAAAATGCAAAAAAAAAACACGAACAAACTTGCAATGGTTGACTAAAGAAAGATACAGTCTTGTTGTTCATTTTAATAGTCAGTGTTGCCACCTCTACCTCTAATACAAGCTTCGATCCGACGGGGAATGCTTCTAATCAAATCGTCATCTTGTTCTTGAGGTAAGTTTGCCCATTCTTCTAAAGCGGCTTGAATAAGATGATCCGCATTACCTGGATTATCCCTTCGAGCTCTAATCCTTCTTTTAATGAGGTTCCACACATGCTCAATGGGATTGATATCAGGTGAGCAGGCAGGCCAGCTCAAAACAGTGACATCTTCAGTTTCCAGAAAGTCTGTGGCAACTCTGCTGGTACGTGGAGGGGCATTATCATGCATGAAAATAAAATATTTCTCACTGTACCTCGTCACAGCCTAACTATGGGTTCTAGTACCAAATCGACATACCAGCGACCGTTAAACTTTGCCGTAAGGGACACAAAGGTGTTTTTTCCTCCCATCATAATACCTCTCCAAAACATTGCAGTTCCTCCTTTATATTATGGAACGGATCTGGCAGTTTGCAGTCTAGCTTGTCTGCCTCGACCTCTTAAAACCCG
This sequence comes from Diabrotica balteata, assembly GCA_918026665.1. Taxonomy (NCBI): domain Eukaryota; kingdom Metazoa; phylum Arthropoda; class Insecta; order Coleoptera; family Chrysomelidae; genus Diabrotica; species Diabrotica balteata. Next base: position 68,585,500 of record OU898285.1, read on the forward strand.
AATTCGGTGGTAATCTGATCTCAGGCCAATTCTGGTTTCGTCTGAAAAAAGGACATTTTGCTAATCTTCATTTGTCCAGTTCTGGTGTTCTAGACACCAATTCAGCCGATCAATTTTGTTCTGTCTGGATAACTCGGAAACCCTCAACTGCCTCTTGCTAAATAAATTTTGGGAACGAAGTCTCTTTCGTACTGTTTCAACTGAAATGTCAATACCTGTAGTCTGCAAAAGTTGCCTTTGGAGCTCCGGATGAGAAGAGGTTGCATTTCTTCTAGCTATTTGATCTAAAAACCGGTCTTGTCGATCACTAGTTACTCTACGACGACTTTCTCTAGGCCTGTTCTTGAGTTTAAATCCAATTCTAAAAATCTTGCATATGTTTTTGAAACAACGCTCTGCGAGACGTGTAGCGTAGCTGAAATTTGCCTTTGTGACATTCCTTGCTCAACAAGAGCAACACCTTCTTCCTCTCTAAACATCTGACAAACCTACGTAGGGCATATTACCTTTTTTGAACACAAACTTAACTTTACTCTGACGTCTCGGTTTTACAACTTGACACAAATAATAAAATTTTTCAATGTGTATTTGATCAAATTTTATCAATTATGAATCGTATTTCCAACAAACACCTTTATCTCTTATCTGCAAAAAAAGTTGCTATACATTTCTTATTATTAGTAAGAAATATTGGGTAATTCCATATAAGGTTGGTTAAGTGTTATGATGACATTATGATATTGTTATGTACCAGAGTAGTATTTATAGATCAGTAAAATAAAATAATGAATGAATTTAGTTCATATTAAACATTAATCAACAAGAATCATCCAGTAAAGGATAAAAAAGGGACGATATGAAACTTTTATTATTAAATGTGGAAATCTAAACGAAGTCAGTAAATTTGTAGGATGTTTATAATTCAGTTTAATACTGTCTAAAATATCTACCAAACAAGATGGAGCCCCACCGCATTTTGCACTTATACTACTACTACTACTAAGGATTTCCACAGTTTTTCACTGTCTTCCTTCACTCAACCGTTTTCTCCAATTTTCCCTGTCATTCCAGTCTCCATTTCGCAGGGTTCTTTTCTCCTCATCGATTTCGTCTCTGAATGAGCTTCGGGGGTCTTCCTCTCTTTCTTCTTCTGATCGGGCTCCATTCTGTGATTTTGTTTATCCAGCGTCCTCTGTCCGCTCTTCTGACGTGGCCGTACCAGGATAGTCTCTTCTCCTCTATATAGTCTATTATGTCTGATTGCACTCCCATTCTCCGCTTAATCTCTGCGTTTTCAATTCTGTCCTTTTTGTAAGTCTACAGCTTCTCCTCAGGAACTCCATTTCTACTGCTCTTATTCTACCTCTATTTCTCTTGTTTATTGTCCAGTTTTCGGACCCATATGTCAGGATACTTCTTGTCGGGATATTATATATTCTCTTTTTTGTCTTTATCGTAATGTTCTTATCCCACAGCACTGAGTTTAGTTGTCTTATACAGTTTCTTCTTAATCTGTTGTTTATATCTTCTTCTGTTGTTCCCTGGTTCGATATTATGGTTCCTAAATACTTGAATTTATCTGTTCCATTTACTTGTCTTTCCTCGTCTATCTCTAAATTTCTCATATCCTTGTTTTCTGTTGTTAGGTATTCGGTTTTCTCTAAGTTTATTTCCATTCCAAGAATGGAAATTTGCACTTATAATTAGAAATTATTTAAACGAGGATTTTCCCAATAGGTGGATTGGAAGACGTGGAACGATCGAATGGCCGACTAGATCTCCCGATTTGACTTCTCTTGATCACTTCTTATGGGGTTATTTAAAATCTAAAGTATGTTTTAAAAGACCAAACAGTATTACTCATTAAAAAGTTGGGATAACGGAAGAAATTAACAAAGTAACTCCCGGAGTCGTACAAAATGTTGTACGAGAATTCCAAAATCACCTCGGGTATTGTCAAGAAGTGAAGTGAAAAACGCCAACATGGATATAGTAGTCTTGACGGAGACTAAGAAAAAAGGAACTGGCACAGAAACTGTAAATAACTATACACACATATTCAGTGGCATCCCAAAACACCAAAGAGCAAAGAGAGGAGTCTCTGGAATGATACACAAAAAATTCAAACACAAAATAACTGATTTCGAGACAATCGACGAAAACATCATACGTGTTAATATCAACAGAAATCAAACGCCAGTGACAATTATTGGAGTCTACGCCATCTCAGATGACGAATCAATTGCTGCTAAGGATGAGTTTTTCGAAAAATTGAACGACATAATCACCAACATAGGAAAGTCACGAGAACTGATAGTACTGGGAGATCTGAATAGCCGGGTGGGTCAAAGAATAAACAGTGAGGTGATCGGTCCATACGGTGAAATAAACCTGAATGACAATGGAGAAAGGCTGATCCAAGTGTGTTAGAGTCATACTCTGAGAATAATGAACGGCTTCTATAAACACAAGGATATTCACAAATATACATGGGTACAACATACAAGGAATCTAAAATCGATCATTAACTATGTAATAGTCAAACAAAGCACTACCTTAAAAGTGAATGATGTAAGAGTACTTAGAGGACCGACGTGTGGTTCCGACAACTATTATGGTTAGGACAAAAATGGTATTTCCTTTTAAATCTAACAAGGACAATAACGTTAATGAGGAACCGGAACAAACAGAAGTGATAACGAACAAACGATATACAGTATTGTGCGAATTAATGGAATCATAGGCTGTTTTATTGAAAAAAACAGTTTATTTAGTAAAAAATTATATTTTCACAAAACTATAAAGGTAAACTTACATCATTCAGTAGGAAATATGTCCCCCTTTGGCAGCAATTACTGCTTTTACCCGTTTTGGCATAGATTCTATGAGTTTCTGGCAGTTGTCAGATATCCTTTCATCTCGATACCAAACCTGAATGGTCCGCTTCTATCATTTTTGTTTTAGTGGTACAGTCGATTTTTCGCAGTCTAGCTTTGCAAATGGCCATAAATTTTCAATGGGGTTGAGGTCGGGAGAATTACCGGGCCAATCTAAAACATTAATCTTCTTATTTTTGAAAAATGCCATCATTTCCTTTGATTTGTGACAGGGAGCAAAGTCCTGTTGAAGAATCGCTCCTCCTTGGGGTTGACATTTTTGGAGTTGTTTGTCCAAATACTTTTCCAACATGGATTTGTATTTTTGGCTGTTCATCATGCCTTCAATTGGTACCAAAGATCCAACCCCCATGTATGAAAAACATCCCCAAAACATTTTCTTGACTGGATGTTTTACGGTTTGATCAATATGAGATGGTGTAAGCTTTTCATTGTCAGACTTCCTGACGAATTTCGACCGCTGTCCCTGAACTATAAAGTGGGTTTCATCTGTAAATAGGACTTTTTTCCAGTCGCCTACAGTCCAATTAGAGTATTTTTTTTGGCCCACAGTAGCCTTTGTTTCTTCATTTCACCAAAAAGACATGGAAGGAGGGAATAACAAAGGTAATGAGCTCCCGAGACTTGACCGAAGAACAATGGAATAATAGAAATTCGTGGAAATTAGGCATCGGACAACGACGCAAGACGTTTTGGAACCGATATATATATATAATATATATATATACTATATATATATATATATATATATATATATTATATATATATATATATATATATATAAGTACATTGAAAAATACATTCTAAATATTATGTGACATTATTATCTTCATTCAACCTAAAGTTTTGTGATATAAACATTATCAACATTTTACATTTTAAAAATCAATTTTCTGTTATGATCGCACCAAACTTAAAAACCTTTATATGGCTGAACAGAGGACTAAAATCCTTTTCTAACAAGGTGCCATATGACCTCCTTTGTTATTTAAAATTTTCGAGGGGTGCTTATAATTCAAAGGGGGTGGTGGAGGGGTATAATATTTTCATACTGTAAATTGTCAATTTAAGAATAAAAATCGAGCTGTTTCAGGTTTTTTTGTCACATAGTACTTAATAAAGCTAAAAATGAATTTATTCCATACATATGGACCGCATGGTCTTAACAATATAAAAATTTATTATTTAAATAATAAATTCTTATAATTTAATAAATAACATTCAAACTAGTAATTTAAATAATAATTTATTATATTGTAATAAGTATTATTTAAATTAAATCCACAAGGAAAAAATTCCTGTAGCTGGCTGTATACCACGTATCACAAAAAAGAGGTTAGTCTTTGTAAATGGGTATATTTATTTAAAAAGGGCTACATCAATCAAGTTCAATCGAATCAGTTCCCAGCTGTTCTCCGCGTGTAGAGGTTCTCTCTCACCGGCTCTGGAACTCGCTTCAGCCTTGTGTTACCTCTAGCCAAATTTAATTTAATACTGAACATCACAGTTATTTTACAACACAATGTACAATCTTTTATAACTAAATGTAATTTAAAGGGTTTTAAACCTAAATGTAATTTACCCTAGTATTTTGGTGGCTCAGGCATTGTGACCTAGCATTTTTCGATTTTAAATGATGATGGACTGTGTGGTCCGAAAACGTTTGTTTTATTGATGTAGCCCTTTTAAGGTTTTTTTTTCTTTTTTTTTATTATTTAAATTAGTAATTTTACATAATCAATGACATCAGCAACTATGCTATCACACACAAACGTCTAGCGCTCTAAGACAAAATTAAATTAAACATTCCTGTTAAATAAAAACAAACACAAACATAAAATTCATTCACATCAATCACTTACCTCATATTTTGGTTTACGGTTTATTTTAACAGGTATAGGTTTATCACGGTATATACGCGTCACTGAAAGTATACATATACATTTATTAATATACATTTTTATTATAATTATTTGTTTATTTTTACAATTTGATTAGACGAGGCAAAAAGCTCAGGTTCTTTCGGAAAAATGTCAGAAAACAAATGTGAGATTTGTTTGCATAATCACTTTCATGAGATACCCCAAAAGATGGTTCAATAGGTCACCCAGGCCAGAAGTTGTTCAAATTTTTTAAACAAATTGTAACAATCAATTTTTTCGGTCCGTAATTTTTTTTTTGAATTTTTTGGATAATTTGTAACGAAATAAGTCTCTTGTAGTTTGTCTGTAAACTTGATCGTTTTCGAGTTATAAATAATTTAAAACTGAGAAAAGCGCAAAATTACTATTTTCAAGGTTCATAAACACAATGAAAAAAACATTATTTTTGAATTCACCGAGGAACTTAAGTGCAAACCTTGTTCAATAATTTCCCTATAATTATTTTGGGCCTCTTTCATTTTAAAATATTGTTTTTGAATCATTAATGGAGCGTTTATGATAGGACGTTCGCTCGGTCTGCGGTGTGAATAAAAGGAACAAGATCTAGGGCACACATTTTTGCTGATTTAAATTCTCATTGTACAAATAAGCGTCCGCCCTGTCATACGCGCTTCATTATCAATAGTCAATCCATGCCAAGTGGTCCAAAGGTGGATGCTTGACTATTTTTAATATTTATTATTTTTCTACATTTTATACTTCAGTCTATAGACAGTACAAAATTGAATAAATTTTATTTTTTTTTTAAATTTATTTTGCCGATGGCGGCCATTTTTGTTTCATCGTGTCGGTTATTTTCACCGAAAACATGGATTCACTCTTTAGCCAATATGTTCACTTAGGTTTGTCCTAAAACAATAAATCAAAAACCAAACTGTTTGGAAAAGTATGCTCTAAAAAAATGGTCCGTAACATTATTTAATTACAAATTACCCTTAATGCCTTAAATTAACCTTAAAGTTTGAAAAGTTAAACTGATAAAATTCCGTTTTCAGCATTTTTTTAACAACATAAGGCAAGCTGAAAATGGTTTTTAAATTTTTTTCTGGAAAAGATATACATACATACTTTAAATGAAAAAGTTTGAGCTTTGGGATTTAAGGAAATTTCTCAAAAAAAATCTCCAAAATGTAATTTTTTGAAAAATTTCAAAGTTTGAGCCCTTATATCTCTGATGGGCAAGCAAGTAAAAAATTTAAAGTTGTAGACTTAAGGCATATAGGAGTTACGGGTCTGAGAAAATGGCAAAAAATCGTTCATTTGAGCTTTTGAGGTAGAATAATTAAAATTCAAATAAACTGTCTAATGAAATAAAAATTAATGTATTTTCACCAAATTTCACAATAAATACAAATTTATACTACATTCTAGAAATATTAACCTTCATTTAGAAGAAAACAGGAGGATTTGCCCTGGAAAAAAGACTGTGTGTCTGTGCGCATCGAAGGAAAGCCAGTCCACAAACAAAAATATCTTCTATGCATCATAAGTAACTATCAACAACATAACACTGTAGTAGTTCACTGTTTTCAGAAATATTTCATTGAAGACTTAAAAGCTATTGCTCCAGATGTTAAAAGAGTAAATTATTTTACTGATGGTGCCAAGAGCTCATATACAAATAAAAAAAATTCCTGAATATCTGTCATCATGAACAAGATTTTGGTCTTCAGGCGGAATGGCACTTTTTTGCAACAACCCACGGGAAAAATGCATGCGATGGTATCGGCGGTACAACAAAAAGAGAAGTTCCTAAAACCAGTTTACAATCAACTTGTAAGAATCAAATTTTAACTGCAAAAGATATGTTTGATTTCTGTTCACAGAATTTAAAAGGTATTCAGTATTATTGTGTTGAAAGTGAAGAAATCCTACAAAATGAATCACCACTTGAAGAGAGATTTAAAACTTATTTCAAAATTTCTGGTACGCGTTCTTTTTATCGAATCGTACCAATCTCAGAAAATAAAGTCAAATGTTTTAAAAAATCCCAGTCAACTAAATATTTAGAATTTTTTACAAATGCTATCTCCACTTCTCTAGGTGAAAATGATGTAATAGCCTATGTATGATGGAAAGTAGTGGCTAGGGTAATCAAAACTGTCAGCATTAAACATCATGACTTCTATGTGCACTTTTTTGAACATTCTGGACCCCATCATTTAAGTTAAGTGCTCATGATGAAGCTTGGGTGCCTTTTCATAAAATCTTGAAGAAAATCACACCCTCAGAACTAAAAACATCAACTGGACGCAATCATAACATATCTCAAGATTTATGCGATGAAATATCCCAACTTTTTGAACTGTCAAAATTCTAAACGAAGGTTAATATTTTTATATTGTAGTATACATTTGTATTTATTGTGAAATTTGGTGAAAATACATTAATTTTTATTTCACTAGACAGTTTATTTGAATTTTAATTACTCTACCGCAAACGCTCAAATTAATGATTTTTTGCCATTTTCTCAGGCCTGTAACTCCTATATGCCTTACGTCTACAACTTCAAATTTTTACCCCTTATTCTACTCATTAGGAACTAACATTCAGCCAAATTTAAAATTTTTACTTGCTTGCCCATGAGAGATATAAGGGCTCAAACTTTGAAATTTAAAAAAAAATTACATTTTGGAGATTTTTTTTTAAAAATTAACTAAGTCTCAAAGCTCAAACTTTTTCATTTAAAGTATGATGTCATTTCCAGAAAAAAATTACAAACCATTATCAGCTTGCCTTATGTTGTTAACAAAATGCTGAAAACGGAATTTTATTAGTTTACCTTTTCAAACTTTGAGGTCCATTTAAGGTCTTAAGGGTAGTTTGTAATTAAATCATGCTATGGGCCACTTTTTTAGAGCATACTTTTATAAAAAGGTTGGTTTTTGATCTATTGTTCTAGGACAAATGTGAAAATATTGGCTAAAGAACGAAGTCATGTTTTTCGTGAAAATGATCAATACGATGAAACAAAAATGGCCGCCATCTGCAAAATAAATTAAAAAAAAATAAAATTAATGCAATTTTGTATACTCTATAAACTGAAGTTTAATTGGTAGAAAAATAAAAAATATTAAAAATAGTCAAGCAACCAACTTAATTTATATTGGACCACTTCGTATGGATTGACCCCAATTAAAAAAACAATGGTTTAATAGTTATTAATGCACCAAGGGTGTTATTAAAATGATTATGCCCGGAGACCAGCATAATTCAGCAAGAGGGCCTCTGACCCGAGAGATGGATGTCGGTTGGTGAGCGTAATCATCTAGTAACACCAATGTTATATACAAAATACGCAGATATATTTTGTAGGTCTAGTAAAAATAAAAAGGAAAAATATCTCAATTTTATTTTTTTTTTATTATGTGACGGGAAAAATAAAATCTTGTATGTATCACTATTGCTTCCAGATGATTACGCCCATCCAGCAATATCCATCCTTCGAGCCAGAAGCCCTCTGGCTGAATTATGCTGCTCTCCGGGTGTAATTATCTTATTAGTACCCTTGATTCATAAATAACTATTAAACAATGAGAATTTAAACATGTGTCCTGTATATTATTTCTCTCTCTCTCTCTCTCTCCTCTCTCTCTCTCTCTCTCTCTCTCTGTCTCTCTCTCTTATTCACGCCGGAGCCCGAGCACAAGTCCTGTCATAGCCTCTTCATTAACGATTAAAAAACAATGCTTTAAAATAAAAGAGGCCCAAAATACTTATCGGAAAATGATAGAACAAGATTTGAAATTAAATTTACTTGTGTAAAAATTAAATAAATTTTTACTTGTGTTTGTGTATTTTCTCAGTTTTAAATTATTTATAACTTGAAAACGATCAAGTTTACTTAAAAAACTACAAGAGACTTATTTTGTTGAAAATTATCCAAAAAATTCAAAATAAATTAGCACGGGCCGAAAAAATTGATTACAATTACAGGTTACAATTTGTAAAAAAAAATTTAACAACTTTACACCTGGGCGACCTCTTGAACCTTATTTTGGGTATCTCATGAAAGTGATTATCCATCTCATGGGAATATTTTTCCGAACGATCCCGCGCTTTTCACGTTGTCTAATAGTGAAATTGTAAAACTGTTAGTAAACAAATCTAAACTGGATTAAAAGAATTCTGAAAAACAAAATAATAAAATTACTTAAAACTTTGAGGCTGAAGCAAACAACTAGTTTTTGTTACTTTCCAACCAAAACAGCAAATAATGAAAAAAATTGGATAATATGAATATTGATATTTATAAAAGAATGTTTCATTGTGAAAAATTGGCCTAAACAGATATTATCTTCCAGAGACAATAATTAGGAGTACAAAAATTTATAGACTTTATACAAAAGGCTTGATAAAAAGCCCAAAACAAATAGAATGAGCAGTACATGCAACTAGGCAAAGTACACTTGAAAGGGCTAGTATGGGTCTACTATACTTATGAAGCTGAATATTCTTCTAAAGCTATTTTATTGTGGAATGTTCTACAATTTACCAGTTTTATTGGGAATAAGCCACGATTTTACTTTACAATAAGTTTGTTTCAATTTCCACTTCGGAAGTCGTTCTCAACATACAAAACATTAAAACAAATTTTGTCTTGGTTACTTGGTAAAAAAATTCTAATAATTTAATTTCATCTGGCTGATTCATATTGACAATTCAGACATCTATTATACATTTAAAATATCTCATATTTCGTCGAAACACAAGAAACCATTTGAAGATGGATCGGTGGTGAAGGAAGCATTTATAGAAGCGGGTGAGACATTATTTGGAGATTTTAAAAATAAAACAGAAATCATGTCTGCTATTAGAGAACTTCAGTTATCTCGTCCGACTGTCACAAGGCGTATTGAAGTCATGAGTCAAGACATCGCAGATAAACTAAAACATGATATCATGGAATGTACATACTTTTCTTTGCAGTTCGACGAATCCATCGATATGACAGACACTGCCCAGCTGTGTATTTTTATTCGGATGGTATTCAATGACATGTTGGCTAAGGAAGAATTTTTGACAATCATTTCTCTGAAGGGGAAGACCCGTGGCGAAGATATATATGACGTTTTCTTAAATTTTGTAAAAAACTACGAGCTACCAATATATAAATTAATGTGCATTACAACCGATGGAGCACCAGCAATGACTGGAAACAAAAACGGTTTTGTGGCATTGTGTCGAGCTAATGAAGAATTCCCTTCATTTTTTTCATTCCATTGCATTATACATCAACAAGTTTTGTGTTCAAAAGTTTTAAACACGGAGGAAATTATGGGCATTGCAACAAAAATTGTAAATTCCATCCGTGCACGTAGCTTGCAACGGCGGCTCTTTCAGTTGCAGTTGGAAGATAGGGAGTCAGCTAAACACACTGATTTAGTTCTTCACACGGACGTCAGGTGGTTGAGTCGCGGAAAATTCCTAGAAAGGTTTCAAGAATTATTGCCCGAAATAACAGCTTTTCTAGACGAAAGAGGTGATGACACTCAGATTTTGAAAAACGAAAAATGGCTAAATTATTTGGCATTTTTGACTGACATCACAATGCACTTAAACACCGTTAACTTGGAGCTTCAAGGTAAAGGAAAAACTATTATTGAGATGATTAGCGCAGTAAACGCATTCAAAAGTAAATTGCAACTTATGATAGATCAACTGAAAAGAAAGGATCTGAAACATTTTCCGTCTTTGAAAGCAAGGATTCCTCAGTTGAATTATGATACGTATGAGGCTGAATTATCAAATATTTTGGGACAATTCGAAATGCGTTTTTATGATTGCAGTAAATTGGAAAATATAGCATCATTTATGAGTTATCATTTTTCATGTAAAAACATTGAGGAATTAGCTACTGAAATAGCAAGTCAGGAATTATTGGGTAGGAATTATTAACAAAATATTTTTCATTTCAATAAAAAAATGCGTGACCGAAAAGGATAAGAGAACGAAACATATTCATGTCAAGTATCATTTTATTCGTGAAAAAGTAGCTAACAATGATATTCAATTAAAATATATGTCGACGAATGAAATGGTGGCTGATATGTTGAACAAGTCGTTAAATTCAAAGAAATTGTAGTTAATCTGTCAGAATTTAAATTTAAAATGTTTATTTTGTTAAGGTCTATTATTTAGCGTATCTACATTTCATGTTTGAGGGAGAGTGTTAGAATATCCAATATAAAAAGTGGATGTTGTCCTATAGTCGTTATATATGAAGTGACATTGTTGACAGTTCAATGAGTAATGTCAAAAATAGGTCATAAACTACTGTCAGTCAAGTTTTGTATTGTTCTGTATGTAAGAAGGAATAAAGTATAATTGTTGATGGCCAGACGTTTATTGGTGCATATTTCCTAAAGTACATATTTCTTTGTCTCTTGATGTCTTCAAACTAGAAGGAGAACTTTTTTTTCAGACTCAAAGAGACTCAAAGTTTTTTGTGTATTTTTAGAAAAGTTATTAGGTAATAATTTTGAAAAAATCTACTTTTGAAGCTTTTTTGCAATTAAGCAACAAATTAAGCAAAAGAACTTTACAAACTCTCATTTTACAGGATTTTTTGTGCGATTTCATTAGAATTGTGTCATTTTTTCATATAATTTACCGGTCTTCACCTTTAGTATTTAAAATCGAATAGTAATTTTACATTGTACGAGTATATATATTTTTTATATATTGTTTATTTTATAAGTAAGAAATAATGTTTAATATTTTGCATATTTTGTTTATTACATACTGTTATAACTAAATTTATCAAAAGCAGTTAGATACCTGTATTAACGAGTGGTACGGGAAAATCGTTAGTCCCCTGGTCTAATCGAGAATACATCATTTATGTTTTTAAATAACATACATATAAAATCAGAGTTTGGTATTAATATTGAAAGTTAACTAAATGTAAGACCCATTACTTACCATGCCGGGATAGTACGGTGAGGTTTTTTAATCATGATTTACTATGGGAACACTAACAGGAGCATTTTAATCTCATCACTGCATGTGGTGTCTTTTTAACGACAAATCACATGCTATGATTTTTCTGAAGGATGTTCTTAAGTTGTTAAAGTTAAAGTTATGAGACAACTGACAATGATCATTTTAAAGTCATTTACTTAAATTGTTAGATGAATGTTTTACCAACACAAACAAAATTTGTTTAATTTATTACTGTTTTGTATTTTGAGAACGACTTCTGAAGTAGACATCAAAACATCAAAATAAACTTATTTTAAAATAAAATCGTGGCTTATTCCCAATAAAAATGGTAAATTGTATAAAGCTGAAGTTTGAACCTAAGCATATCGAGTTAGAGAGATAGGTAATAATACTGAGTGTGGCAACTTTGATCTCGATATAGTATCCGTATATCTAAGGCCAGAGGGCAAGTAGGAACTGTAGGAATATAGGAATAGAGTCTTGATATATGTGTAAAAGGAGAGTACTTTGGTGAATTAGAATTCTAATGACCAACTATGCAAGGACAAATGCTCATGAAAGGAGGATTATATGATTTTGTGAGGAAAATGATCTAGCAGTTTTGAATGGTAAAAAATGGTGTAATATAAATGTTAGACCTGATAGGGCTGATGATAGGAAAATATGTACTTTGTGTAGTGGGAGGGAAAAGATATATTGAATTTTATGGAGGAATTTTTGGTTTTACAGGAATTGAGATTGAGGTGGTTCTGGAAAGAAAGATTGGAAAGGTAAGATTAGAACTCATGAGGGTTTAGATTGGAAGGAACTAGTTGGATATGCATAGGATGCATGGAAATTTGGATATAATCTTATGATTTAAATTAATTATTAGCCTCAATACATGCTAATGTATAATTACATATGTTATAATTACTGACTATTATATGAACAGCTTCTTATTAATTGATCATTGTTTAATCTAAATCTGGATGTTTATTGATTTAAATGTACAATTAAGAATTATAATTAGTAGTTTTTTTACGTACCTGTTAATTTTATTTTTGTCACTTTAAATTTTTTTTTTTTTTTTGGTTTAAAAAAACATTTACCCATTACCCGTTAAAACATATTGGTTGAACACGGGAATAGTGTGTGATATTTAATTATATTTATGTAAGTATATAATAATAACATCCTATAATATATATATATATATATATATATTATATATATATATATATATATATATATATATTACATGTATTTATTTTTTTTTTATATTTATACGAACAAATATAACAAATCACTCTATTGCAAATATTCTTTTTTTAATTTTGATCTTTATTAATTAGTCAGATCGAAAGATGTATGCACAATCATACGATCTTTAATAATATTTTATTACATGTTGTCCTTTATTACAGCGAACTGTTGTCCTTAGCTCATTGTCCATCCTGCCATTTCTAGGAACTGCAACTTTTTTGAATATATTTTTGTCAAAAAAAAAAAAAATTATTTTTGACTGTGTGACACTTCAATAATAAAATTTAATTTTTAACAACTTTATTGAAGATGTATATGCACGAAAACTGCATAGAATTTACACAAATGCAGTCTAGTGCATAATGAGACAAATTCACACCTTTCTCAAAAACGCACCCCTAACGTTGTAGTTCCCTTTAAAACTATTTTTTGAACATAATAAATAGTCTATTCTGTGGGCAGGTGTGGACTAGGGCTCGTCGAACTCGTACTCTTGTATTAACGATAACTCGAGGCATTCATATGAGATATGCTCGACAGTTTTGTCTTCTCGTTCGCACTTGTACTTTCGCGATTGTTGTAGTTGACCAAAAACATCCTCAGATCCTAAGAGTCTTAGGCCTGCCGCCTTCCTATCTAATTGGTCAGCAATGCGGTTGCCTTTATTTCTATTGTGTCCTTAAACCCACCTCAGGATGATGTTATTACCATCCGAAGCTTGAGTTAGTGACTTACGACAATCCATTACAACCCTGATGTGACACATGCTCTATTAAAGGTTAGTAGCGCTTGTTGCTATCTGTGCAAATTATTATAGTTTTCCCGGCTATACCATTTTGGGTTATCTCTTTTGCGGCTATAGAGATACCAGCCAGTTATGGTATCTCTATAGCCGCAAATTTCTATCTCTATAGCAACTACGCTGGCATTTTTGTCCATACCCCACTTTATTCTTAGGTTCAGTGATCTGGAGTACACCCCGCATCCTGGGCCTTCTTCCATTTTGGAGCCATCGGTGTATATGCAATACGTATTTGCCACATTTGACTCCCTAAATTTTAGACTAGTTTAGGTGTATTAAACCTGCGATTCTCCTTCTTCTGGTGAAGAGGACCATCTCTGTCTTCTTAGGATTTATAGACACTGAGTGTTCCTTGCAACATGTTTCTATTAGTCGGAGAGCAACTTGTAATCTCTCACATAGTGTGTTCTCAAACTTACCGCTTTGCAGGACAGCAATATTATCTGCATAGACTTTTGTATAGAATCCGTTGCTGCTGAGTTAGTCAACCAGGGTGTCTAGAAACATGTTCCAGAGGAGAGGTCATAGCACAGCACCTTATGGATACCCCCTCGTAACCATGCCTTTAACAAAAACGTCTACATTTCTATATTTCTACTTATTGCTCTATTATACAGCATATTGAATATCTATTCGCTCACGACCAGTGGAACATTACTGGCATTGAGCTGTTGGATGATGGTTGGGAATTTGGTTTTATCAAACGCTTCCTCAACATCTACGAATATACCTAGGATGGATTCTTTATTATCCAGCGATCTTTCAATTATTTCCACTACTTGATGTTGTGCAGAATGGGTAGATCTTCCCGAAGTTTATGCATGCTGATTTGGGTGAGATGGGTTATGAATCAGAACCTCATCCCTTATGTGCCTCTCGCATAGCCTTTCTATCGTTTTCAAGAGAAACGATGTCAGGCTAATTGGTCGTAAAGCCTTTGGTAGGGTGTAATCGATCCTACCTGGTTTTGGTATGAAGACCACACATACCTCTCTCCACTTCCTAGGAATATATCTCAAAGCCAAGGAATGAGGCTCTAAATATTCCCACAAGGTGCCGCAGAAGGATATCCAGTCCACACCGTAGTAGGGCTGGATATATTCCGTCAGGCCCCCAGCGTCTTGAAAGGGGTGAAGCACAATATTGTACATCTTATCTTTTCTTCATTAATCATTGTTCTGGCGAGCTGTCAGTCGTTCAGTGAGGGTATGATTGTTTCTTTCGTCCAGTTTGGTGCCGTTGAGGCGCTAGAATCGGGGAAGTGTTTTTTCATCAGGATCTAAAGGTTGGAAGTTTTGGTTCCATATTCCTTCGTTAATATGCCGATGTGGGTCCTTTGCGAGCGCTTTTTGTAGCCTGGAAGCCTGCGGGAAATTCACAGTAGGCTCCCCAAGCAGCTCTTTGTCTTTGACTGCAGACTTTCTTAAACCCTCTGAAGAATCCAAATCCTCTGAGTTTGGTGCGTTTTGCTCCATTAAAAGCTGTTCTTGCTGTCTTCCTGAGGTGTTACAGTGCTGTGCTCCACCAATAGTTGGTTTTGCAACTTTGCTAAAATTGGGTTTCTCGGAAATTTTGTAAAATAAAAAGTAATAATTTCAAACCAAATTGACTTAAAAAGTATTGATTAAGTAAAAAAATCTAAACTGAATTTAGAAAACTTACTACTCAACAATCTAAAATTTTAACAAAACAATAAAATTACTCTAAACTATGAGGCTGAAGCATGAAACTATTTGTTTATTAAAAATATATATTCACTTATTAAAATTTTGATAAGACAAATCTATCTATATCTATGTGTGTTGTGTGTATGCCTAGGTAATATAATGTTTAAGGTTAAAAATTGGCCTTAGATACTATCTTCCAGAAAGACTAGAAACATTTATAAAAAGTTAAGACTTTGAACAAGAACTTAACGAGTTAGAGAACAATTAACGAGATCAGTGAAGTTGGAGCAAATATTATCAGTGATTGGTTGAGATATTAAAAAAAATTAATGAGAAAAAAATATATTTTTCATTTACTTACGCCTTTTTCTATATATAATTATTATTGTACTTACATTCTCAGCTGCAGTATATAACACATCGGAGATTATTTCGCAAACATGTTCGGAGAGACTAAATGCTTGAGGAAGCTCAGAAAATATCATTTTTAGAGCATAGATCGAAATTTTCCTTAGCTGATGAAAATTGCTAACTACATTTGTCGCTAAAATAGTTAATATGGATTCTACTTCACTTCGTAGGAATTTTCTGGCAAAAGCAGCCAAACTAAAAAAAAATTTATTACTCTTGTTTTGTTTTTAGTTCAGAGTTTTTATTTTTAGTGAAACAAATATTTTGTATGAATACAAAAAAGAATTTCTTGCTCAGTACCATATGATAAAATGTCTCATTGTACCAGAAAGTAGCACAATGAAATACAACACTAATCTAAGAAATATGAATACAGGGAAAATAATGTCCTTTACACCTTAGTCTAGCGGTTCCATACATTTTTCTTTCTACGAACCCTTTATAAAAAATGGAATGTATCACCGAACCATCTGAGCAGTCGTTAGTAAGAGTAAATCAAACAATACTATTTGTCCATAAATCAAATGTGGCAGATGTGTTACACAATCTGAATGCTATCACTTTGAACTGGTAGAGCCCATTTCCAGCAGAAAATGCTGTCTTCTCTTGCTAATATCCGCTTTTAAGATCCACAGTCAAAACCATTCCGATCCAGTCAAGGCACTAAGGGTGTCGTCAATACGGGACAGCGACTAGCTGTCTTACATGGTGAAGCTATTCAATCTTCTGTAGTCGAGACAATTTGTGTGACCATGATCTATTCGCTGTTAGAAGGGATCTTTGTGTCTTCTGCTACTAACATATTTTGCCCATTTTGCTGATTTCTAGAGGCGGATAGTAGAATTTCTTCATTACCGACGACTAAGGTTCTGTTTCTTTCATAAACAGTTTCTCCTGTCTCTGTCTACAGTATGGGAGGTTTCGATATTGTCCTTATAAATCTTTTCTATTCCAAAATTATTTCTACAGTGTAAGTGAATATCTAGGTGATGTAAATAATTAATCATATAAAAAAAAGAGGTTACTCTTTGTAAATGGGTATATTTATTTAAAAAACCCTTAAAAGGGCCACATCAATAAAACAAACGTTTTCGGACCACACAGTCCATCATCAGGTTTTTAAATCGAAAAATGCTAGGTCACAATGCCTGAGCCACCAAAATACTAGGGTAAAAACCCTTTAAATTACATTTAGTTATGAATAACATTTAGTTATAAATTACATTTAGTTTCATAACTAAATGTAATTTAAAGGGTTTTTACCCTAGTATTTTGGTGGCTCAGCATTGTGACCTAGCATTTTTCGATTTTAAAAACCTGATGATGGACTGTGTGGTCCGAAAACGTTTGTTTTATTGATGTGGCCCTTTTAAGGGTTTTTTAAATAAATATACCCATTTACAAAGATTAACCTCTTTTTGTTATACGTGGTATACAGCCAGCTACAGGAATTTTTCCTTGTGGATTTTAATTAATCATATGTATTTTTAATTCTAAAATTGTGATATTTTATAAATATTGGTATTATTTACTTGACTCATCTTAATATCATGTAAATGATCTTTCAGGATGAATAAATTATTATTATTGTTATAAATGACTGGTATAGGAAACATTTATCATTGACCTAGTTGCCTAGTGTAGTTGGTGTTTTGAATGAACCCCTGATTGGCTCTTTGCCATTTGTAAAACAACTTACACCTAGCACCTGGGTAGCATAATGGTTACGATTATCTTGCACAGCCACGGCTCTTGCAGCATGTGCGGGTGTTAATTCCATTTTCATACAATTAAAAATTCTGAACTCAAAACGTTTTAATACCAACTTGGTCTGGTTGTAAATCAGTATGATAACAAATTAATTTCTTGTCACTTATCAAACTTAAATTTTTAACAAAAACATACATTCCTATTGTTTATAAAACATTCCATAAAAAATGTACAAATAATGTATAGAGATTAATAACTGTACTTATATGAGGTTTCCTCTAAATTTATATATTCAATATAACAAGTCAAGTTTTATAACCCAATGGAATATATTTATAATATACAGAAAATTCTGGTTGACTGGATTACTGAAATTTATGATCTGAGAAATAATTTAGACTCATACACTTGTATTTGAATCGCATTTCATGTCAATAATTTCCAAGTCTTTAAAAATGATTGGCTATATAAAAAGATTCACTAGAGACTTTCAGAATATTGAAGCGGTTAAATTACTAATTTGTTTTTTAGTTAGACCCCTTCTAGAGTATTGTTCGTGTGTATGGTCTTCATCTTATAATATTAACATATCAAAAACTGAGACAGTTCAACCCAAGTTCTTGAAATATGTAGCATATAAACAGGGTATACTTTTTGAATTACATCAAGTAAATTATGATCAAACTGAAACCCAACTTAGTACTCTCATTGTATAGACAATTAATTAAAGATACAAAGATGCTTTATCACATAATTAATTCTACAGTTTTATGTCCTCAGCTACTTGAGCATGTTGGTCTGCATGTACCTCTCTATAGAACACAATTAAACCAAATTTTTTATGTTCCTCTTCACAGAATCAACTATGCATATAATATTTTTTATCTCGAGCACTAAAATGAGCAAATATTCACCCAGATCTATATTTTCTTGCACCGAAGGCCAAATTTATTTCTGGTCTCAAGCATGTGTTTATGAGTGGCTGTGGAATAGGTAATCATCATTTAGATGTGTAAAACTAAATTACGTGATTAAGTTTGTGATTTTTATACTTATATTTTTTTGTTTTATTGTATACATTGTAAACATTGTTAATCTTATGGGCAGCAGCCCATTGAAAATAAATAAATAAATAAATAAATAAAACTAGCGATAAATGGGAAATATGTCATGGATTGAATTGATTGCACATATTGTATATATTTATATAATACATGTTACTTTAATGTTAGTTTTAAGTAAATAGGTACCAGTTTGATTTTATAAAACTATGTTTTTCTAAAATAACATAACTAACTTACCATTTCACAGCTGCATTTTTTATTTGATTATTCGGATCTTCAAGTAATGCAAGCACTCTATATATAGCTTGAATCTGATATTCATCGTCAAATATTAACAGACCTCTGCCAACATCAACAGAAATATCTACTACTGCTAGCATCCTTATATCATAGTCTTCAGATGACAACTGCAAAAAAATTCCTTTAGTATTGCCAAGTTAAAATTGAAACAAATATAAAAAATGCAAACATTCTTTTGATAACTTTTTTAAGTTATAAGACCAAATTTTCTACCTTTGATCTCCTCAAATTGCCATTCAATGATTCTACAATAAACACTTCTGTTTTATCAAATTTGAAAAGAAAAGTTGTTTTAAAAATATCTTGCATACCTTACTTTAAACGAGTATTAATTCAGCCATACTATATAGAATTACGAAGAACGAGTCTGGTGAAAGACTGGTACAATTTTGCCAGGAAAACAGAATGGTAATTACAAATACCTTTTTCGAACTACCCAACAGATGTTTATACACATGGAGATCTCCACAAGACACAGAACATCACATAGTGAGAAACCAAATAGACTATCTACTAATCAATGAAAGATACAGAAACAGCATAATGTACCCTGGTGCAGATATATCATCTAATCATAATCCACTAGTTGCAAGAGTGAAAATAAAACTAAAGAAAATTAATAGCACAACCCCAAAAAAGCAGTTGATATCAACAAATTACGAAAACCAGAAGTAAGAGAACATATGATACAAGAAATTGATGAACCAGTAACAAAGATACAACCCATAATAGACAACACAAAAGTTAACATCAATGAGAATTGGACAGACATTAAAACAGCGTTAATGAAACCAAGCATAAGTCACCTCCATAAAAGTAAAGAATATAAAAAAGAATGGATGACAGATGAGATACTGAACTTAATGGATGAAAGAAGAAAACAGAAAAACAAAAAGAATCAGAAGTATAAAGAGATACAAAAAGAAATTCGTCTAAAAATACGCACAGCTAAAGAAAACGGGTACGGGGAAAAATGCGAAGCAATCGAACAACTACAAAATAAACACGACAGCTTTAATGCACATCGGAAGATCAAAGAGTTGACGAGGAGACAAAGTAACAGACACAACATATTAGTAGACGAGAGTGGAAACATTATTATGGACACAGAAGAAAATTAAGAGTCTGGAAACAGTACATAGAACAACTGTTTAAAGATCAAAGAGACAATGTAGATAACGAATACATAAACAGTGACACAGGACCAGAAATAACAAGAGATGAAGTGGAATACACGATTAAAGAAATGAGGTCGGGTAAGGCTACAGGCCCAGATGAACTACCAATAGACATAATTAAAGTCATCAAAGGCAATAACTTAATAAAGATCGTGGAACTATTTAACAGCATTTACAAATATGGTATCATACCTAATGAATGGCTAGTAACAACAATAATAGCCATACCCAAAAAGTCTAATGCGAGACAATGCTCGGAACATCGCACCATCAGTCTCATGTGTAATATATTAAAGGTCTTCTTAAAAATCATTCATCGGAGAATATATAAAAAATTGGAAGTTGACATCGGACCCTCTCAATTTGGCTTTAGAGACGGACTAGGAACTAGAGAGGCACTGTTTGCTTTTAATGTTCTAACACAACGATGCTTAGACGTAAATCAGGACATATTTGTGTGCTTCCTAGACTATAACAAAGCATTTGATACAGTAAAAGATAGGCCACTGATGCAAATACTGGAAAATAAAAATATTGATACAAGGGACATGCGAGTGATAAGGAATCTATACTACAAACAAGAAGCTACAGTACGAATTAACAGCTCGATATCAGATAGAATACAGATCAAAAGAGGTGTTCGGCAGGGCTGTGTGTTGTCTCCAACCTTGTTCAATGTCTACGCGGAAGAAGTTATTAAAAAAGCTCTTATGAACGAAAAAGCCGGAGTAAAGATCAACGGTCACCCCATTTGCAATATCCGATATGCTGATGATACCGCGCTCATAGCAGAAAATATTGACGACCTACAGAGATTACTAAACAAAGTGGTAGAAGCAAGTGAAGAATTTGGTCTGTCACTGAATACAAAGAAGACCAAATTCATGATAATTACAAAGAAACGTATCAATAATATCAACTTACATGTAGGAGAGAATCTCATTGAACGAGTACAAAATTACAATTACCTCGGAACAAATATTAACGAGTCAAACGAATACACCAGAGAAATAAGAATAAGAATTGAGAAAGCCCGCAGTGCCTTTAACAATATGAAACAAATGTTGTGAAGCCGAAACCTAAGCCTAAAGCTGAAAATACGAATGCTTAAATGTTATGTTTTCTCGGTCCTGTTATATGGGGTGGAGGCATGGACACTAAATAAGCAATGTATGAGTAAGCTGGAGGCATTTGAGATGTGAGCGTACCGAAGAATGTTAAAAATCTCCTGGAAGGATAAGATAACTAACCAAGTTGTATTAGACAGGATGAACAAACAAAAGGAGGTCGTATTGAGTGTTAAAATGAGAAAACTACAATACCTGGGACATATTACATGTGGGAATAAATATCAACTGTTACAACTAATTATGCAAGGAAAGATTGAAGGTAGGCGCAGCATAGGTAGGAGAAGAATGTCATGGTTGAGAAACCTCAGGGAGTGGTTTGCTTGCACTTCCATACAATTGTTCCGAGCGGCAGCCTCCAGGGTCAAAATTGCCATGATGCTAGCCAACCTTCGTAGCGGAGATGGCACGTGAAGAAGAAGAATATAGAATTACAATATATCAGTTATATTTAAATCTAAAATTTTATTTCGCCTATACATTCTAATATACTGGAAAATAGCATATTTATTGAAAACAATTTCAAAAAATCATTTAGAAGTCGTCTGAAGGATAATAAGTCGAGGCGTTTATAAAGTTAAAAATAATGGCGTTTTGCCCATAGATCTACTGCGTAGTTCATCAGGTAGTCTGGATGAAAGTTTGTAATTTATACTGGGAATAGTGGGAATATAAATGCCAAAACTTACTTTGTTGGTATACAGCTAACTCGAGGCTACTTGTGATAATTTTATAAATAAAAACACAATACAAGGTTATGTTATGTTGGTAAATACCAGAACAGCACAGTACATATAATAAAAGAGAGCAATGAACACTATGGTATGGTAAACGCAACACAAAGTATTGAGCATTGTCAATTATTACAAATTTATTTTATCAATTGAATTTTATCAACATGCTGACTAATTTAAGTTTATTTAAAATGAAATTCAAGAAATGAAAACTATGGGGAGTGGTAGGAGGGATAAAACTTTTAGAAGCTGATGGAAAGACAGGTAGAGGAATATCAAGAAGATGGAAGGACTGTGTGGCAGAGGACATGAGAGAGAAATGTTTAGATAAGGAAGGGGAAAAGATGAGGAAGAAGAAGGTGAATTATGATTCTTATAAATGAATTTTGTGTCAATAAGTCAAAGCCCAGAATGGTCCATTTTCTTATAATAGTTGTAACATGTCTCATATATTTATATGAAAAGTTTAGAAACCATAGGTTATTGGGGAAAATATTTTGTACTCTTCAATATTGATATGATTTTTTACTAATTAAAGTTTTGCAAATGTTTTGAATTTGTTTTTAATTTTATTTTTAACTATGGGTAACACATATTGTTAATCTAATTTACAGCTAATCTAACAGCTTATGGGTATTTGGGAATTACACAGTATCCATGAGATAAGTATTTAAAACCTGTTTCAATTTGCTAATGAAATAAGATTTTTGTTTTAAGGCCGCAATAATTTGCTGAAGCAGAAAAAATGCTTTTATGAATTTTAGAAATTACACTAAGAGAATTGGAGAAGATATCAACCGCTTGATATATATCTATTGCATAGTTCATCAGGTAGTCTGGACGAAAGTTTGTAATTGATACTGGGAATATAAACGCCAAAACCTACTTTATTAGAATTTTTAAAGGCATAAATGAAGTAAAGTCATTAATGTATTTTTCAGTAGGTACAGTTGCGGTCACGGAATAGTTTACACCTTACTTTTTATATTGTAATACTGTAAAATTGCAGTGTCGTACGGATTTGATAAAAGTCAAAGTCAAAAAATTTCAAAACGTCAATGCTTTCGCGAGTGTTCAACAATAAAATAAAAGTATATTAAACTCTTCCAAAATGGTTAGAATACATTTGAATTATGCGCAAAAAGCAAGAGCAATTGCCAAACTCGAAGAAGGTTGGTCACTAAGGCAAGTTGCTGCTGATTTGAACGTGAGTCATATGTGCATATGGAAGATTAAACAAAGATGGGATAATTTTCACTCTATAGCACGGTTGGGCGGTTCAGGAGGGCAGAAGATTTCCACAGATCAACAGGATGAGATGTTAGTAGATTATTTGAGAGAATCTCCTTTTGCCACAGCTCAAAAGGCAAGAGAAGAGGCAGCGTTTCCAGGCAGTATTCGCACTGCACGTCGAAGAATTAAAGCAAGTGGACTGCTAAATTGTGTAGCTGCACGGAAACCTTTTTTGACTGAGGATCACAAGAGGAGACGAGTTGAATTTTGTAATGAATTTATAAACCGCGATGAGAATTTTTGGTCTAGGGTTGTATTTTCCGATGAAAAAGTATTTCAGTCGTATAATAATGGTCGAATAAGAGTTTATAGGCCGAGAAATCATAGGTATGATGAACAGTATACGCATCATTTAAGAAATAGTGGAGGATTCTCTGTCAACGTATGGGGATGGATAAGTGCCGAAGGCCCGGGCGTTTGTTATCATGTAGAGGAGAAGTTAACAGGATTATATTACAAACATATTATTGAGCACACAATGTTGCCATCGGTGATCCAGAGATTCCCCAACAACGACTTTATCTTCCAACATGACAATTGCCCGGTGCATACGAGTAGAATTGTTCGAGAATGGCTAGAAGAAACTGATGTTAATGTTCTTCCGTGGCCTTCCCGTAGTGCAGACTTTAACCCCGTCGAAAATGTGTGGGCAGAGTTAACAAAGAAACTAAATGAAAGAAACCTTAGACCACGGAATAGAATTGAATTATGGGAAGCAATTGAGCAGGCATGGGAAGAGCTTGTTAACTATAACATGAGGGGATTGGTGCTATCTATGAACAGAAGACTGCAAAATTGTATTGACAAGAATGGGGCTTCCACCAAATATTAATTATTATTTATCATTGTTTATCGTTATTTAATATAAAATAGATTTAAAATAAAATGCATATTAAAAAAAAGACTTCTTTATTTTCGTTATTAAGATCATAATCCATTTTATTCAAAAAACTGTTTTCTATATTTTTCATTTTGTAAAATATTTTGATATTTTAATTTTAATCTACCTATTCTAGCTAGTACACCACTGGCAACGTCACTTTGACGTAAAAGGTGCGTTTAAACGAAGTAAAAATTTAAAAAATGGGCTCCTAGATACGTGAACCTGTAAACTATTCCGTGACCGCAACTGTACATAATAAATATTTTTCTCTAATCATACTCATTCTTTATTATATACTCATATACTCATAACAGATACACAGAGTATTTCAATGAATTATTAAATGATAAAAGCCAGACAGGAGCAATAATACAATAACAAACACAAGAACTGACAGAGGAGGCAATAGAAGTATTAGACCTAAAAAAAACAAAAGTGAGGGAGAAAGCGGAGTGCCAGCAGAAATATTATAAGTAGGAGGAAATATACCTACTACAACAAAGAGCTCAACTTATAATAAAAATATGAGAAAATGAAAAAATGGCAGAGCAATGAAACACATTTGCTCGATTCACAAGAAAGATGATAAAACTGAAAATTACAGAGAAATCACACTACAACTGGTAGTAGTATATAAAGTATTAGCAAAATTATAAGAAGTAGAGTAAAAACCTATGAAACAAAGATAATAATAGAATACCATGCTGGATTCAGATAGGGATGAACAGCTGATCAAATTTTTATTCTAAAATTATTACAAAACAACTGTTATGTACACAATCTAGGTTTGCATATAGTCTTTATTGATTTTAAACAGGTGTATGATTCCATCTCACAAAACAGACTATATGAAGCTATAAGATCACGAAGAATACCAGAGAAACTGATATAATTAGTTAAAATGACGCTACCTAATAAAGTCATCTAGAACAAAGTCTTTCAATTCAGTTTAACATCAATAGAGAACCAGTTGGATTCGGTTCGTCAAAGCGAATAGACGTGAGATACTTAAAATCTAATTAACGAAATTGGTGTTATCACCTTGTAATTAAAAAACTAGTTTATTCATATAAAAATTGCACATATCGATTTAAAAAATAAAAAAGTGGTTTAAAGATCACGAGTGTTACTAGCGGGGGTAGAAAACCCCCAAAAAAGATGAGTTCGAAGGTGATATGGATGTGTCCCATCCGGATCTTCCACCTTCTCCAGTTGAGGAATTTAGAGGATTTCAAAATATCAACCCTATTACACAGATAGGTACTGATCATGTTTCTGAAATTGTTTCCGAAAAAAATTTAAACGTAAACACGGTCATTAACACAATAAATAAATATTCTTCAAAAGATAATGGGCCATTTTTTGTTTATATTCAAAGTAAAACAGGTAAAATAGGCAATTTACATAAAATAGCTACGGCTAGACTAATAATTAATGCGATACCAGAAATTAAACATGATATAGTTAACATATCAGTAATAGGAGCTAATAAAATAAAGGTTGAATTAACTTCTTATGCAAGCGCAAATAAATTATTAACAGCACAGTCATTAAAGGATAAACAATACGATACATACATTCTAATATTTTTTGCTCACGTAAAGGGAGTCATAAGGCAAATAGATTTAGAATTATCGGAACAGGAATTAAAAGAAATTATTAAACCGAAATTAGGATATAATTTTGAAGTAAGTCACGTAAAAAAAATTTCACGTAAAAATGACAAAAATGATGTTCCAACAACTACAATTATATTACATTTAGAGGTCAACTTTTACCCACTAGGGTAATAATAGAAAAAATGGTGTATGAAGTCGAAAAATACATGCCAAGAGTAATGCAGTGTCTTAAATGTCTAAGATACGGCCATATTAGTACACAGTGTAGATCAAAACAGCACTCAAAATTGTGGAGAAGATCATAAAGTAGAAAATTGCCAAAAAAATGAACCAATATGCATTTATTGTAAAGAAAAGCATTGCGCCACTGATAAAAAAAATTGTTTAGAATTTAGTAGACAAAAGAGTATAAAAAAAACTATGGTCTATGAAAATTTATCATAGGCTGAGGCTTCTTCTAAGCACGAACGAAGTTTTTCAAGTGTAACAAAACTGACACAAATTCAAACCGCTATACTGTTACTTTAAAAAGAAAGAGGTTAGCTATAACCCCAGAGATTGATGAAACACTTGAAAAACACAAAGAAATAATTTCAAATCCAAAAATTTTAACAGAACCTTAGATTTGGAAGTAATAATAAATCTGCTGTAGATATAACAATATGTTCTAGAGATATAACTTTAAATTGTGATTGGAAAACTGATATTATAGCATTAGGTACTTCCAATCATTTTCCTGTTCTAATCGAAACACATTTTAATACTACTCAAGTATCCTTTAAGTGTAAAAACAAAGTTAATTCAAATAAAGCTGACTGGTCCCTTTTCTCTCAGATAGTATATGAACAATTAGATGAAAGTAATAACGAAAGATCTTATAAAAATTTTATAGAGTCACTAAATCATGCTACAAAACTAGCAATCCCACAGAAGAGAACAGAGATCAAATCAGAATTTAGCAAAGTTTTGTGGAATCAGAGATGTGCAAATGCCATTAAATTTCAACAAGAAGCTTTTTTGCTTTACAAAAGGCAGTCAAATTTAACTAACTATTTAAAATATAAAAATTCAGTAGCAGTCGCAAAAAAAATAATATTACAAAGCAAAAAAGATTCTTGGCAAAATTTTTGTAAACAACTTAACAGAAACACACCTATAAAAGATATATGGAAATATATAAAGAACATAAAAAATACATTTAATCCTCCAAAAAAATAGGATTCAGGTAGGGGAGTGGGTAGAAATGTTCTTCAATAAAATTGGTCCAAGTTGGGTGGAAACAAATATTCGGCCGATTAGTTCACTGAGCATGGATGATATAGATAGGGAATTCTCAAGTATGGAAATAAAACAAAGCCTCAAAACTAACAATATATACAATATATAAAACAATATGTATAAATATATATATATATATATATATATATATATATATAAGGAAAAATAAAAAAAACACAATAAGATGGCGAATGGACAGACTCCGAAGCCAATAATGCACAAACACACATACACACACAACATCAATAGAGAATTAAAACAAGGAGACTTCCTGTCATCAGACTTATTCAACCTAGTACTATAAAAAAAATAGAGGAGCCAAGATCCAGACAAAAAGACATGTAGCAGTCAATAATATTAAAATTGTAAAGAAGCTTATGATAATGGATATTAAAAGATTATATTGTATAAACAATAAATTGAACTAAATACAGTTAACAATTTTCTCATACTAAGCACAACAAAAGAGTTTGAGAAGTAATCAGTTGCCCAGACAATATGAACCACATAGCCTTCCTACAGGGTCTGTAATTGTATATTTAGCATTTTTTAAAAGTGACATTTTTTTGCACTTTCATGGAATAAATAAATAAAGATTTTTGTTTTAAGGCAGCCATAACCTTCTGAAGCAGAAATTTTTTTAGAAATTGCACTCTGCAAAGTTCATCGGGCAGTCCGGATGAAAGTTTTTAATTGATACTGGGAATATAAATGCATGTAGTTACAATTTTTTAAGGCATAAATGAAACTAAAATCATTAATATATTTTTCAATACATAATGAAAATTTTCTCTAATCATATACTCATTCTTTGTTATTTTACGATTTAATGATTTTAAGGAATTATTTAATGTATCAAAATCTACCTCTTAACATGGAAAATTATTTGATACAACACTACTGTTTTATCAAATTTGAAAAAAAAAGTTGTTTTAAAAATATCTTACCCTTTCCAGATAATCAAAAACTGAGTATTCTAATTCATCCATATTTAGATTATATCACTTAAATGATATTTCTTAATATTATAGTTAAATCTAGAAGCTAGAATTTTATTTCGTATTTCGTTCCTTGTAGTAAACTGTCAAATGTCAAATTTAAAATTTGACGTGCTTTTTTTTCTTCTTTTTGTTTTTATAGCTACGAGCCCTGTCCACGCCATGGTGATACGCCAGCTCAATTTCGTGGTAGCCAGGAAGAACTCTTGTTCTTAAACCATTATAAACAAACTCGAGGCTATTGGCTACTTACTTGTGTCAAATAATTTTATAAAAATCCATTAGACCCGAACCAAGCGACATTTTATAAAAAATGAGTTAATAGCACCATATAAAAATAAAATAAAAATAAGAAAATAAAAACATTTATTGCCATTTCTATAATGTACATGTCAACATTTAATATTTCAGTCTTCTTTCTTCTGCGTTCCGCTCTTGCACCGCGCATTTGGGTCTTCTTCCTCTCGGGTCCTGGATTTTCCTGGGTGGTGTTCTGGTCTGCTTCTGTAGGTACTGTATCGGCAAACGTACCTACTTCCCTGCAAGCCTGGTTCTAGTCGCTGATCATATGGTCAATGAGTCGATGAGTTTCTCGGTGTATCCTCTGGATCCTGTTTTTCTCGAGGATATCCCTTGTTTTTCACAGTCTTCTTGTGGCCTGGTTGAAGAACCACCTGGTCGAAGAACCACCTGGTCCTGTTCTCGGCCACCTCCCTCAGTGGCGTGAATCCTAGTCTGTTCCTGATGGTGGCATTGGTAACTCTATCCTCCCATGCTGTTTCGTCGATGATTCGGTAGCATGAGTTCTCAGTTCCTTCTAACCTTCTCTAGTTGGATTCCGTAATGGAGCTCCAGACTGGTACAGCATACAGAATCACCGACCTAACATATGCTTGGTAGAGTTGGATCTTCTTCGCCTTGGACAATGGACTGGACCTGTAAATATAAGGAAGTATCAGTTTTTTAGCAGCATTAGCTTTTACCTTAGTTTTTTTGTGTATGTACCCGGAAATTGAGTCTTCTGTCGAGATGGACACCTAAGTATTTGACCGTCTCTGCTTTCTGAATTCTGTTGCCTCCTACTGTGATCTGGTTCTGTGGTGGTCGTTTTTCCTGGGTGAATATTATGAGCTGCGTCTTCTCTGCGTTGATTTTGTTTTTCCATTTTTCCGTGAAGTCCGTGATTTTTCCTAAGTGGTACTCCATGTCATCAATGATTCTTCTTTCATCTTTTCCGGATGCATACACTGCTGTGTCGTCTGCATACAGGGCTGTGGAAGTCCTAGGATCTGTTAGAAGATCTGCAACAAAAATGTTATATAATGTAGGTGATAAAATGCTGCCCTGAGGCATCCCTTCCTGGATTTGTTGGATCGTTGACATCTTTTGGTCAGCTGCAACCTGAAAAGTTCTATCAGATAAATAAATATCACAAATATTAATTAAATAACGCGGAAGTTTAGCCTTGTCCATCTTGTAGATTAATGCCTTCTTTCAAACCGTGTCGTATGCTTTTTCTATGTCCAGTATGGCTAATCCTGTCTTCTGTTTTCTGTTGAATTTTATCTTCGCATCGCTGATTATTCTTGCTAGTTGGAGTTCGCAGTTTCTTCCTTTTCTGAATCCGAATTGGTCTTCTTGTATAATTCCTCTTCTTTCTGTGTGTTTCATCAGTCTCTTGTAGATGATTTTTTCCAGGATTTTTCCCATCGATTCCAGGAGTGATATGGGTCTGTAGCTTTCTGGTCTTCTTCCATCTTTCCTTGGCTTCAGTAGTGGGATGATTTTGGCGTGTTTCCAGTTGTTTGGAAAATGTCCTTTTTCTAGGCAGTATTTGAAGATGTAATACAGTTGTACTATGACCTTCTTTGGGAGTTCCTTGAGGGTGATGTTGTGGATTCCTTCTTTTCCTGGTGCTCTGCTTCCCTTTAGCTTCCTGATGATTTTTGCAACTTCACTTGGGCTGGTGTAGTCTTCTTCGTCTATATGGAATTCGTTTCTTCTTTTGATCCTGTTGTATTCTTCATCGACTTGCCTCTTTGTTCTTGCATCCGACATCTCTTGGTTTTGTCTGTGTGTGGCTGCAATCTTCCTTGAAATTGCATATACTTTTCCTTGGGTTTCGTAGTATGTTCCCTCGTTGTCCATGATTTATGGCATCTTTTGTTTTCCTCTTCTTCTTGCCTTCAACATTTTCCAAACATTTCTATGGCTTTCTTCGGCTCTTCTGATGTGCCATTGGTTTTCAGTAAGACTTCTCAGTCTTACTCTTATTTCTTCAGATAGGATGTCTCCGTATTCCTTGAATTCTTGTCTTCTGGTTCTTTGGAATGCTCTTCTGGCCTTGTTTCTGTCCTTGATGAGGTTCTGAAGTTCTGCAGGGATAACCAAACCTCTGTTGTTCGTCATGGATTTTGGGATGTTGGCTTCCATGGCTCGCTGAATTCTTCTTGTGATTTCATCTATTTTTTCCTCTACTTCTTCTATTGATTGGAACTCTCTCTTCATTTCCATTTGGTTGAGCTGTCTTCTGCAATTAGGCCAGTTAGCATCTTTCCATCTCCATCTTTCCACTGGTTCTATCCTTGGCAAGTCGACTCTTGATGTCATTCTTCCTATTACTGGTTTGTGATCCGAACTGCATTCGAAGTAGGTCCTGACGTCTTCCATAATTACATCTTTGGTGATGAAAAGGTCCAGTGTTGAGTTGTTTTGTCCTCTTATTGGGTTTATTCTTGTTGGTTCATCTGGAGCGAATAACATCCTATCTCTGTCTTCACAGTATCTTAGTGAGTTGTTCCTGGAGCGGTGTCTGTTGCACATCCCCATGCTGTGTGTTTGGCGTTGAAGTCTCCTGCTACGACTACGGTTGGTGCTGAGTTGAGAAGGGCATCAAGTTCTTCTATGGCTAGATTTTCCGAATGTTTCCTGTAAATTGAAAAGATGTTATTCATACCTACTTTGATACCAATACTTTCAAAATGTTGAGTTTCCATCAATACTTGGTTCCATTCTATGTTGTTTTTGACATAAATGGCTACTCCTCTGCCGTTTGGATTGTCTCTTCTTCCAAATCCATCGTAGTTTGTGATCCTTGGTAGCTGGGATTCTGTCATGTATCTTGTTTCTGACAGGCATATGACATCTGGGTTGTGCCTTATGACTGCCTCTCGTAGCTCGCTGATTCTTAGCCGTAGAGATGCTATGTTGAACTGGAAGATCTTCAGGTGTTTATGGTTCATTGTAGATGTCTTCGTATTTCATGAAGATCATGGCTTTTTCGGCGAATGATCTTGCCTGGAATAGTTCCCTCTTCATGTCCTGGAGTATGGCCATCATCTTCTCAACGTTGACAATTTGGTTGATTTCGGCCCATGTGTCCTTGATTCCATCTGTTCTGCTAGTTGTTGGCTGCTGAGCTCCTTTGCTGGCCTGTGCATATGATAACCCGCTGGTGGTGGTCCTAAATGAGGTGGTGGAGGTGCCATCTTCTGCTGAGGTTGACTTCTTGATCTTCTCGCTGCCTGCTTGTCTAGGTATTCTATGTGCTTGCTGCACATAGGGTAGTTGGAGGTATGGGCTTCGTTACAGTTGCAACACTTCACCTTGTTGGTCTGGCCCTTTGGGAGTGGGCAGTGTCTCGTCTGATGTCCTGATGCACACTTCATACACCTGGGCTGTTTGAAGCAGTTTCTAGCAGAATGGCCGAATTCCTGACAGTTGTAACGTTGAGTAGCCCTGGCTGGTTTGGAGTAGGCATCCCATCTCACTCTGATGTTTTGAACTCCGTTGATTTTCTTAATTTCCTTAAGGTCCTGCTGTTTGTCGACTTGAAGTAGGTAGGAGCTGCTCTGCGAACCAGGTTTCTTGGTCTTCAACTCGGTGACTTTGCCGATGATGCCCTGTTGTCTTAGGTCGGCCTCGACCTCATCCAAGTCCATTCCTGGGGCTGCCTTCATAACTATCTTTTTCGTGACCTCTGACTTCTTAGTATAGGTGTGGAATGCTGTTATTGATATCGTAATAAAGTCCTGTTTGACTTTTTCATAATCTTCGCTGCTCTTGAGGTATACCCTAGTACCTACCTTTCCGGCTGGAGCGATTTGGAAGTTGTTGTGGCCCAGTAGCTTCGTTAATTCCTTGATGAAGGTGGAGTAGCTGCCTATTTGTCCTGCTATGACACTAGGCGGGATGCGTTCTTTTTTGGGAGCTGCAGAGCTTCTCTCTTCAGTACTTATCTTTTTTAAAACCTGGTAACGGTTTTTTTGTGGGAACCGTTACGGAGCTGCTACTTGTTGAAGTTCTTTGTCTGGCACCTTGGATTGACTCGTTGGAGTTCCTTCTAGGGCACTTGACGGTCTGGAAGGATTTTTCTTCCATTATTTCGATGTTATTTGTAGCCATCGTGTCCTTATTTTCTTCAAATTGGATGATTTCGTTGTCCTCCACGTGTTCTAGTAACCGTTCCTGTACCTGTTCCTGGGCGGGTCCACCTCTCCTTGAGGTGGGCCTGAATTTGTTTTTTCTGTTGAATTTGATTTGCCTTTTAACATCCTTCTCTTCTTCTTTTGGGTTCTTCTTTCAAAAAGTTCTTTACCAATAAGGAAAAAAATCATAATATATCTTCACAGGAAAAGTGAGACGAATGGGAAGTAATATTATATCATCTGACGATGATATAACCTTTTTAGAAACGGTTATATCTTTATCGGAATATAAAACTTTATCCATTGCAGTTTCGAATCCGGCAGTTGTTGTTTCAAACGATAAAATTGACATTACAAGCTTTGCAGTTGGTAATTCAATCCCAATTTCCGAAGTCAGCACTTCAAATCAGAAAGAACAGAGGCGTTAAAAGGAATGAAATTTCATCATAGCGGAACGATACTTGTGTAATTCCATATACTATAAGTATTCCCAGTACCTCAGGCACCCCCTTTGACAAGGAGTTCAAGACCTTCATAAGGATCTACTCTTTTCACCATCACACCAATGTTTCTTTTGATAAAAGAAAAACAAAAAGCAACACGTCAACTTCACAAGTAGCTGTAAACCGAAAGGTGTTTAAAAAAAAAGAAAGAAAATTAGAGATTTATTGATGCTCTGATGATGATGAAGACGACGCAGTCTGTATAGTTTGCTCGGAAATATTTAGTACATCGCAGGTGAAGGAGATTTGGATTAAGTGCACTTTGTGAAATAAATAATGTTATTTATTGTGTGCGGGTGCAACTGGTTTTCCAATACCATAGAAGGATTGCAAAACTTAATGAACAAAATAACCGAAACAAGTAGAAAATATGGACTGGATATAAACACCAGCAAAACCAAGCTAATGACCATCAGCAAGGAAAACATAACTGGAGCAAATCTGTATGTGAACCAAATGAGAATTGAATGAGTCTCACAATACCAACTACTTGGGAATTATATTCAATGAGTTGTGGAACAATACCCAAGAGATTAAATGTGCATTCTTGATTATGAGTTCTGTGTTCAAGAGCCATGACCTTACCCTAGAAACAAAAATAAGGCTCCTTAAATGTTATGTGTACTCAGTACTTCTGTACGGAGTAGAAACGTGAACATTGAAGGTGGAAACTTTATCAAAACTTCAGGCTTTTGAACTATGGTCATACAGAAGGATCTTGAAGATACCATGGACAGACAAAGTCACCAATGAAGAAGTACTGCGGAGGATGAACACAACTGCGGATTTGGTCAACGTCGTAAAGGGCCGTAAGCTGCAGTACTTGGACCATATAATGAGAAATCAAGGCAGATACAAGCTACTTCAATGCATTTTACAATGTAAATTTGAAGGAAAAATGGCTCCAGGATGAAGAGGAATATCCTGGCTTGCTAACCTGAGAGCATGGTATAGAAAGACCTCAACACAGCTATTTTGTATAGCAACCAACAAAGTCATCATAGCCAGAATGATCGTCAACGTTCGGAACAGACAGGCACTCTAAGAAGAATATGTGGTACGAAACCATACACAAGAGAGGCTCTTGTGAAATAGGTAGTTGCCTTTTGAATTTTATAAAGCGTAATATTGAACAAGATATATAATATCTTAATATATAATAAACGAGAACAAAATAGAAATAAATACTTATTTTCATTACACAATTACATTTCTCAATTATATAAGGTAACAATTTGCCATAGCTTTCTGGAATGAGGGCACACACAAAATGAGGGAGACAGTATTCATAGTGTGATTGAAAGAGCATCACATAATATTCCAGTCTACTCTCCTCATCAATGGTACACAATTGTCAGAACTGCAAAGAGGAACAACCCATATAACGTCATTGAATTAGACCAAGAAAATATATTTGATTTAAAAGAACTTCTAGGAAAAACATCCATTAATTGGGACAAGAATGAATGTAATGAGAAAGTTTACTGGAGCAAATTAAGAATTCTACAAACCAGGCCAGACTATCCAAATATGTGTTTTATTAAATAAAATTTTGAAGACATTTAAAAAAATTAATCTGGTCAAAAAGGGTAGAAAGACACTTCAAATTAATACAGAAGATATTGAACTGAAGCCAAACTATATGAGGCAAATTCCATTAACGAAAAAGAAATATGACCATTTGCAATTTCTTTGCCAGAAGAAAGTTATTTCATGTCATCATCATGACTTTTTTAAAAACCTACATTAGGATGAAAAAAGAAAAGGGGAAGATTCAGATATTGATGTTTAAATATTTATAATTGTTTCATTTTAGTTGCTAATTTTAAGTTAAATTTATTTGTTTTATTTTCTATTCTGTTCCATCTATTTGATTTTTTAAACAGTAACAATTTTTTCTGTCTTAAAAAAACATGTCCCAGTTGTTAATAAATTCAGAAACTTATTTGTTAAACCTGAAAGTTGACAATATATGATTTATGAGTAAGTACACTGTTTTTGTTAAAATAATTTATACCTATACTTACTACATGATTAGATTAATAATATTATGGATTAATAGGAACTAGCCTAAGTACGTCCGTGTAAGTATATTCTATGTCCAAATTTGGACATATACTACATCAGTTGAGAGTTTACTATTCTATGTCCATCTTTTTTTAGAACCTTCCTTTTATCGTGAAAACAATGAACTGTAGGGAAAGCTGCTTATTAAACATTGTGTTACAATTTTCTGATAAAAGAATTTTATAATATTTTGAGAAAAAAACAAAAAAAATGCTCTCCTGTAAAATTAACATTTTGTGACTTGGCTACTTCTGCATCCAAGCAACGATTTGTACTTTCATGGGATAAATAAATAAAATAAGATTTTTTGTTTTAAGGCAGCCATTTTTTTAAAAATTGCACTCTGCAAAGTTCATCGGGCAGTCCGGATTAAAGTTTTTAAGGCATAAATGAAACTAAAATGATTAATATATATATATATATATATATATATATATATATATATATAATATATATATATATATATATATATATATATATATATATAATATATATATATATATATATATATATATATATATATATATATATATATATATAGAAAAAAAGACAAAGAAGGTGGCTGCTTCATCTATTGAAGATGTTTCGCTTTCTAATCAGAAAGCATCATCAGTTCATCTAATACGAAGTGTGTTACCTCAAAAAGACATGTAGCAGTCAATGATCTTAAAATTGTAAAGAAGCTTATGGTAATGGATATTAAAAGATTATATTGTATAAACAATAAATTGAACTAAATACAGTTAACAATTTTCTCAAACTTAGCACAACAAAAGCTTTTGAGAAGTAATCAGTTACCCAGACAATATAAACCACATAGCCTTCCTACAGGGTCTGTAATTGTATATTTAGCATTTTTTTAAAGTGACATTTTTTTGTACTTTTATTGTAAAGTTTTTAATTGATACTGGGAATATCAATGCATGTAGTTACAATTTTTTAAGGCATAAATGAAACTAAAATCATTAATATATTTTTCAGTACATAATGAAAATTTTCTCTAATCATATACTCATTCTTTGTTATTTTACGATAAGGGATTATTTAATGTATCAAAATCTACCTCTTAACATGGAAAATTATTTGATACAACACTACTGTTTTATCAAATTTGAAAAAAAGTTGTTTTAAAAATATCTTACCCTTTCCAGATAGTCAAAAACTGAGTATTCTAATTCATCCATATTTAGATCTATATCACAAAATTATACAATTAAATCTAGAAGCTAGAATTTTATTTTGTATTTCGTATTTTATTCCTTGTAGTAAACTGTCTTCAAATTTAAAAATTGACGTGCTTTTTTTTTCTTCTTTTTGTTTTTATAGCTACGACGCCTGTCCACGCCATGGTGATACGCCAGCTCAATTTTGTGGTAGCCAGGAAGAAGTCTTGTTCTAAAACCATTATAAACCAACTCGAGGCTATCGGTTACTTACTTATGTCAAATAATTTTATAAAAATCCATTAATTCAAAGTTATGTTATGTTAGTAAACACCACATGGAGGTAAGAAACCACTGGAGGGAGCGCTAAGTTTATTGAGTATCGGTATCACAGCATAGATACAAATCCTTGTATCTTTATCATTTTTAATTCCTTCAACAAATTTACATGAGGAGAAACTTCTCCTTTCATCAGCCAGTCTTTACACCAGATGCTACGATTTTTCCGCTGTTTTCTTTTTCAAGGTAAATATTAATTCCGTGACCACTTACATGTCGTTGTCAGTCGAAGCCATCACGAGCAATGTAAATTACAACATAAATATTGTTGATTATTGATAAGAGAACTGTACACTTTTAACGGTACCGCAAGCAAGCAATTTGATTAAATCCAGCCTATGAGAAATGTTCACCCAGGTAGTACGATCGGGTGTAACAATTCATTGGAGCAAGGTGTGTTAACTCGAGTTAAAAACAGGAATCACCCACCGTGCTCCAATGCTCTAGACCATCCCTTTCCCCCCTACAGCAATCTAATTCGCTATAGAGGCACAACAATCAGCCAAATGTTCTTCATGTGGAGGTCCTGGCGGGTAATAGAACCCCAACATGGTTTCCTAACCGAATGCAAAAACTCAGGACAGCGCATCTCCGCTATATTCCTGTTTATTAATGTGGATTATCCGCGAACTAAAATTGCTTACTTGGGCCTCAAGTCCCCGCTCTGAGTCCCGGCTCAGTTTGGCGACTTGGTGCTCAAGGGGGTTGGGCCCTACGTGCCCGGGTTTTGGGGTTTTTGTTAGTTTTTTTGGTGGCCGAAGCCGGTTTTTTGTTAGTATTTTTTTTTATTTTTTTGGTGGCCGAAGCCGGTTTTTTTGTGTTTTTTGTAATTTTTATTGTAGGTGATCTGTGGACAAAAAACATAATTAGTGTACAATCTATATTATAATAAGGAAAATATATAAATATTATACGATACCACAATACAGATTGTATCCTAGTTGAGCTGCTGGGCCATGGACGTCTGGGTCCACTGTGAACGAGGCTATGTGCGATAATCTGGGTGATTTGAGCTACGAACTATCTTCCTTGTGTGTGTGGTATGATTTGAAGTTTCTTCTCACTCTGGGCTTTTTGTTGAATTCTGTCCATCTGGGGGGGTTTTTAACGGTACCGTAAATCGTAACTACTATTTATCGTAACGTGTATGGTAGTGGAGTGAACGACAAAATGTACAGTTTTAACGGTATAGTTAAATCTTTACCGATTTATCTAAGCGTGTGTGGAAACCTTACACATACCGATTAAAGTGCAAAGTTCCCTCGATTCCGACAAATCTATTGAAATTTTTGTACTGTTTTGTTCTACGGTACCATTTTTAAAAATCGTAGAAAACTATGCAGTTTTACTCCGTACACGTGGCGATTATCGATGTAATTTGAAAGGTACAGTTAAATTGTAACGATTTTTCGTAGCGTGTATTTTAGAGAAATGAACGACTACAGCAGACGTCTTGAACAAGATAGACCTCGATCTACTACGGTCATTTAAGACCGTTTTATTAGATTATGTACCTTAAGAAAACGATTTACAACGTCAAGGAATCATTTAGTGGAACTTAGTGCGGTTCATAATATCCAACCCAGCATTGACACCCTAAGGAGATGTTTTGTAGAACATGTCTTGCATATTCGCATGACTAGCTAAGGGCCTAGCATTAACTGCAAACCACCACAGAGCTAAATTCCAATTTGGCAGAGCACACTGGAGTAAACGGGAATAATGACGACTGGAAAAACGTTATGTTTACAGATTAATCCAGATTTTGCCAAATGAGCGTTATGCCCAGTACAACATAGGTAGAACGATTTTATTTCATGAAGGGTCTATAATGGTTTGGGAAAGAATTTCCCAAAGTAAGCTGTAAGCCGAAAGGTGTTAAAAAAAAAAGAATATTAGAGATTATTTATTGCTGCTCTGATGATGATGAAGACGACGCCGTCTGTATATTTTTTTACTTGGAAACTTGTAACTATTTAGTACATCGCAGGTGAAGGAGATTTGGATTAAGTGCACTTTGTGAATGCTAGGTATTTATTGTTTTCGGGTGCAACTGGAAAGCAAAAATTGTATATTTGCGATTTTTGTAAAAAGAAATGTTTTATTACTTTTTCTGTATCAAAAACTATGGCGGTCATTTTACCTCAAAGAAGGAATCATTTTGCCCGAACCATGATGTAAAATGGTTCCTTTAGACACTAGAGCTTTTCAAAAATAATGTTATTCTTCTGCTAACTGCATACTTAAATATAATTTTTTCACAGAAATGTTCTGCTATAATACCCCTCTTATTGTTTAATTAAATTGTAGTTAATTATTTCTTCGTTTGTTATTTTTAGCTTAAAAAATGTTACAGGGACCATTTTGTTTCACTTTCTCCTATTTACAAACTCTAAAAAAGATATATTCCTGTTTATTCAATACTACTGTATTTGCGCCATGCTCTATTAGCGCGTTTTGTGTATGCCAAAAATTGTTATAAACAATCAAAACAGGAACATAATTATTAGAAATCTGGATAATTGTTTTCAAAATTTGACAAATTTT
This sequence comes from Diabrotica balteata, assembly GCA_918026665.1. NCBI lineage: Eukaryota > Metazoa > Arthropoda > Insecta > Coleoptera > Chrysomelidae > Diabrotica > Diabrotica balteata. The sequence continues at coordinate 68,624,640 of OU898285.1, forward strand.
AAAAACATCTTGTAGGGAACTAAAATTTATGGAGCTGGCAACGCGGATGTACCCACTCCCACTCGTTTTTGGGGTGGTTGTGGTGATGATGTCAGTTGGCAACTGAATTCTAAGTAAAACATAACCTCACCCAATATTACAGACCTGAAATATTTATTTATATTTATATATTATTGATTAAACTTATTACATTGTAAGAAGAAAAGCTGTTTTTACAAAACATAAGTTAAACCATTAGAAAACATAAAAATGACAAGCCCATATAAACAAGGTTAGAATGACTAATCTTAGCTTCAAATTAAAGCATTTCAAATAAGACTGATTAGTGGTATTGAAGATGTTTAAGTTCTTATTAACGATTTATATGGTAAATTTTGTATTTTCTTTCGAAAATACATTTCTTGGTTGCTATAATGACATTTCGCCCGGAAAGAGGATTTCTATAGGACAGAATAGAGCAAAGCCAGAGTGTATTAAAGATTGTTTTTCAAAATATTATAGGTGAGTAGTAACTTTTTTATTGGCGATTCAGTGTTTGTAGTCATATAAACCCAAACAAACAAACAACAAACTTTTTGAAGTCAAGTCAAATATAGAAATTAATTTTAGGTACTCTTTTATTTACAATGAAGGATCTTGTCTATGTGGGAATTACTTAGGAGAACAAGTTTCTAATGAAACTTGCAGTGAATGCCAGTCTTGTGATTTTAAAGTGAATTTAACAGATACTTATTTTACAGGAAATTTAGGTAATAATTCTTTAAATATTTTTATTAGTAGTGATTCAAATGGACTATAATATAATGCCCTTAAAACATTTTTAGTGCCTGGTCCTCCAAGAAACTTTAAGGTAACAAATATTACAGAAAACCATATAAGAATAACATGGCAAGAACCTGAGTCATATGTAGAAATTACTAAATATAAAATTATGACCATTGTGATACATACTTACTCCAGTTATTATGCTCCTCATAGTCCAGAATGGTTTTACTCAAATGATACATTTCAAACAGCTATGTATACATTATTACCTGCTACAAAGTATAATGTAACATTGTCCACTGTTTCACCAGATGGGGATGGAGCTCTAGTTTTTAGAGTCATCGAAACAAAACTAGATAGTAAGTTGTATGATTGAAAAGTGTAATTTTATTATAGTAGATATCTCATATAGTCATTGAGAGCATAAAAACTTACACGAGCAAATAATAAAGTATTTTAATAATAAGTATATAAAAGCCTACATTTTGCATTAATAACGTAAAAATAGCAAATAAATTTTGATTCTGATTTAGGAATTAGCAGGTTAGAAGTTATCAGAATATCATTTAAAATGTTCTAAATGAAGTAATTTACTTACTTACTCCGTGGCGTTACAACCCTTTGTGGGTTTTAGCTGACTCGACAACATGCCTCCACTGTTTTCTGTCTTGAGCAACCTCCATCCAATTCTCCATGCCCACAGTGCTTAGACCTCCTGCTATATTATCTCGCCAGCGGAGATGAGGGTGTCTGCGTGGTCTCCTTCCAGTTGGGACTTCCTCCCACACCAGTCTTACTGTTCGTTCGTCAGAATGTCTTCTGAGGTGTCCTGCCCATTGGAGTCTTCTGGACTTTATCTTCTCTGCTTCCTTCTCGAACCTGACAAAAGTCTCCTTCATCCTTAATCAAGTGTTTCCTATTAGATTGATATCGTCTGCAAATGCCAGTACTAAGTTTGGTCCTTCTCGATGAAATACTGTATTAGGTTTTTCGATTTTTGCACTTCTGATTATGTGCTCCAGAGCTAAGTTGAAGAGTTGTGGTGAAAGTGCATCTCCCTGTTTTAGTCCATTGTTTATTTCAAATGTCTCCGAGTATTGTTGTCCGACTCTCACCTTACATCGTAACCGTTCCATACATATCTGTATCAACCTGACTAGTTTTTTTTGGAAAGCCAAGTTCCTGCATCGCTGTCCACAGTCTGTCCCTGCATACTCTATCAAATGCTTTTTTAAAATCTATGAACATCTGAGGAAGCTCACGATCAAACTCCCAGCATTTTTTCATTATCTGTTTTATTGTGATATTTAACTGATCTAGCAGGTTCCGTGTTTTCTGATAGAAAATTAATTGTATCTGGAAATTGTTCTCGTGACTGGCTGGTTCTAAAGTAGACAAAAACTGTCTTATCAGTATTAAGCAACAACTGATTTCCACTGAACCACAGCCTTGCTTAGAATTTGCTCTGCCACTGTGAGGAGTGTTTCTAAAGTTTTTTCCCAGAAAAGCACATTTGAGTCATCAGCGAAATTTACAAGGTTTGAGGAACTACTAACCACCGCATTTGGATGGTCGTTTATGTAGACCAAAAAGAGAAAAGGCACCAGAACACTCCCCTGTGGTATACCAAATTTTAAATTGATCAGTTCTGAGTAAACCTTACATCCCCTTTTCTCCAGGCATACCTTTTGCGACCTATCTGTGAGAAATGATTTTATCCATTTTAATGCTAGTCCCTGTATTCCATAAAGATGTAATTTATGTAATAAAAGAACATGAACAAAAGCTTTTATTTTCTTTACAGCTTCTGACGCTGCATTTGCCATAAATTGATTTATTTCGTTAGAAAGCACCAGAGGGTCACCCTCCAAACAGAAATTACCTTGATTTTTGGAATTACCCTTAATCTCTTTTACCAATTGCCAAGCCATTTTAGTTTTATTTATATATATTATATGTATTTCTCCTTTCTTTTTTTTTCTTTATTTGACCACCTCTAGGTAGTATTACTCTCAAATGTTTTTAGAATCCTTTAGAAAATAAATCTTTCTTTGTGATATCCTTTTAGGCTATCTTTTTATTTGTTTCTTGGGAAGAAACACTTTTATGACATTCTGGATATGAACACTTTTATAACACTCTTCCATATGTGTATACATTTTTTCAACAGAAAAGATTTATATTCTTGGATATAGATCCATTAGCAGATTAGCAGTATGCTTAATTTAAGCTGATTTAAGATTCATGCTTAAAATGTGAATTACTTGAATATAAAATAATTACTAATAAATGTCAATACCAAATACTATTATTTCAGTGAGTTTATGTAAGTTTGTGATAAACCATAGATAATTATGTTTTACCACCTTTGCCTCATGCCTCAAGTTTTATCCTCATTCTGGAGAATAGTACTTTATGATGTTATTATTGTAAATTATTCTAGAACCAGATAGTATACCTACGAAGCCAAAAATAGTAGAAAATCGTGGACATCAACTTGATGTCAAACTTCTACCAACACCAAATAATAATGGTCCAGTAACAGCTTATAGAATTATAGTTATCAATGAAGATGCCAATCAAGATTTTGATGATACTATTCTTAGTTCATATCATGATGCCAATAGAAATGGATTATCCTACTACATAGCTGCTGAACTAAATCCAAAGGTATGACAATTATTTGATTTTTGATGTTTTCAAAAAATATTGTATGGTATTAACGACTGAAAATATTTTTTTGTAGGACATTAATAATATATTCACTGTTGGTGATGGCCGAACATATGGAAAATATTACAATGCTCCTCTCGATACTAATATTAACTATAACTTAATATTAGCTTTAGTGAGCAGTTTAAACGGGGTGGAAAAGGTAGTTTATAGCAATGGAGTAGGAACTGGCAGTGGAGTATCAATTTTGAATGTTTCTGATGATCAAATTGGAGGAGATTCCCCAGCTGTTATCATTGGATTATCTGTTGCTATTGGTTTATTGACCTTTATGTTAATAGCTGGTATAATTGGATTCATTATTTTAAAAAGTAGAGTTGTTAATAGAAGACACAGGCTCTCTGATAATCAAGAATTAACTCTCCAAGGGCCCATGATTGAAGTTGTAAGTATTTTTAAGTCCTTACTTTAATGTATGAAATTGTAGATTAGATTTTATTATAAAATTTAGGCTCCTGAGTAAGTCATAGCTGCTTTTCTTTAAAATTCCTTTTATTTCTGCCCTTGCACACAATTCTCTTAACATAATTTATAATCTCAAACTTTATATTTTTCTTTGTATCAACAACTCCCTTCATCACCTGAATATATATTTAAATATAACCTACCAAATCAGGATATTTCTACTATTCTGATATTAAAAACTTGGCACAGAAAATATGCGGCATATCTGCATAAATTAGGAATAGTGTGTTCACCAGTTTGCTTTTGTGATACATGTTTCTATTAGAGATTTGAATCATTTTTTCCTGGAATAAAAAATTAAAGACATATAAAGACCAATTATATTACAGTCTACAACAAGAACAAGTATGTTTTCCAATTAGTATAGTGTATTAACTAAGTTTCTATGATATGAGAGTAATTAAATTACTGATTGACTATTTGAAAGATATAAATATTGCCATTTAAATGCAACAGTGATAGATATAAAAATTAAAATCATGCTAAAAATAATAACAAATAAAAATATGTGGCTAATGGACCTGCTTCTGAACTATAGTCTCTCTCTCTCTTTCTCTCTCTCTTACACACACACACACATACACACACAATCTCAGGAGGATGGCAATAACATAATAAGATGTAGAGTACATAAACACTCTTTGCCAATGACACCACAGATTCCTTCACAGCTGACACACTTGAGGACTCACTTATATATACAGGGTGGTCCTTAAGTAATTGTACAAAAAGAAACACTAGATTCTACACTTTAAAATATTACGATTTAAGCCAACTTGCTTTAATAAAATATTGATATTAAGAAAGATGATACAGGGTAGATATTAAAGTGGAAATTTAAAATTTTATTTTTCGCTATAACTTTTATATTTGTACATTGACGTATAAAAATTTACAACTGGGTGCTCTTGAGTCTGAGAAATTATAATTTATTGCACATTTTGATGTAGATGATATAGGGCGCCACATACGTCACATATGTGGCATAAATTTGCACCTAACTTATTTGCTCTTTAGGTTAGCGCTATTTTTGTTAAAAAATATTAAAGATACAATATTTTAACACAAAAAAGGTATACCTATTAATAATTTTAAAACTCACTAGTTTTCGAGATAATCGCATTTTAAAAATTAAGTAACTGCATAATAATTCTTAGTTGTAATATTGGGTGATAAAGCACTGAATACCTGAGGGTAAGCATAATAAATACTTTATTCTTATAAAAACAACTCAAAAATGGTAATATAATATCACAAAATATACTGAAACCTTTCTGTATAACTGTATGTTTTTCTTTATAGTAAAATGCTGACGCGAGCGTCACGGAACAAGTGCTACGAGCCGGCGTCACGAGTCATCATATATTTTTTAACGTTAGTTGTTAATAAATTCCTTTCAATTTATAATTAAATTTTATTTTTAAACATCTTATTTATTTTAAATACAATAATTTAATTTACTATCAAAGTAATGATCAAATATCAAATTAAGGTATGATTTATTGATAATTTAATATTTAATCTGACTTTGATGGGTCTGTCAGAAGTAAACAACGTATATTTATTTTATTAGATAGAATATTATTTACGAACAAAGCTACATTCACACGCCATTGTGTTTTTAATTAAAGGAACAATCATTTTTGGTATTGAATATCCTTATGTTAAGAGAGAAAGGCATTTCCAACATGAATTTAAAATAAACGTATGGTGTATAATCATTGGTAATCAAATCAATAAAATGAAATTTTATTGATTTGTTGGAAGAATTGCCATTTAACATAAATCAAAATATGTGGTTTATGCAAGATGATGCACGAACATATTATACGAAGGCAGTGAGAACATACTTAAATACCAACTTTCCTGAACATTGGATTGGTCGTGGTAGTCATTTTCCTTGTCCACCATATAAGGTAAATGTACCTTTTACCGACCACTTAAGGTTTTCCTTATAAGCAGATTCAATAATAAGAAAAATACATATTTATTTTTCTTTGAATAATTTTTAAAGATAAGTTTTAATCTTTCCGATTCAGCTAGTAATATAGAAAAAATAATATTATACAAGTTTAAATCTTTTTTTAAATATTTCAGTAATTATGTACAATTTCATTAAAATGCTCCCTTCACCGACCAGCTTGAAATATACTTATTTATCACCGACCGATTTTGCTGCTATTACCGACCACAAGCACCTAATTACCGGACATTTTAGTCCTATCAGCGACCTTCTTGGGGACTACTTATTTAAGTAATTAACAACATAATATTAACTTATTTATTAAAAAATAATCATATCTACTGGCTCAATTGAAAAAACAAACTCAGTTGAAGATTTTAATATTTTTAAAAATATAAATTCGTAATACAACAAAAAGTTACATAATATATTGGGCATATATAATAGACTCAACTTTGGTATGAAATCATATTTTTTTTTATTATTTTTTATATTTTATATTTTTTATATTATTTTATATTTTTATATTTATATTAGTTTTTATGGCATCCATCTCCGGAATTGCATATATGCCCCTTTTATTCACGGGTTTTGGAGGATTAATTTTTGAAAATATTTCATTTTCTGAATATGATAAAATATCCTCTTTTTCAGGCCATTTCCAATGTGAACCACTTCTTATCATAGTCTTCACTCTTAATCCCGTACCGTCAAAGCCAAGACTCACTCCAAGAAAGTACTTTCCTTCATAAATAATCACAGCATATTCCCCTTCAGAAATATTAAATTTATTTTTTTTATCTTTTTACTAGGAAGAATATTTTCTTGTTTCACCACATTTTTTGGTTTCTTTTTATTTGTATTTGATTTTAAAATCATCTTTCTTTTCTTATGCTCCAATAATTTTTCTTCTTTTTTTTCTTTTCGGCATCGATTTTCCGTTGGTATTCTACAAATTCTTCCGATGTGGCGACTGTAGCAGTAATTTTTTTCACTACCTTTTTATTTGTTTAAATAATATATAATAACGCTTTTTTGAAAGGAGTTGGGGGGGGGGGGGAAAGAAGAGGGGGAATATTTTCCGAGGGCGTCTCCGGTGCAGTTTTTTTCTTTTCTGAAAGTTCATCTTCAATAGTTTTTTCTTCTGGTATTGTATTATGGTGCTCCAAGAATGGAAGTTCAATCGTTTTTAAAAGGGAGCCCCTTGTTTCAGTTACTGGAAACAGGGTATCTTCCGAAACAATGGAGTTTTCACATGCTGCTTCCTGTACTAAAGTACCATCAAGTTGTACCAGCATAATTTGCTCTTGGTCCCAAATAGAACTATCTAAATCCAAATTGATGTTGGAAATCTCATTTTATTCTGGCAGGTTTGCTTCTAGAGTTACGTCATGGATATTATTTTCATGTTGGATGTCTGGTGTTTCGTTTTTTACTTTTCTCCAGAAATAGAACAATCCTTCGTTTGAAAGACTTCCTTTCCAAATATCGCCACAATTATAAAATTCTTCTAGAAGTTGTCTGTCAATTCTTTCTTCGATTTTTATTAAAAATGGACTCTTCTTTAAAACACCTGCCATTTCTTCTTGCGTGTTTGACTCAACTTGAGCAAGTAGTTTGGTGTAGTCAAAGTTATTCTGATTATATGGACTCAATCCACAAGTTCTAAACCCATTTCTTACTGTATCTTCGGTAACGCTAGCCCTTATACATTTGTCCAGTTCCTCTGCAAAATCTTCCCGTTTTAGTTTTTTGCCATTATTCTCAATACGCCAATTATGAATCCTGTCTTTCCAGGAAAGTTTAAGAGGCCTAAAAATAGCAACATTTACTGGTTGCAATAGATTTGTAGAGTTAAGCAGAAGAGCAATTAGTATAATACCTTTGCTTTTGCAGAACTCAGTTAGATGGAGAGTTAAATGTGAAGAATGCCCATCTAAAAAAAGCACAACAGGTAAAGGAACGTTCTTTTCAACAATCCATTTTTTATAGAATACATTAGTAATAAATTCATAAAAACATTCTCCAGTCATCCACCTGGAGTCTGAATGGCCAATACCCCAGACCAGAGGCATTTTCAAATGAATACTGGCTGGTATTCTTTTATAGGGAAAGAGAACAGTAGGTTTCACAACTTGTCCTTCTGCCGAAACTGTTAAAAGTACCGTGAGACATTCTTTCTCGTTAGCGATTCTGCTATAAACTTTTTTCGAACCTTTTCTTACGATTACACATTTTTCTTTTGGTGAAAGAAAAAAAGCTGATTCGTCGCAATTAAAAATTCTTTTTGGGTCTGATAGAACTTCTTCTAAATGATTTGTTTTTAAATAGTCTGAAACTCTATCAAACCAACTTCTTACACTTTTTTCTGTTATATTTGCTCGAGGTTTGGTTAGATTTTGACATACTCGATGAGAGAGCTCCGGATGCCTTGCGAAGAAATTTTATGTACCAATGACCAGATATAGAATCCAATCTACTACGGTTTGTTATTCGGCTGCAGTGAGGACACAGTGGGCCCCACTTGTAGCACCTTCTTCATATTTTTTATGAATTTTGTCAACTAGGGTGCTTTTTGGAATTTTGAATTCTATGGATGCTTCTCCAAACGACATTCCATCTCGAATTGAATCCAATGCTTGCTGAAGAATTTCAGTGGTATAGTTTTTTCGTTTTTCAGACATATCTCAAAGATTTTCTTGAATCTGAAAAGAAAACGTTCATAATATTCTCGGTCGGTAATAGGTCGCAATATATATTTCTTGCACTCTATTACCGACCGTGAAAAAAATATTATTTTAGGAGACTACTTTTGAATATGTTAAAATTCATATATTTCATTCACCTATAAGACAATGAAGTACCATGAATATGATTATCGTTTTTCGTTTAAAAGCAGGCTTTTGGAAATATGACACTTAATATATTATTCTATTTGAAAGTAATTCTACCAAAAAAAAAATACATTTTTTCAACTTTCATATTACTTCTTTTAATTGAAAATTAAAATCTAGTCGGTCGGTAAATGCCCAAGTGACCCGTTGCGTTATTACCTTTAAGAAAAAAATATATTATTCATAATTGTGTGCTAAAGTATAGTAAAATTTTTTCAATATTCAATGACTACATTTCCCTTATTCCGACCGCCCGGTCGGTAAAAGGTTCATTTTAAGTTTTAAAGCACCTTTTACCGACCATTCTTTAATTGTAAACAAATTTTAATTAGAGTTAATAATTAACCAACGAACACATTAAATCTTAAAAAAAACGTCGTTTTGTGCTATTTCTTACTATAAAAGTGCAATACTATACAGATTTTTGGAAATATAACACTTAATATATTGTTCTATTTGAAAGTAATTTTTCCAAAAAAATACAATTTTGTTCAACTTTCATGTTACTTCTTTTAATTGAAAATTACAATCTAGTCGGTCGGTAAATGCTCAAGTGAATCGTTGGTTTATTACCTTTAAGAAAAAAAAAAAAATTTATAATTAATTGTAGGCTAAAATATTTTTTAAATCTTACAATATTCAAGGACTACATTTCCCTTATTCCGACCGCTCGGTCGGTAAAGAGTTCAGTTTAAGTTTTGAAGCACCTTTTTACCGACCATTCTTTAATAAATATGTAAATTAAATAAGAGAATAGTGGATAAGAGGGCTAGCGGGTGAAAGCGGCGTTGGAGGGCAAATATGGGAGGTATTTGGGGGGTTTCGGTGGGGGGTGGAGGGGTGGGGGGGTGGGACAAAGCGAGCGAGCGGTAGATTAACCAATCTACAGAAGGTCCTTGCTTCACTGATGTGTGTTGTTTGAGTTGCGTATGGTTGTAAGGTTGTGTTGATGCATATCTTCAATTGTCATGATATTTAGCATATAGTGCAGCATACTTACAACGGATTTCGTATTGCGAACTATAAGCTCTGTCACAAAATAGTCAATACACACTAGAGACTACACACAAACCATATTGCTCTCATGTTAAATTTCTATTTACATGCTGTACTAATGACATGAACCTTACTTATTACTAGGTTACTCCATCTTGTCAACACACTTCATTATCTATACAACTCCCTATATTAAAACAAAGTGTCTCGGTACAAGCAGTGCATGCGCTGACGACAGCGACTTAGATACTAGCACTGCTTACCGCGAGTTATCCGGTTTATTGGGTGCGTATCTGGATCTGTTATGTGACCACTAGCATCAGTCCTTGCAATATTGGCGGTTATTAGTATTTCTAAAGAGAAAACTGTCATCTTAAAAGCGCATATCAGATATGGCGATATATGGGACATTTCATGATAAATTGTCCTGTCTTCTTCTATCTCTTAGATTCTCTTAAAGGCGTCAACAATAACACCATACCGACTTACACTCTGACGCTCGCGGTATGCATTAAGCGTAACGAATAGAGGGAGAATGATGCATTGTGGTTTCTGAGAGTGTGATACAAATGATGTACGAGGGTTCTACAACATCTCTATTACAGGATTATTCTCGCTCAAGGATTAATACAATTCTATCTTTTCAATAGATACGAAATATATCTAGTGTACAGTATATATATTTACCAAAACAGTCAATGTACTCTAGTCTATTTAGCGAGCGGCTGCACTCGAGTCTACTCTCGAGAACAGCGCAATCAAGTAGCACTACAGCAACACAAAGTTAATCATCATCTTTAAGCAGTGTTCAATGTTGTTCTTTATATTGAGAATATTTACCCTCCAATACATATTCAATAATGATGTCAGCCTTTATTATATTTTAATTTCTGAATGAGCGTAATCAACATATAGATGATGACACATTCAGACATCATTAAGACTAGCGAGAACACTTTGGTATCAGCAGCGGACCGGGCATAGTCGATAGAAGGCGAACTATACGTTTCTGAGCATATCTAAAAGATATTAGACAAAATTTTTATTCATCATGCGGTATAGCAACAAGATATATATTAATTCATGTACTGGTTATTATATAGTAAATAAAATGTTCACTGAATAAATGAGTCTTATTAATCGCAATTCAGGTAATACATATAATCTGGCTTTTACAACTGTATTAGAGAGCTATACAAATCATCCTACTTACTGCGCTATGGAATTCATTGAGAGGTAAAGATTCCTATTAATTCAAATTGAGATTCTATTCTGAGAGTGGATCTAGAGATATATCGACTTTTGATCTTTCACATTATCACTTCGTATAAGATATATATACCTTTTCAATGATTATCAACAGAGTAATGTGTACAACAAGAGACACAGAGGATAGATATCTCAGAAAGTTCATCTAAATTCATTTGAACATCTTAGTTATTTTCGATTGTCTATATAGGTAGTCACTTGCAGATATACTGTCCATACTGAGTAATATGTATGCGTTACAAAAAATACGAGAATCAGCACGTTTTGTCATAGTACTTTATCTCTGAAACGGTGCGGTTGAGTTCATGTGAGCGTATAAAAGAAATATATACTGTTGACAGATCTACTCTTTACGAAGCGTGATTTTTACGATATACACAATGTATTACTTTTCATTGTTATTTAGTCATTCATCAATTAAGATTGGTCTTCTTTTGCTCAATATTTTATCTCTCAGTTCTTTTGAGACGTCGAAAAAAGAGAATGACGTGCTACTAAGTCAATGTACAGGTAGTTGGCGCAAACAAGAATGAGTTAATGTCGTTTATCTCTGAGTTAATAGCCAATACAATTCAAAATTCCAAAAAAAGCACCCTAGTTGACAAAACATACATAAAAAATACTGAGACAGCTCAGTCTCATACATAGGTAGGTGACAAGATTATGGATGGATACAATCTTTTACACATAGATTACGTCTTGTTAATAGCAAGTTAGATAGTAGATTTGGGTGGGAATACAGTTATATACATTGAGGACACAATTGTAGTGAATAAAATGACATATTAGACACTGGCCCCGTAACTCACTCTAACATGTCTGATACGTGTAGACTAAGTCGAAAAATCTTAACCAACATCTGAGCCTATAGCGTCATAACAAGCTAGAATACTAGCTAGACTAGAGTCATAAAGATAGGAGAGTTTGCAATCATGATTTTAAATTGAGTATGCTCCACCAGGATAAAGGTTTGATCAGACAACCCGCCCGCTTGTTGAACATTGCAGATATGAAGTTCTACTTCATCAGAGTCTACAGTTTCTCTGATATGTTACTGGCGACACATGCAGCGCAAGCATACATGAGTTTGTGTCACATTGATACACGATATATGTTTGATTGTGCGTGTGTGGGGACAGACAATGTTATATCTCTATCTGTGAAACAGTCTTTTAGCAGATCTATATGTAAGCAATGCGAGATCAACGAGTGATAACTTATGGTGAGAATGGATCGAACAGTGATTATGTAGTATTCCATATTTAATCATGAAGTAGTTCGAGGACAGTAAGGACTACCCTACCTATTTGTGAACACAAATACTAACACGTTTACCACGAGAATCAACTGTTATTACAGTATCTAAATAGACAAGGTGTACACAAGAGCTGAATATCTATACCTCTGGAGCTGGCAGAGTTGAGTATGAGGGCCACTTCACCATGAAATCCAAGAGTGTGATGTGACTGCAACATTTAGCTATGACGCTCATCTCTTTGGCGGAATGTCTCTTTTGTACGTGCTATTTATTCCATTGCGAATTCTGGATCGAACAGACTAACGTTCCGTACTACGCTAGTTTGTAATTCACCCTTTTGCTGTTTGAAGGGAACATCTTCATGGCACTCATTTCAGCTAGACTCGTAGACATAATTAGAGTGGTGTTGTATGTTCTCATGAGTTCAGAGTGTAAGTCTGATCAGTCTCACTCTTAGTGGCTTCATTCTTAAACATAACTCTTAGTGGGGAACGGAGGTCACTAGAATGCTAAGTGAGTGAGTAGAGCTATTAATATAAACATGTTGCAAGTGTCGCAGATTTATTAGTGTATCACTCAGTGAGAAATTCTCTTATGGCCTGATATATCTGTATGGTTTCTATAGACGAGTAGCGTCGTATTCGACTAGAATATGCAAAAACGAGCCGAAAAATCAGATGATCCTCATTATTAGGAGTGGAGGAGAGGTGGTAGGCGAGAGGGGAGGGGTGTGGAGGTGAGAGTGTGTGACGTGAGTGAGTGTTATCTCAATTGGAGAGACACAGAATGACAGTATGACAATTAGATCACACAGGGATATTAGAGTTGTGTACAAAACATAATCATCAGAATATTCACGATTGACACTAACACGCATACTTATGAGCTGAACTTAGTCGTCACTAGATGGATGAGACGTCAAGACACTGCGACAGTAATAGATCTATGGAGCAGGTACACGTGTTAGTATATGTTATTTGTGGAAGGAACATTGCTGATCAAGACTTATATCTTCAGCATTGACACAATCTATCAATGACACATGCAGAGAAGAGATATGTTGATCATAGTTTTGTATGTCGTGTCCTAGTCTGAGGAGATGAATGCTCTACTCTGATTATTTCGTTGGCTCGCGAGATGGGATAGAGACTCTAAATATCTGCGAGAATGAGAATAGAGGTTTTACATTTCTTTTAACGGGGAGAGAATGACAGAATTCAATCACGAGAGACTCGACATCTAGGTGTCGCTCTGCGAACAAATGACTACTTCTTCTCTCAATACAAGACATTTTCCAAGCTCTTGTATAGGAATAGAGTGAGTTCTTCTATTCACTATGGGCTGTTATCGGATGATGTGAGCGACAGGAGATTAGAGTCACTCAGAGAACATGAGTCAATTGATGAGTAAACTGTAGTAGGATGAGGGGGGGGGGGGAGGGGGGGGGACGGGTGTTTTAAGATGTGTGGCTGGCGGGGGCGATTTGAAAGGGTGAATGCGATATGTTGGTAATCTTGATATGAGAGGGATGATTACCAACATTGATTCAGAGAGAGTTGAGAGCGCGATGGATAATAAGTTCACATGAGTTCAATAATAAGTTTCGTATTTTTAGTTTTGGCTTACAGTACAACAGGACTGGAGTGGACACATTAATGGTTTGTAATGTAGAAATATGTAGTATTTATTGTATAGGAGAGTAGAGTGTGAGTGAGGCATAGAGAGAACATGGAGAATTTGAACAATATTATTATGATCTTAAGTGCTTGAGTGGAAAAAGAACTAATTGTTAGATTATTCATAGAGACAAGGAACTCAAAATTGAGCACACACATCAAAAACTTCTATGGCACAGGATGAAAGACTGTTACAAGTCCACAAACTACTTTCACAAGCTTAAGTCGTTGTAGGTTTAATTACTTCTTCATAATATATTTTTTGATGTCAGTAGATATTACTTATTACCCACTAGCGCTAAATGGTCAGGAAAGACAGCGACCTCAGCTAAGGACTATTATAGTTACGAGCTTTAGTGCTACGTAATCATTATATCATAGGACACGGTGGCGATGATTTTGATATTATAGTCAGTAGATTTGAGTTTGTATAAGAGTTACTTCTATTCTTGGATGGACAGAGGGGTGCTAGTTTCTTTTCTTTGGGATTAGCGGGTGTGGGGTTTGTAGAGTACTGTATAATTCGCTATTACACTGACTCTAATATTGTCTACTATCTTGAGGATGGAGTAATCTACATTGTTAAATCACAGAGTATGGCGAGTACTACAGGATAACATAGACAACAGAGTTTCAATACTGGAGCTATCGCTACAAGGTTGTGTGAACACGAGAGTGATAGATAGTAAAATGTAGAGATAATGGCATAGTGAATATATCACTCCATATGAATCTGATAGAAGGACTGGCGCCGACAGACATATCGAGGGGGAGGGTGGGTTTGAAAAAAGACGTAGTTCGGAGTCTTGGGAGTACAGGAATGGGGTGGTGGGGGTTCTTATTGGTTAGTTTGGTTGTGGTTGTCAACTGATGCAGGGGTATATATAGAGACAAACAGGCGTAGCATATTTATGTCGCCGGATTCTATAAGTAGGTAGTGTGTGACATATCTTTTATATAGTCTAGATGATGAATATTTGCCCTCTAAACACCTATAACACGACTACAATCTAAATATCACCAAACGGAAGATACGATAATTGGAGTGAACATTTGCACTCGCAAATCTGCGCAGGAGACATGGAGCCGTACACTTAGCATTTCTCCTTACTCACTACCATATAGTTCATACTTTAGAGCGAGAGTTTTGGAACTTATTTATCTATTCGTGTCACAATATACAGAAACGAGAACCTAAGGAAACAACTAAATATGAGGATGCATTTTCACACACGATACAAGACTGAGTAACAGTGGTCTACTATGCAACCGACAAATTAATACGCGACTGTTATGGAAACTAAAGTGGGTTGCACATGATATCTTGATAGAGGCAGGTATTTATTTCATTTTGTTTGTTGTATGGGGCCTGATAAAGCTGATAGAGTAGAGGAAAGGGCGCAGAGGAAAAGGAAAGTACTGCGTAAATTCAATTGAGAGCCAGTCAAATATCTATTACACTATTAATCTTAATGAATTAGAAGAAATGTTTGGAGAAGTCTGGAGTGGACAATAGTTAGAGGGGCTTGGTGAGAGACATTTGTTGTCAGAAATCAACTCCTTGTTAGAGGACAGTGGCGAGTGTGAGTGAGCTCTAGTTATTGGGGGACAAAAGTAGGTATAGCGCAGACCTTGGGGGGAGGTATTTATGAATTGAACACCACCAGAGAAGGCTGTAGGTTTACATTCAGTGTCTTTTAAGAGTATATACAGTAGATTTTTTCTGGAAGGGAGTAACGGATTCTGGGTGATTTGCTATTTTCATACGTTCTACGAGTCTCGCGATTAGTAGAGCAGAGGGAGATATCATTTTTTTATTTCATACTACTTTGTGGACATAGCGGTTTTTCTCTAGTTTTCTTTTGCGCTTCTATTTATAGATAAATATATTCTTGACACAGACACTCTAAGGAACAAGGAATTTTCTATATATATTTCTTTGTAGACACAGGTGACCATCTCATTTATTTACAATCAATAGATCTCAGTCAGTTTCTCTCATCATATGTTTGTTATGTAGGAGTGCATAAAGGTACACGGTTGACTCGATGTACATCTATGATTTAGCGCGGTTACGTGGTCGTAACTCACACATAGAAGCTACATTTATACACACTTGACACATGGTCGTTAACTTCTGTATAATACGATATTTATAATTTACGATCTTCTCTTACTATGAAATTATGGGGACGTACACATGAGATTTAGTTGGTATATGATCTAGCAATATTAGATTCATGACACCACGAAGGAGGATAAATATGTTCAGTGCATCATCCCCTATATTAGGAATAGATCAGGTCAGAGTTAGTGGTGTGGTCTCATCCGTGGGAGTGTTTAATAATGATAGATTGAGAGTCAATAATTTCTTACAATCAGATTTACACTCTTTAGGTAGTCATGTCATTTACACGTAGATTGTAAGATACTTTCACAAAAGAATTATATACTATCACATACTACGTTTCATTCAAATATAAATATCATTTTGCGGAAATGACCATTAAATTAAAATAACATAACAATAAATAACAACAAAAAAAAACTCAATAAAATGAATAAGAACAATAATAAAAAGAAAAATAAAAAAAATTAAAAATAAAAAATACATAAATAAAAAAATCAAAAAACAAATAATGAATAAAATAAGAACAACAAAATAAAATAAAAAAACAATAAATATAAATTATCTATAAATAAAAAAAAAACTAATAAAAAAAACAGAATATGCAAAAAATTTCTCTCTCTCAGCTATACATAAATCACATCTCACTAATACATACACTAAAACACAATCGCAGATTGCTTACATGATATTGCCTAATTCTAATCTAATCCACAATTGCCGCTCATATGTCTTAGTCAAGCATCCCAGTTGATCTTGAAAGCGAGATTTACTAAAGAAAGACACATGTCTATTAAGAGAGCTATACACTTCTAGAGTAATATATCTGTATAGATATCACTACGACTTCCTGACAACGTATCCCACTCAAAGTCAGTAATTCTAAAATATTACTGATATATATCAATATCATCTCATACACTCATAAGTATTGCAGTATTCTCTCGGAGATCAACAATACTTCTTATTCACTAGTTCTTCTATTTTACGTCATAATTATTGATATGTTAAATAATATTCATGAATGTTTCATGCGAACAATACTCAACTTTCTAACTTATAGACATTCTTGAACAATTGATAAAGGACACTCAGTCTAAAATAGATGCACCCACGTACTTTAGAATAGAAGATCTATGAGCGGAACGTGCCGTGAGTCATCTTTGCCGCCAGCTTAGAGATCAGTTACCGAGACAAGACTTACACAAGCAAGATAGAACAGCTTACACGACAATTCACGTTCATCTTCTAGTCACTACTAATGATACGACAACCAAAACCGAAGTCCCACACTCTGAGCTGACAACAGAGAGCAGTATCTATGGTCATAGTTATGTGTATATTAGTAAGTAGCCATACTTACCTGAGATTGTACTCATTTTCTAATAATTAATTAAACACGAGGCGCTAGTGATGCGTACCACACATAACAGAGTACACTGACACATACAAAATCTGCTCTTCTCTCTATAACGCACCCATACACATACAGACATAAAGTGACACTAGTTCGTGACGGACTGCTTAGACTGTGAACTTTATACCTTACACAATAATGCGATGGCTGCCACGGAACAGATTTGTCATCACTTGTGTCTTATAGAGTGGAATGGTGAATTGTATTCAGAGTAGTACTATGCGCGCATACTGTTACAGTTTGATTTATATACAGTATTTGGGTACAATCTCTTGTCCTCTCTTTCTTGAACTCACCTAACATGGTAAGATCTATTTCTACACTTGATGGCGAGTTCCAGAGTAGAGTACGTTACCTTCTATACAGTCCGGAGCATAGTGTGACGTTTAGTCGGCGCTAACAAAAAGACGTAGGTAACTTCACACTTCGACAATGACGTGATTGAGAGATAGAGTAGACTATTCTTGCAGCGCGCGACAACAAAGCACATCAGAAGAACTAGAGATAAGCTCAGGGGGCAGGTACTTGTACTTGCTGCTCTGTCTCGTCTTTTGTGGGATAATAGTTGAGGTTGTATTGTGGATTAGAGGACTGGAGGTTGTGTGTTGTATTGGAGGATTGTGGGACTCAACATAGGGCTATGAGAATACTACTGAAATTGTTTAACTTATATTCCTTAAAGATCCTGCTTATGTCTATATTGTACTATCATCTTGATGGCCGATACATTGAGTTTACACGATGTCTCATCTTTCGGATTTGTATGGTATAAGACATCTAGGGTAGGATTATAGTTATAGTGGGATATATTGAGAATGACAGGGATATCACCCGGGATGTGCTATAATGCGCAGATCTCGTGAAGAGTTGTGCGTCTACATGAGTGTCATGATTATTAATCGAGCGGGGTATAAGTGGTAGGAAGATGGGATTATGGTGTAGATGCGGGTCTCTACACAGAATAAGTTTATGTGAGTTGAGTGAGCGAGTCGTTATCAAAAAGGTGCGGCAGGGGGGATGCGGGTTGTGATGGTCGCGTCGCGAAGTCAGATCTATATTGTTTGTTGTGGCGCTTAGGTACTATAGTCTACAAGATTGAGCAAGCTACATGATGAGCCATTATTGTATTTATACAATCATGCGGGCTGACGGGGGATAGAGTGATAGGTAAGGGGTGAATGGCTAAGAAAGGAGTTTGAGGGCGAGGTAGATAGTACGTGATGCGGGGCGAGGACATGTGCGTATTTGAGCTCATTTTATTGAGTGATAGATCTACGTGTAACTTAAGGTACTTAGTTCAAGACATTTATTTACTTCTCTAATTTTGTTATATGTTCTCGTTGCGCGGTGAGATTGTGTCGTTAGTATCAAAAAACAGTATCTTGTTTTAGCAGATTTGATTTTCGGGTCTGAGTGGTAGTGGTATACTTGAGAGGAGGGAGACGGCGGGAGGTATCGTAGAATACAGGTGCGTGGGCGGGGTGGAGCAATTGTGGAGTTCTCACGCGAGTCAGTCTGTTGAGGGGTGTGAGAGGAATAGGTACTATTTATGTAGATCTATACACAATAATATAGTTAGATCAGATCAAATGTAGACTTCATCGTACAAAACATTATAAATTATAAAGATGAGCAATGAGGGATGGTAGAAGTTTTGGTTTGTCACGATGTTGAACCTTATTGATTACTGTAGCGCCAAGCTCTTACTTTAATGTGTAATTCTCAATTCTGAAGCATCTACTTGAAGGTATGAGGGCAGTTCGGGGTTTTGTGGGAGAGGAGAGGGAGAGAGGAGTCGTTTTAGATACCGTGGGTGGTGGTGTATGGATGAGTCGGGAGTGGCCTTCAGATCACTTTTTCCATTTCATGTGTTTCTTCATGAGATCGTGATAAGATTGTATGTCATATTAAGAGTGGAAAGAGTCGGGTAGTTAGGTAACAATGAACGCCTTCTCTTCCTGAAGAAGTTCTGAGAGTTTCATGATTAAAAGACTAAGATGATAGTAAGCTCTTACACATGGTGATATCATGTCTATTTCAAGGCAAGTGATCTCTGTATTATTACACATGTACAGTCTTCTATCGGGTTGGGAGTCTCATCTATGGTGCTTGCTTTCCGATTCCTTCTAAATATTCTCTGTATTCCTTAATCGACATTCGCTCATAGGCGACAAACACGGCGTCGGCGCTTGTTCGCACAGAGCTGGCTCCTGGATCACGTAAGGTGTACAGGACTTCATAATTATCATTCATAGTCTCGCGGCAGTAGTACTTGAGAGTTGAGAATATATAGTCAAACATGAGTAGCGCTTTGTATTTACTTCAGGTTCATTTTCTTTCACCTTATCTTCTCAGACCTATACTGTGCGCAGAATATCATTGATGGTTATTCTTTTCAGAGATGGAGTCGTTAGGTCTTCGACACCGATCACTCTGGTGGTTGTATTCTGTTTTGCATGAGGCGTCTTTCTCTAAGTGCACGACAACATACACTTGTTCATGATAGCACACCTCTCGAGGAGTGTTTAGTCAAGGGTCACGACAATTCCTAATTTTTCATTATGATATCTATGTTTGTTATTTATGCATATCTAGGTTCGATGGCGTGCCGTGTGGTGTCAGTTAGGTTTACGATATTGTGATATTGTCTCTTGTGGGCAAAGTTTTTAGTAGGCTTCTCCACAATAGCTACAAACATATACTTCAGTGTTTTCTACTATGGCTGTTGGACAGTCAATACTTCTTTTCGCTCTAGTCATGTGATGGCACACATAGTATCATGGGTCTTTAATGTATTGTCTGGGGGTGGTTTTATATTTTTTCGGATCTCAGCCTAAGCAATGATTTATTCAGGAGTTTTGTGGGTATAGTTTTGTGGGTATGGTATGTGTGTTTTGTTATTGGGACAGGATGGGAGGGCTGTACTTTGTAGATCGGAATTTATTATTGTGATGTGATGGGACTATATGTATAGCTATGACTAAGTTATGTAGGAGTTATATATAGTGTGTGAGTAGGATAGTTAATTTAGGGCTATTGTATAGATGTTGGTCGGGCCTGAGAGTGGATAATATTATTATTGATGGCTATATGATATGCATAGATGAGTATATTTAGCAGTCTTCCGCAGCAGATCATGGAGCGACATATCTGTTTGAGGATATACGGATGCACGGCAGTGGATCCGAGAGGGCTGGATGTTGTATTAGGCGCTAGTCTGAGGAGATTGGATTCTCATGATTGTATTATTGTTATTCCTATATATGTCTCTGTAATATAACAGCTGAGATGCATAGGATCACAGAATTGATGAGGAAGCGCGATACAGTGCCGACTTCTCTCACTAATGCTACTCTGAGCATTGGACAGTGTGGGAGCGTTTGTAACTCCGCATCACAGCAAAGTGTGATGACTTAGTCGATACAGTGATTTGAGGTTGGGGGGGTGGTGAGTAGAGGCGGGGATATACATAAGTGGTATGTCTATCGATTTGGCGGTAGTGTCTGTGTATTGGGTGATTTTATATATATTCATATATGTGCGGTGTCTGCAATGTTATCTCTTAGGTTATATCTTGCAGTCTAGAATGAGCTTACTGCTAATCTGTCTAATTAGATATATATGCGCAGTATACTCCTTATCGGACGGAAGTGCGGAGTGTTATCATGAGAGAGGAGTGTGGGGGATTGGGCCGGCATGAGTGGGGAGGAGGGAGTCATTTTTCTTCTGGACTCAGTCCTAAAGATATGTCGATTATGCAACTCTCGTCTAAAGGTCTTCAGCGCAAGTTAGGAGACCACTAGATCCGATACGATATATTAGTATAAATGCACCAGTGGTTGTGCTTTGTGACATACGTATTACTTTTTCCAGAGGCAGATTGAATAGTATACAGGAGAGAGGGTCTCCCTGGGGCAGTTCGTTATTTGTGTATTAAAAGGTTCAGACAGTTCCCACTCAATTCATACTCTACATTCAACTTTTTCAAGAGTTAGTTTTGTTAACTTTACTAACTGATTTGGTATTCCTAGCTCTTTCATTGCTTTGAACGTTTTCTTCTATTCACTGAGTCGTATGCTGCTTTGTAGTCTATAAATATGTGATGCGTATCAATACCATATTCCAGTTTTTTTCCAAAATCTGTTTCAGGGTTGCAATCTGATGAATTGTCGATTTACCTCGTCTGAAACCAGCCTGGTATTTTCCTACTATCTGTTCTGCATATGGTGATGCGATGACATAGTACTGTAGAAAACATTTTATACGCTGCATTTAAAAGCTTAATTCCTCTGTGGTTAGAGCATTCAAAGATATCTCCTTTTTTTGTGTATGGTGCAAAGTATTCCAATATTCCAATCATTGGGGAGGGATTTTTGTGTCCATATTTATTTTATAACCTGCTGTAATGCCATTATGGTATCATGGCCACCTTCTTTATACAGTTCAGCTGTGAAATTATCTATTCCGGGTGATTTGTTTTTGGCTAGTTTTTTAACTGCATCTTTAACTTCAAGAATCGTTGATGGTTCCTCTTCCCTCTCATCTATTCGCCTTACCTCATCTCTTTCGTCTTCCAGGTTTTCTTCTTCCTTTATATTAAGTGGCTGGTTAAAGTATTCCACCCATCTATTCAATATATCTTTCCTTGTCGTTAATAGGTCGCCATTGTGACTTCTGCATAGTGACTTGTGGTTGCCTTGAATTCTTTTCTGTCGATGTTAACTTTCCTATAGAATGCTCTGAATTCTTTCTGTCTGTTAAGGTTTTCTATATATTTAAGTTCCTCATTTAGGTGGTTTAGTTTTTTTCTTTTGTTTATCCTCTTTTCTTCTCTTCTCTTTGTCTGTTAATTCTCTCCAGTTGTTCTAGTTCGTCGGGTAAGCATCTTTCTGTATGCTTCATTTTTTTTCTTTTATTGCATTCTTGCATTCATCGTCAAACCAATGATTTATACGGGCACACATTTCTGTTCGTATTTCCTCTTTCGCTGCTGCTTCAATGTCTTCTTTATTCTGGTCCAGTAGGTGTCTATATATGTCTGGCATTCTTCATTGACATTTTGGTACCTTAGCCTGTTGGTGATGTTTTCCGAGTACCCTTCGGCAATGTCGCATCTCTCAGTTTTTGCACATTCCATTTTTTGTATCCATTACTAGTATTTGAAATTTTAGCCCTTAATATTGAGATCACTAGGCAATGATGTGATCAATCTGACTCGTTGTTCTTCTATCAGGAGAGGTCCAGGTTACCTTGTGTATGTTCTTGTGTTCAAAATAGGTGCTAGCAACTGTCATATTGAGTGCTGCTGCTAAGTTTATCAGTTGTAATCCATTATCGCTACTGATGTTGTGTAGGCTATGCTTTCCTATCGTGGGCATGAAAACTCGCTCTCCTATTCTTGCATTCATGTCACCTAATAAAATCTTAATGACATTTCCTGGACATATCCTATAGGCTTGCTCTAGGTATTCAAAGAACTGTTCTTTTATTTCCTCCGATTTGTCATCAGTTGGGGCGCTTACAAATATATGCACCGTTAACAATAGATGGAAGTAAAGAATAGGTTTAACTCAGAAACCATAAAATTATATATTCAGTTTCTTTAAGAAAAAAAAATAGAACTAAGTCAGTTTTTATATAAAATATGCAATACGACAAACAGAAGTCCAATAAATCCCCTCTTGAATGGTCTACCAATGAAAGAAGGAATCTCCAGATCGTTGCGTTAGTTGTGTAGCCATTTAATCCCGAATCCACACGATCAAGAGTGACATGACGATCAAGAGTATCTATATAAGCGACATAATTGTATCTAGCAATGAAGTTGGTCTAAAAATGAACTTGACAAAAACACAAACCATGTACAACGAGCTAGTGATGCCCAAGATGTAACAGTAAACAACACTGCATTTGAGAAGGCAGACGAGTATGTATACATAGGACGATTAATACATAAATCTGATTTCCAGAAATCAACAGAAGAATGAAAATGGCTTGGGCATTCTTTGGTAGAAATGCAGTTATATTCAAATCGAAGATCTGCGAAACACACTAAAGAAAGATAATAGCGAAATTCAAAGTCACTCAAAGGTCAATGGAGCTGTTCCGTGGTTGTGTGGATGCGTGTATGATAAACTTATTTACCACAACGGAAACAAAAATAATAATTAAATTGAATAAAACGTAGAAAAGCTGTTAATAATATTTATTTTGTAAAATGTAATTAATTTTCGAAGGGATGGTATTTTTGTATATGCATCGCGGGCCGATGCAAATGGTGTCTTTAAGATTACTGGAAACTCAAACTAAAACTCAGAACACGCGTTCTTTGATTTTAAAAGCCAGACGATAAACTTTTATTATAGAGCTGGTCGCTAATTATATTTCGTTTCCTATAAAAAATGCAAAAAAATAACAAATATATTGAGGAACACATTTCAATTTTTATTTCATTTCTATTATGTGTATAACCAATTGCGAAAATGTAAATTTTAATATGAAATTGTTTTATTTAATTTTTGAATACAAAAGTTTAATCATTCGTAATTAGCTTGTCGCTACAACACTCCCCTTCGAGAAATATGGATAATACGTACATACTTACAATGGAAATTGAATAGGTATATCAGAAAAATACAATGTTTACACGAGAAAAAAAATTACGCCGAAAAAAAAGAGGTACACTGAAAAAATATTTTAACTGACACTTGCTTTAAAAGCCAGACGATAAACTTTGTGCTTGACACTGTGATTTTCTCTGGTTCTTGATTTATGTTGACTTCATACGCAGGTTTCAATCTATCGATGGAAATTGTTACTTTTTTTCGTTTACATGGACGACAAATGTTTTGTCTCCTCGTTTAACTACTGAAAAAGGTCCGTGATATGGGTAATCTAAACAGTTTTTGATTGTGTCGTGGCGGACAAACACGTGAGTGGTGGTTTTCATCTCGTTGAAAATAAAAGTGCTTTTGGACCCATGTTGTGACGGTTGCTTAGGACAGAGATTTTCGAACTGGTTTCGAAGTGTCTTTAAATAAATGTGAGGACTGTCGTCGGTGTTTCTTTGCGACGAAAACAATACATCTGGCAAACATATTGTCGATGAAATCTTTCTACCATGCCATTTGCTTGAGGGTGATAGGCGGTTGTTCTTAAATGGAGAGTTCCAGTTAATTTGCAGAGTGATTTAAAGAGATGTAATTCGAATTGTCGACCTTGATCCATACTGTATCTGCTTCTTGATTGGGCATTGGAAAAGCTTCCGGCCAACGCGTGAAACGGTCGACACATGTTAAACAGTATCTGTTTCCTTTAGAAATCGGCATCACTATAATGTCTCTGTGAACATGTTCGAATCGGCTGGAAGGTGGTAGGAAACTTCCAGTCGATGAAACAATGTGCGCGATATTTTTGATTTTTGGCATTGTAGACACGCTCTAGTCCATTTTCTCACATCTGATTTGATTGAAGGCCAAACATATCGCTGTGTGATCATCTTCACAGAACTGTTGATTCCAGGATGTGCTAGATTATGCATGGTGCTAAAAATAGCCATTCGGAGTGCTTTCGGTACAAATGGTCTGGCTGTAGATGTTGCTACGTCACAGTACAAACTAACGTTTTGTTCAGGAAACCGTATTTTCTTTAATTGCAACGATGTTTTCTCTCTTAAGTACGTTTTTAGTTCTGGATCTGTTTCTTGTGCGAGAGCTAAGTCCGTGATGTCGATATCTTTCTTGATACTATCGACTCGAGATGGTGTCTGCTACAATATTTGTTAATCCAGAGATGTGCTGAATGTTGGTGCAAAACTGTCCTATAAAATCTAAATATCGAACTTGTCTAGGACTGCATTTGTCTAGCTTCTGTGTAAAGGCAAAGGTGATTGATTTGTGATCAGTGTATATGGTTATCTTCGGTCATATGTCTAAAATGTTTTATAGCTAAATATATAGCCAATAATTCTCTATCGTACGCACTATATTTCTTTTCACTAGGTGAGAATTTTTTGGAAAAGAAAGCTAAAGGTTTCATACTTGTATCCGTTTTTTGTTGTAATACAGCTCCAGCACAAAAATCGAAAAAATCACAAGTGATGGAGATATCAACATCGTTTACAGGGTGGCTCAGTAAAGTAGCGTTAGCTAAACTACTTTTGCGGTCCTCAAAAGCTTGGATCTGCTGTGGTGTCCATTCAATTGGTGCTTTTCCTTTGACATTTCCTTTTAGGGCATCATGTAGTGGTGCTTGAAGCTCAGCTGCATTGTGTATGAACCTTCGGTAGAAATTCAACATACCTAGAAATCTACGCAGGTCTGGCACTGTTTTAGGATGAGTGAAATTTTGTACAGCCGCTACTTTTTCTTTGGGAGGTTTGAGTCCTGCTGCTGATACTGTATATCCCAAAAATGTAGTCCCTTTTTGCCGAATTGACACTTTGTTGGATTAATCACAACGCCAAATTGCTTAAGCCTTTTGAAAATTTCTTCTAAATGCGATATATACTGCTCTTCGGATTCTGATGCAATGAGAATGTCGTCGATGTAGGCGTAGACGAAATCAAGACCACGTAAAATTTTATCTATGAAACGTTGGAAGGTCTGTCCTGCGTTTCTTAAACCAAAAGGTATAGTGTGGTAACGGAAGTTTTTGGTATATCTTCGGTGGCTACTGGTAACTGGTTGTATGCTCTAACTAAATCTATTGTAGAGAAAATCATCTTACCAGCTAGCGACTGACCAAAGTCTTTGATGTGTTTAATTGGGTATAGATCTGGAATAGTCCTTTGGTTTAGACGTCGATAACCTCCACAGGGTCTCCATTCCTCACCTTGCTTCGGGACCATATGTGGTAGTGTAGACTAGTTACTTTTTGATGGTTTTATGATGCCTAGTCGCAGGAGATTTTCGAATTCTTTTTTAGGCCATTGCAATTCAGGTGCTAATCGTCGAGGCTTCGAAAAAACGGGTGGACCTTGGTGTTGTATCGATGGTTTGATGTTGAATGTCTTTCAAAATACCGGCGGGTCGCGTGATTTCCCGAAACTGAGCTAACAGCATATGGTAACGCGACACTTCCGCGATTGTCTTTATGCTGCTATCGAAACAATATTTAATTTGTGAATACAAAAGTTTAGTTATTCGTAATTAGCTTGTCGCTGCAGAGCGTTGCATTCTAGATATAACAAAGAGGGATTGAAAAAGAATGGATCAGACAGAAAACCAAGGTCACTAATGTAATCGACAGAATTATATCTTTAAAGTGGCATTGGGCGGGACATTCAGCTAAAAGAACTGTCAATAGATGGTCCACTAGAATTACACTGAATATATATATTTAATTAATTAGTACTTACAATATAATTTTAACACATTATGTCTTTAGGTGGTACTCCATATGGTTTCGTTGCAAACAATAATGAAATTCCTGATAAGATAGTGAAAGGACTAAGACTTCCTCAGCTTCAATATATTAATGATGAGATGTACCAAATAATGTTGGATTGTTGGCAGCTGGACTTTACTGAAAGACCTTCCTTTGTTGAGCTAGGTGAATCTTTAGAGAGCTTGAAGAAAAACGACTTGATTCCATATATTACGTTTAGTACATTCCCTAATTTTCAGTATGAGCAGTTTTATCCTGATATGGAACTTGCTGTAAGACCAGTGTTTTAATTAGTATCGTACGCAGATTGTTCCACATATTAACTGTTTAAACGTACTGACTCTCTATTTTCTATTTCTTTTTTAATTTGTGGAACACTCTGTAATATTTGTAGAGTAAAAATTATACGTATCAATAATATTTTTACATATATTTATGACATGACACGACGGTTTCATTTATCAGGAGTTGATAACTGAAATAACCTTTTTTAAGTTTTGTATTACATATTTTATTTGTATATTCCACATTTAATCCATTTTCCAATTAGGATTTTATCATAATGGTTTTAAAATGTTGTTTCCTACAAAATCAGTTGTTTGCCATCTATTAGTTGTTCTGCATTGTCGGATTACTAGATAAGGATTAAAAAGTATGTCATTATAAAGTAATTCATTTTAATGACAAAGTTAATAACATGTATGGCCATAGTTGACATTAAGGTATATCACGTTTGGGATGTGGAGGTTCAATTTTTTGCTATTGAGTGCATTCATTTGGTAACTTGGTACATGTCTTTGTTTTTACTGTTTGTGGCTAATTCGATATTCAATAAAGGGAGGCACTTTTTAGTACCTCTTTTCCGAATGTTAGATATGTTCAGAAAATCGAAGAATTTGAGTCACAGTTCTTCGAGAGTTTTTTTTATATCCTCCGATTTTCATTTTTTTATATGTGGTAATATATCAATATATAGATGTCCATGTAGGTTATTTATTTATTTATCGTATGGCAATTACAACACATTTAGAACAAAATTACAAACACTAGTAATATAGGTATATGACAAACTTTAAATAGTTAGAAACAAACATGAAGTGTATTAATATAATCAATTGACTCTGAAGTTGTAAATAGGAAGTCTTCAGGGCTACCATTGTAGGATCTTGAGAGAGACTCTTCAATGGTCTAGTAATTTGGACCACTTATGTGGTAGCATGTATGCACATCTGCCATGTCTGGTTCGGATCCTATTTAGACTGTCTGCTTGATTTTTGCAAGTTTAGACTTTCTACTGTTTCGGTCCACTTTTGGCTTCTAGCGGCGTCTAGTCTGTACAATAGTTCATCCGCTATTTCTTGGTCGCCAGTTTCAAGAAAACTCTGATATAATTCATCGCTATTTTCCGGCCAGCCAGGGATATATTCTTTGCGATAGCCTCTTAGTATATGTTTTTTGGCTACACTTAGCACGGCACCAACAAATCTGTGGTAGTTTTTGATATTAGGTGTAATCCACCCTAGACATTTATCCAGATCCGTAGAGAAGTCAATCCAGTTGGCCTTTTTAAAATTCCATCTTCGACGTGGGATATAACTAATTAAAGGGATTTGTGTCCCTACTTCTATTATTACTGGTCGATGTTGGCTGTGTGGGAAATTAGTTAGTACTCTTCCTGAAGCCCCTAGAGGTAAGTCTTTGTTGTCGGTCGAAACGAAGCATAGGTCGGGGTTGTATTCCCGCCTCCATGCCGCGGATCTGAAGGTTGGTCGATCTTTGGTATCAAACAAAAGGTACAGGCGTTCGTCTTCTGTCAATTTTAATAAAGCATTCCCATTCGCATTACTATTTTTGTACTTCCACTGTTCATGATGGCAATTGTAATCCCCAACGTATACAGCAGGGTGAGGATGTACTTCAATTGCTTGGACTGGTCAAGACGTAGCAGGTGGCTTGTAAATGTTGGACACGGTACTGCTAGCGATTTTTGTGACCACATTATAAATACAGTCATCAGTGGAAGTAGAGATTAGCGAAGCATTTTCAATATCTTCTTTGACATATGTGACTGTGCCGTATGTTCGGTGGTAAGTTGCGCCTAATAGTTCATAGCCCGGTATTTTACCCGTTTTTTGTAGTTTCTTCTCTGTTTCGAAGTGGGTTTCCTGTATAGCAAACTGAGTCAATGTTGTCATCTTTTAATAATTTTGATAAAAACTGGCTTTTAACATTTATGTGCCTTCTGCCTTCTATGTTTATATGGCAAATTCGAACTATGGGTGTGATTGGTCTGGTTGTGCGGTCCTCACAAGGGCCGTTTATTTTGTTTATCATCTTTCATTGGAAGTGTTGTTTGGAGTCAGGAGATCCTAAGGATTATCTGACTGCCAGTATGTGCTAGTTCATTTAGCGTTACCCAGGGTGCACGTATAGTATTCTACTACGGACGCGAACTAGCTCTACACCCCACCCATGTAGGTATCAGAGTATTAGGCAAATTCTAAGGAGTCGACTGTTATTTGACGACATAGAAATCTTGTGATGACTTGCAACGGATTTTGTAGGAAAAAGATTACTTTTTATTACTCAGTTCCCTTATTGTATTAATTGCGTATTTTATAAAACCAATTTGCGTTTGCAATTACAAAAATTGCCATTTTTTATAAGTAAAGTATAACTGTAAAATGGAATCAGTGAACAAAACTTTTCCGTCAGCCATTCTTGTACCTTAGACTTGTTTTAATGTTGATATTTCGAATGTATAAGAATATTTCGAATGTAATGATCTGACAATACCGAATCAAGGATATTGCATCGCAGTTTCCTAATCTTTTCCAATAATGTGCTATCCTATTCTTTGTCTAAGTTGAAGAGAAATATTGCTTAAGCGACGAAGTAATAAGCTCCAAAAATCACTGCTTTTCATTATGCGTTGCTAGAGTCAAGGAGGACCCACTGCCCATAGGTGGATGAACCATCTGAGTTGAAATATAAATTATAAGATTAATAAGAAGGTGCCCAACAAATTGGAGACCCTACAATATCTTAGGTGTAACTTTTTTTATTTAAATGCACATTTAGAATTAATTAATGCAATTAAAAATAATTTAACCCACCTTTTTTATACTCTACAAATAATTATGAAGATGAAATCTGCATACATATATTTCATCTCCATACAAATTATTTTCGAAAATAGACCAAAATTTTATTTGTAAATATTTTTCGTGGATTTGTTAAAAATCTGAACTGATTATTGTACAAAATTTTAATTTAAACTCAACAAAGTTTATTCCAGTGACCTATTATAGTCATTTTTATGACCCAATAGAGATTTTGACCATTCTGGAAGTACTAAAAACGGGCTTTTTTCTTTCTTAATTTGTATTATCATTCTTATGTATTGCACAAAGTAGTTCCTTTTGTATTAGTAAAATAAAATATTCATTGAAGTAAAAATGACTCATGTCTGTGGTATATACAGTATGCAATCTTTCAGCTAGACATAGGCAATATACATTGAGGAAAATGTAGCAATTGCGCTATTTAACTCTTAGTAACAAATAAGATAAGACTATTGGTTGTGCACCAAGGGAGTTAATTCTGCTACGCAAATCTATGTAAATAATTTTAAAATTATTACAACGCAGTTAAAAATCTTTGAAAAATGTTATTGTGGGCTATAACCATCGAAAAACAAGAAAGTATTATTCTAAAACTAGTTAAACAAAAATAATTAATTGATTAAAAAAATGAAAAACAAACAATACAGTCTACTGTACAAAATAACAAGTAAACTAAATAAAAGGTTTAAATATATCACCTGCTTTTGCAAGACAATAACCTAGTCTATGATAAAATGCCTGCCTTACGTTTGCATGTTATTGTGGCGGAATTGTAGCACACGCATTTCTTTTTTCTATACACGTATACTAGATACGATTCGTTCTGCTTGACTGGGGTATTTTAGTTCTGAACCTTGACATTTAATTGAGGGTTTTTTGGCGGTTAAAACACCACGCCTGGTAAAACGGGTTTCTTGAGTTTCGATTCAGCCGCCCACTCTAGGTCAGATTCTGATTGCAGCCGATCACTCTGGATCAGACGCTGCAGTGTTTACTGGTTGTGGTCCGCCCCGAGTATTTCATTTCCCCTTCTTCTTCATGTACCATGTCCTTTCAGAACGTTGGTTACCATCATAGCTATTTTAATTTTATTCACTGCCACCCTAAATAGCATGCTTGTATCTACACCATACCAATCTCGCAAGTTCTTCAACCATGAGGTTCTTCTTCGTCCTGGACTGCGTTTGCCTGCTATTTTTCCTTGCATGATATTTTGTAGCAATCTATATTTGGGACCTCTCATTACATGTCCGAAATATTCCAGCTTTCTCTGCTTGATGCTTTTTATGATCTCAGTGGTCTTGCTGAGACGTTCAACGAATCTTCTCCACCCAGGAAACTTTTAAAATTCTTCTATAGCACCACATTTCGAAAGCCTCAAGGCGATTTAGATCGATTTTATTCACAGTCCAGGACTCGACAGCATAAAGTAAGACCGAGAACACGTAGCAGCGAAGTAGGCGGATCCTTAATGCCAATTTTAGGTCTCTGTTACATAACACCTTGGACATCCTTCTAAAAGCAGCTCTAGCCTGCTCTATTCTGGATCTAATTTCGCCGTGATTTTCTGCATTACAATTTAATTGCTGTCCAAGGTAGACGATTTTATCAACTTGCTCAAGTTTGGTATTATTTACATATATAGACGGTTTTATATTCTGTTGTTTACTTATTACAAGTATTTTGGTTTTCCTTATGTTATGATCCAGACCTGCCTCCCTACAACTCTCAACGACATTATCAAGTAGTGTTTGCAGATCTTCTTGACGAGAAGCTAGGAGTACTGTATCGTCCGCATATCGCAAATTATTGATGACTTCGCCGTTCACAAGTATTCCTTCTTGTTTTTCAGAAAGTGCTTTTCTGAAAATTCTTTCGGAGTAAACGTTAAAAAGCAGGGGTGACAAGAGGCATCCCTGCCGTACTCCTCTTTTAATATTGAGAGCTTGTGATTCCACACCATCTACTAAAACTGATGTTGTTTGATTCCAATATAAATTTGCAATTATTCGAACATCTCTGCCGTCCAAGCCAATGTCTTTTAGAGCTTCGATCAATATAGAGTGCTTAACACGATCAAATGCCTTTTGAAAGTCAATAAAAACAACAGTATATGTCTACAGATATATCACGACATCTTTGAGCAAGTACGTTCATTCCAAACAGTGCCTCTCTCGTTCCAAATCCGTTACGGAAACCAAACTGAGTGTCATCCAGGTATTCCTCACATTTATTGTAGATACGACCATGTATTACCCCGGTAATACATATCATTTCATTTCACAGACATATCATTTCCCCGGTACCACCTATATCTAGGATGAAAAATGTCCCTAAAAACTGTTGCCAAAAATGTGAACTCAAAATCATTTAAATCTCTTCAAAAACCTTTAGCCAGCTGAAGTGATTTGTGGTCTGACTCTTCAGAATTCATTATATTATCAAAAACCTCTTTTAATTTTTCCCAGTCTTCAATAATTACACTGATTAATTTTGAATTAGGCGACCATCTTATCTCTGTAATTGTTGGCATACGTCTAGCCGATGTAGATGCAAGAGCGTACGATCGTTTTGCTGAACTATGAAAAAACGATGGGATTCCGGTAATAGTTACAAAAAAATTCGACATTTTGATATTTCCTTAAAGCTCTGTTGCAAAACAAGATTAAGTCGATGAGCTAGACAATGCACAAACATTGCTTGTGGGGCATGTGATTTAATTTTTTGTTGAAGTCCATTTAAGTGCCCTGACATCACACTGGCTCCATCGCACTACAAGCTTATGTCGGTATTCCAAAGGCTCTAAAACTGTCGCAGCCATAGTGAACAAATGCTCAGCTTTTCTACCAGCACTTATATCGTAAAATCCCATAAACCTTTCAATTAATAGTCCTTGAGAATTTACGCATCTTAATATTATTGAAGACTGCGACATCTGCGTTATGTCAGTAGTATCATCAATTTGGAGGGAAAAAATGGAGTGTTTTTTTAATTTCAGTTATAATATTATCATATATGTAACCGGAAATGCACTCGATTAATTCATTTTGAATTTTTTTTTTTCAAATAAGAAACGAAGTAAACGCCAGAATAAAATCAATCAAAAGAGAACATTGGGCCAAATTCACTTGCGACATGGACTACGACCTGTATGGTGCCCAAAAGAAAGTATGGAAAATGCTCCGCAACAGGAAAAAACCAGTTAACGAGTTCGTGCAGACCAAAGGAGTACCTATAGAGACATGGCAACAGCATTTTAAAGAGCTATATGATGCTGAAGAAACGCGGAATATAAACGAAGGCGAAACAGATGTGAGTGCTACAATCAATGACGAAGAAGTAGAAGCAAAGATCAAAAAGCTAAAAAACAGAAAATCACCGGGAACGGATGGTATACCCAATAAACTTTTAAAATATGGAGGCCCGGAACTTGCAAGTAAACTGGCACAACTATTTAACAAAATATTAAACAAAACAGAAACACCAGAGGAATGGCATAATAGTATCACAATCCCCATATTTAAAAAAGGACAAAAAACCTGCCCACAAAACTATAGAGGAATAACCCTCTTAAATACAACAATGAAACTTTTCACGGGTATTCTCAAGGACAAATTGGAAAAGCAAATCACTAATGCTGAAGAACAACAAGGTTTTACAAAAGGGCGGTCTATAACAGACGCAGTATTTATAATAAAACAAATAAAAGAAAAAGCTATAGAGTTCGGCATGCCAGCGTATATTTGCTTCATTGATTTGACGAAGGCATTTGACAGGGTTCGCCTGGGAGACATTCTAAATATATTAATAGAAAATGAAACACCGACCAGTATAACAAAGATACTCCATAACCTAAATAACAACAACGTAACCAAAGTTAGAGCAGGAGACGAATTCATTGAAAATATTCCAACACCGGGAGGAATTAGACAAGGCGACAGTTTAAGCCCCTTCTTGTTTAATCTTCTCATGGGCAAAATTATCAACAAAGTAACATCTCTTAATCTCGGATATAGAATGGGCAACAAAAGAATTGGTATGGTGTGTTACGCAGACGATGCAGCAATTATTGCCGAATCAGAAGATGATCTCCAAAGGCAGCTCTTTCAGTTCTTTCAAACAAGCCGACTACTAAATATGAACATCTCTACCAACAAAACTAAATGTATGACAATAGCAAAAGATCCGCTCAGATGTAAGTTAGTGGTTGGGGACAACCCCATAGAACAGGTGATGCAATTCAGATATCTGGGCATAGATATATCAAGCACCCACGACCCAGTAAAGGACCTGAGGAGTCAAATCAACAAAGCATCTGCACTGTCAGGATGTCTGCGGGAGATAGTCTGGTCAAATCCGTATATGCGCACAGATAGTAAAATTAGAATCTATAAGACTTGCATACGACCGATCATGACATATGGCATAGAAGTGCGCGAAGATACCAACAAAACGAAACATGCTAAGGGTTGCCGAAATGAAAACCCTAAGAACAATAATGGGGAAAACAAGAAGAGACAGAGTGAGAAATACAAACATTAGAGAGCAGTGCAAAATTCAAGATATTGTAAGATGGGGAAGGCAGCGCAAGAGGATGTGGTACAACCATGTAAGACGAATGGATGAGAATAGCCTCCCAAAAATTGCCCTAGAAAACAATCCGCCCGGTTCAAGACCCCCCGGAAGACCACCTAAAAGATGGAGGGATAGTTGGCAATCTACCTCCCAAGAAATTAACCAGAGGCAGCTTCAGAATTAAACAGATCGAAAGATCTACAAAAAAGTAGAAGAAGAAGAAGAAGAAGAATTGTTTTTGATTCTCCACTAAAAACATTTTTGATTTTTTCGTAATGATTTTTAGTTTCGAAAGGGCTTTGAACAATTTACAGATTTAATAACTCCTTAAAATTACCCCTGCTACTCGAGTCACTTTTCTCATCATGTCCCCTAAAAGACAACTCTTCTTTTCTGAGGTACAAAACTGCGTCAATAACAGTCCGCAAACAAATCATGTTTAGTCGAACATTTTCATTAACATTTAGTTTATGTAATCTAGCGTTTTCTTTTAAGGCATCGGCAATCGTATTTTGATTTTGTTCGAAATTTCTAAACATTAATTGATTTTTTAAATGCTCTCCAGAATCTGCGTGCTTATGCAACGATCTATAAATATTCAAACAATTAACAAAACCGTCTCTATTCCACACAGACTGTTTATTTGAAAAGAGCAGACATGGCCAACAATACAATTTTTCTAACGCTCTGCTACTACACAACCAATTGAATTCTGTGAACCAAGAAGACTTAAAATTAATGTTATACGTCTTGCCTGTTTTTTTAACTTCCTTTTTTAGTCCTATGCTTAAAATACTGGTTGGTCGACCATGTAAAACAACATCCCTTTTATTTTCATTTTCCAATGTCTAAACGGAGTCTCTAATAAATTACACACCAAGTCATTAATTGGATTCATGTCTGTCTAAAATTATTTTTGTCCAAACGAAATCCACGAGAACACTATATCCGAAATCCGAAACAAACCACAGAGAAATGTATTAATAAAGTGCACTAAACAAATAAACTTAATACTGTGACTAAACTAAACTAATAAATACTATACTATACACTATACTATATAAAAAATATCTATATAATAGACTTAATTTCAAAATATTGTCGCTGAGAGAAATTACCGAAAAATAAGTAGAATATACATACACATACAACTAGTGGGTGAAGACGGATAATTTTGTTTAAATGAATCTGCACCGCAAGTTTTCTCATCTATCACTAACGACAGGCTGACGTCACGTTGCCATGGCAACCGTGAAGCTTATGCAGATGGGTTTCGCATTTCAAAAATGATATTCACCTATTCCTGAATCATACACGGCTAGTGCCACAGGTCAGGACTGGACCGTCAAGTACCTACCGCTAATAAAACTAGTTGTTTTTTTTTTTTTTAATTTTTAGATTAATTAAAGGAGAATAAATAATTGATTTCAGAATTTTGATATAAGAATGTTGCTTTTATTTTTTATTTATTTGTCTCAATTTAATTATATTTTTTTGGTGAACCTCACCTTCATCTACTTCACTTTAGTCTTTTAATTAAATTCTTTCTATGGGCTTTGTTACACAAGGAGGTCGCCAGAATATTTCAATCTGTAAAGGAGTCGCGAAATCAAAAAGATTAAAAAAACACTGGACTATCTCATAAAATGTGGGAATAATAATATCTAGGATGTCAAGATAATTGATTATATTATAAAGTAAATTGAGAAGATAATACAATATAATAAAGAAAAAATCTAATCTCGAAGCTTTGGGATCCTTATTGATATTGTGCTATGATTGTTTTGGCACACACTCAAGTCTGTCACCACAGAACAATCACGATATTATTTTACCTAGAACTTTAAACGGAATTTTACCAAATAGGTTTTTTTATAAATATTTTTGTATGTAACTTACGGTAAAAAGTAATTATCTATCTTATAAACTTAGTCTATATTAACAATTATAGCTTATATTGATCTGTCCATATTTTATTGCGATAAAAGTATTTTTGTATTTAAACTTTGGTTGTGATTTTTCTTTTCTGATTTCTAGCAGCTATTCAGGTTCATGTACTTTATATTATACCTCAATTAGCTTATATTTTAGTCGCATTCATTTAATTTTATTATAAATCGTACACCTGTATAAAGTGTAAAACAAATGTGAAGTCGCTCAAATGACAAAGTTACCGTATACATTCCAGAATAAAACGCATTTTAATTGTTACAGCTTGTTTATTATGTATTTCAGGTATACCTTTACTTTATTTGTGTACTGTATTATGTTATTGTAATATATAAAAAGTTATTAAATTAAATAACCGATATTTTAATTTTGATATACATGCTTCCTATTCCATCCATCCATCCAATGGCACTACAGCTCAAATCGGGCATTGGCCTCCTTCAACAAGCTTCTCCAATCATTTCGATTTACCACTGTTCTTTTCCATGAACGCGTTCCCAGGTAGTTCCTGGGATCCTCATCGACTTCGTCTTCCCATCTCTTTTTAGGTCTTCCAACAGGTATTTTCCCCTGCAATCTTGCATTTAGTAATTTTCTGGGGATTCTATTCTCATGTATGCGGACCACGTGCCCTGCCCACCGTAATCTCTGCAGTTTAGTGTATTGTGCTAGAGTTGGTTCGTTATATTGCTCGTATATTTCTCTATTATACCTAATTCGCCAGTTGTTGTTTTCACTTATTGGGCCCAGTATCCTACGTAATAGTTTTCTTTCAAATACATCTAATACATTGGCAGATTTCTGTGTCACCAAACATGTTTCACAACCATAAAGCTGGGTTTATAGTTTGACGGACTGTAGACGCAGACGCACTGGAAAAAGATCAACATAGATTTTTGTGTACTCTTATTTATAAATGAACGTAAACGCATGACGGGACGTAAGCGAAACGCACTGTAACGGAAGAGTTGGCCAACTTTCATCTTTTACAGTGCGTTACTTGCGTCTGGCCAATCAAAAGGAAGGAATTTTGTGCTGTCAACCAAAGTCAACTGTCTGGCCCGCCTATCATTATGTAAAGTTGCTTATCAACATAATGGAATTTTGATTTTGTTGATTATTTGTTACAATGGACGTTAAAAATTTATAAAATAATAATAATAAATAATAAAAGGATATTATAGTATCATGGTCATCAGTCTAGCCACTGTTTCTACCCATGCGCAAAAATTCCACTCAGTCGATTTATAAATTGAAATAATATATACAGTCAGTTTGTTACGTCTGCAGTGCGTCTACGTCTACAGTCCGTCGAACTATAAATCCAGCTTAACTTACTATGGGTCTGATTATTGTTTTATAAATTGAAAAAGACTGTAAGACTTGTACTCACTTACTGTAAGACTTGTACAATAGGTCTAACTGGTAAGCAGGTTATGTATGTTTTCAATAAAATTGATAGTGTGTAAAATAATTATAATATTATTTTACACACTATCAATTTTATTGAAAACATACAAAACCTGCTTACCAGTTAGACCTATTGTTTTATAGACCCGGAGTTTTGTTTTCCGTTGTACGTCTCGCGATTTGAATATGTGGCCCATCGCGAGATAGGTTTTATTTGCCAGAACAAGCCTTCTATATATTTCCGGTTCTTCTTCATTGCCTGAGACCAGATCCATTCCTAATTATGTGAATCTATTCACATGTTCTATATCGTCAATAAAGCGTTGTTGCGCCGGTCTATTTGATCTGGTTTGTATGAATAGTGTTGTTTTATTTGTATTTATTGCTAGCCCTACTGCTTCTGCACTTTGTTTCAACTCAACGTAGCTTTCTTCCGCTGCATTCACTGTTCTGCTCATTATGTTTATATCATCTGCGTATGCAGCTAATTGGGTAGATTTGTTTGTAAGTATGTTATTTCCGCTCACCGTCAACCTCCTAGTTACATATTCAATAACAAGATTAAAGAGCGTTGGAGCCAGTCCGTTGCCTTGTTTTTAGTCCTTGCGTTATCGTAAACGCATCACTGATCTGTCCTTAAACACATAGCTGTGCTTCTGTTTCTGTCATTGTCATTTGCAATAGTCGTATTAATTTTGATGGTATGCCAAATTCTTCCAATGTATTAGCTAAAATTGTTGTATCTATTGAATCATAGGCTTGTTTAAAATATACAAAGAGATTGTAAACGTCCATGTCATTTTCCCACGCTTGGCTAGTATTTGTTTAACTGTAAATAGTTGGTTAATGGTACATCTATTTTGCCTAAATCCTGCTTGATATTCCCCGATGATTTTTTCCGTGAGAGGTTGAAGTCTTCGATTAATGATGTTTGTGTGTATTTTGTATCCCGAACAAAGTAAAGAGATGCCTCTATAATTCTGACACAACAGTTTGTCTCCGTTTTTATGAATAGAACAGATTTTACTTTTCTTCTATTGTTGGGGGATTTCTTCTTCTATATCTCTCGTATTAGCTGGTGCATCTGTTGTGACAAATTCCTACCTCCTTGCTTGAGTAGGTCTGCTGATATTTTATCTATTCCCGGTGCTTTATGACTTTTGTATGTGGATAGCCGTTTGGACCTCCTCTAGCGTTGGGGGTCTAGTTAATTCATTTTCTTCTCCATCTTCCCCCAGCTTTTGATGTTGTACCTCCTGCCGTGCATGCTGCTGCCTCTGCTGTTGTAGTGGTGGTTGTGTCTCTTTGTTTAGTAATTCCTTAAAATATGTCATCCAGGTTCTCTTAATTTCGTCCATATCGCTAATGATTTCACCCTTCTTATTTTTGCAGAGGCTAGTCTTCGGTTTGTACCTCGTCTTAAATGTTTGATAAATTGGTATGCACCACGTGTTTCGTTTTCCTTAAACTCCCTCTCTATGTTTAGTATCCGTTGGTTTTTGTACTTCCTCTTTTTCTGCCTGTACAGTTTATCTGCTCTTCGTCTTTTGACGAGGTAGTTGATCTAACGAAAATCTTTCTAATAGATGTCAAGCAGTAAAACCTAATCAAAATATTTCTTTATTTCTAGATCTTAACACTGGTGTGCCTCAAAGATCTATATTCGATCCAATTTTATTCTCTATATACACAATTACACATCTAATTTTCCCTCGTGTGATTTTGTCCTGTTCACAGCATTATTAAGGTCGATTCAGACACATCAGTCACGTCTCGTCACAGTCCTGGCGCCGAACCGAACAATCCGTCATACAAAATATTCTTTAATAGAAATATGGCGCCGACATTCACATTCATCAGTTGACGAACAGTTTGCCAGCTGTCAGATAGTTGATAGTTCTGTGACCAAACAGGACCGGTTCGGCGCCGAGACTGTAACGGGACTGATGTGTCTCAATCAACCTTTACGCAGACGATACCCAACTCTATATCATTTTATCCAAATGAGTGTGATCAAGCGGTAAATGCAATAAAATCATGACCTTCTTCATCTGCAGATTTTTTCTCAAAATCATTGTTTAAAATTTAATACATTCAAAACTTTGGATTCGGGATATCATATTTCATTCAAAACACTGACATTCAAAACGCTGACACGACATACAACACACAAATTCCTAACTACATAAAACAAAGATACTACACACGTTAAAATACACATCAAAACTCATCATTCAGAGTCACTTCATAAATCACAGAGTATTACAACCAACTACAAATTTTTTAGACACCTTAAACTCAGGCAGCTCTTCACAATATGACATCAAATGAATGACACAATGCACAAACAACTTTATGTCATACAACTCTCAAAAGATCTCAACTTGGAACTCATACAAATACAGTAGTCGAGTTATTAATAGTCGAGTATTAATCTCCTGTTAGAGGAGATTAATAACCAGTTGGTATGCTTACGCTCATCCCGATTGTTCCGAGTGTCATAACATGACACTCGGAATATGTTAAAGATAATATAGATGGACGCCCGATTCAAACAACTGAGGAACTCAGGGAAGCAGCGGCGAATA
Source organism: Diabrotica balteata (assembly GCA_918026665.1). Lineage (NCBI taxonomy): Eukaryota > Metazoa > Arthropoda > Insecta > Coleoptera > Chrysomelidae > Diabrotica > Diabrotica balteata. The sequence continues at coordinate 68,665,239 of OU898285.1, forward strand.
TACGGAACTATTACGATTACTAGAACGAAGAGTCCCTTGTGTCACTCGATGCAACACACTTACACGATACAAAAAACACGATAAACCACATCTCTGACCAAATTCTGCAGTCAAACCCCACTAATCCTAATCGTTCCGGATATGTTAGAAGACGAAAACAATTTCTTTGCAGTCTACGTGAACAAGTTGAATAAGATAGCCTATCTTTACACAACCAACCCCATTAATGCCAAATCTCTGCAGAAAAAACTCAAAGTTTTACCCGGAGCTAAATACCTAACCATAACAAACAGATCCAACCAGAAAACACCCATCCCACCCCGCCGTCCAGTCCCAGAAAACATCACATAAACAAATCTTAACGTACGCATTCCTTAATAATTCCACAATCAACGCAGATTCAACCGATTATTTATTTAAAACTCAATTTATTATTCAATTATTTATTCAAAATTCAAGTCACTTACAGTCAACTCTCCTTACAAATTCGCCACACTTACAACCAAATCCAAAATCAACACATCACCCCTTATACCTTATATCCCATATTTACAGTACATTAACATTACAGTTACGCACAACACACAACATGAACCTGCGACAGAAACAATACCTAATGACGAAACACATACGACTTAATCTACACAACAATCAACTCAAACAATCGATCCGAACCATCCCCTACAACCATCACACACAAGCAACAAACACAAGACAACTCAACAAGACAACACAACCCAAGCAAATACCTTATAGAACACATCTCACCAAACATTTGCCAACAAAATACTTCTCAACAATATTTTAAAATCAAACGAACTTCTTCCCAATAACATACCCACTTTAAAGTATATTCATTAGAAAAAATAGGACCCCTCAACACATTTTAACCCCTAAGTATCCACGAATTCCAGACAAAACTAAGAAACAGTATCGTGATAAACACTATTGTCCCCATTTATTTCAATAACACTCCACAAAAGTCACAACTAAAATCCAATGAGACCTACATCTCGTCATGATAGAAAATAACAAAAATTTTTCACAAAAAAACATTGAAGACTATCAATCATAAGGCCACTTCCGCAACATTTAAATTGTCAGAATAATTGTCCGCTAAAATAACGTTCCTATACGCTTTATTCAAATCTTTGAGAACTCAGAACAAAAATTCTCAGAAGCACTAAAACACTGAAGATTATACGTTGTGAGATCCCTGGATCGAATAACGTCATCCCCCTGCGCTTAAAATATTGTTCTAGATGCTGCCAAAGCGAACGACACAACACAAAATACCAACAAAGAGTCACTATCTCTCCAAACTGCGGACAAAATCACAAATCATATAAATGGCAGATACACCATCCGGTTCAAACTATTGCGGCACATACTCGGCATATTCACACAAATGTCCCGCCAGAAAAAGTGCTCCCACAACATAGAAATACACACATACAGTCACTACCCTAGACAAATTTCCTCATACCAACTCACTTCGGACATAAAATCGATAATTAACCTCATTCCTATGATCTTTTTCTACGTTTTTACCTGAAAAAACTCCTACCAATAATATCTCTAACGAGATCTTCCGAAATATGTACGGACACGCAATCGTAGTGTCAACCTTCAACTTTTCTATAAATCAAAGATTTATACAAACCAGATTTTAATCCCGTTACATCCCACCTAAGCTCTAGCTCCTAGAATGCACCCACTAGCCATCGACAAAACTACATAACTCCTTCATAGTCGATTTAATTTACACAAGGACATGGAAAGATTGGTTTTCTGTGGTTTCCCGAACTCATTGCACAACGATGTCTGTAACAAGGTAAGGAACTAGCCACAGCTAACCTCCACGCGATTTACTAAATAAAGTACAATCAATTCTGAAAGGAATGGACCCGATGTTAAGCTCCATCAAACTCCCACCTCGACTCCTACGCCGGTCTTAACTCACTAACAGAAAATCGTCCCAAACATACAGAAAAACTCCAAAAAGAGGAGTGTAGCCTAAAACAAGGCTTTACCACCCCTATCCTTCTTCTTCAGCTTTTTTTATTTCCAGAGGTCGCTGTTCCTTACTCTTCGTCGCCACTCATTTCTCTCTACTGGTTCTTCTTCACCTAAATCTTTCTCTCTCAAGTCCTCTACCACACAGTCCTTTCATATTCTCCTCAGTTTTCCTCTACCTCTCCTTCCATCAACTTTTAGCAGCTCTATCTTTCATCCCACATAGTTTTCATCTCTACGTCTGACATGACCACAGCCTTTTTTCTTGAGTATTTTTTAAAACTGTAGTCACCTCGGCTCTTTCCTCAATTAAGTGGTTTCTGATCCTGTCCTTTCTAGTTTTACTCAACATCTTCCGTAATAGTTTTATTTCAACTACCTCCATCTTATTTTCCTGAATCTTTTATAGCTACACCAACGTAGGTCTCACCACACTCTTGTATATCTTTCCCCGATTTTTGTATCAGAAAGTGCCTCGCTCATTCGCTTCCAGTTAAACCAACCAGCTTGTAGTTCTCCCTCTTTAATAGCCCTTCTCCAACACCCCAACTTCCCCTCCAACATTTCTTTGCTCTCCTCTGCCAACACGATATCATCAGCAAAGTCTCCTACTTTTTCTGTCAGTACATCCATAACAAGATTAAACAGGTAGGACTTAGTAAAGAGCCTTAATGCAAACCAACGTTCGCATTAAGGCTCTTTACTATTACATACATTTCTATTTTTCCATTTACACTACATACATTTCCTTCACGAGCCTTACATACTTCTTGGGAACCCATTTCTCTCCCATACATCCTCATGGCTCTTGTCTAACAACTGTATCGTACGCCATCCCAAGATCTAGAAATACCAAATATTTCTTCTCTTTTCTTCTCTCCGTATTTCTCTATCAACTTTCTCAAAGCAAACAAGGCATCCGTTGTCCCTCCCCCGCCAATATAGGTAACATATTGGTCTTCAGTCTTCATAAAGAACGTTATAAAGAACATTTATGACTGCCAAATCCCATGCCACTGCGAAGTCTATGACACTATTTCGTTTATCATTTCTTATTCCCATCCCCAAACCTTCATGAACCATTTCTATACCCGCTCCTTCTCTACATATATGTCCATTCTAATCACCTCCATTACCCATATAATTCACAAAGAAAAATCCAATACCGAATCAGAATAACCGATGCAAATCATAAATATAAATAGCGCACCTTCCAGGAGCAACTCAGTTAGTGGCCATTCGCTGGCAGGTAATGAATTCCAGTCGAGATTTTTCCAGAAATTGTTTTCAGGTGAGTTTTTAAAAACTTTTAATATTATTATAGTTTATAGGTCGTTTGTGGATTAAACTAAATATGAAAAGAAAGTTTTTTTTTTATTTAAACAAATATACCCGCATCAACCACTAAGGGTTATTAGCAGGGGGACATACACAAACAGTAAGATACATATTGTTACATAAAAAAAAATATTTTTCACAATCTCGTATATAGTTTAGTCATTTTAAGAAAACTTAATAAAGCCTGTAAATTTGACGTTAGTACACTTTTAAATTGTCACTAAGGGCACACGCGATTCTTTCGTTCTGGTACACTGGACACTCAACAATTATATGTTTCACTGACAACTGAGTGTTGCACTTGGTACACATCGGAGCAGGCTCCTGGGTGAAGATATGTTTGTGGGTAAGGAAAGTATGTCCTATTCGGAGTCGGTTGATAATGACTTCGTCTTTTCTATTATTTGGTAAGATGAGTTTGGTTCCTACTTGACTTAGACATTCTTTAAGTTTGTTGGCAGTATGATCCCAAGTAGTTTGCCACGCTCTGTACATGTGGGCTTTGATATTAACTTTGTGATCAGTCCAAGGCATTTGATTTATGATAGGAATACTTTGGTCAGTGGTTGCATTGCTTGCCAGAGAGTCCACTTCGTCATTACCACTTATTCCCATATGGGAAGGTACCCAGATGAAGGAAATATCTTTTTGTTGACTCTGTAGATAAGATAACTCTTATTTGATCTTGAGTAGTATGGCGTGAGTTGTATATAGCTGTTTTATTCCAAGTAATGCGCTCATTGAATCGGTGATGATAACAAATTTTCTTTCATTGATAGAACCACATTTTTTCATAGCCTGGTGAATTGCCGTAAGTTCTCCGGTATATATACAACAATTTCTTGGGATTCGTATGGTAGACTTGACGTTTTCGTAGATGTAGGCTGCAGCATGTACTTCATCACATTTGGAAGCATCAGTGAAGATTTGATGGGTTGTTGGGTATTTGGATATTATATTTTTATAAGCTTGCTGTATAAGGAAAGGATGTGTGGAATGTTTCGGGAGTTCTTTTAGAGACGTGTCGATTTTTGGAGATTTGATCATCCAAGGAGGAACATTTACATGAATAGGCATAGTAAAACTGAACTGTTCTAAATTAAGACCAATATGTTTTATTCGTTCAGGAAATGGTAGTTTTTTTATTGCAATGTTTCAGTAAAGATCGGACGATATATTTGTTCTGCTAAGTATTGTTGAGTAGATTACGTTGCTGTTGTTTGCTGAAATTCTGGCAACGTAATTTAGTGATAGGAGTTTTCTTCGTTGGCTTAAGGGCAGTTCATTAGCCAGAGCTTGTAAGCTACTTACTGGACTAGTTCTTGTTGTACCTAAAACTAGTCTCAAGCACATATTTTGAATGTAGTCAAGTTTTTTTAGAGATGTTTTGTTAGCAGTATCGTAGCATAAACAGCCGTAGTCTAGTTTACTTCGTATTAATGATCTATATAGAGTAAGTAAGGTTGTTGTATCTGCCCCCAAGAGGTATTTGACAGCATTTTTAGTAGATTAATTCTGGATTGGCAAGAACGTTGTAGATTGGTGATGTGGGTTTCCCAGTTTAAGTTACGTTCAAAAGAAAGTCCTAAGAAATTGATTTCTTCTGCTTGTTTCAGAACAACTCTATTTAGTGTTAATTGAACATTAGGATAATTGTTTCTTTTGCTAAAAATTAAATAACGTGTCTTTTCACTAGAGAATATAAAACCCGTGTTTTGCGACCAGCTTTCAATTGTGTGTAAGGTAGTTTGCAGTATATGTGTTCCCAGAATTACATTGTTTGTTCTTAGATAAATGACTAAGTCATCTGCATAAAGGCTAGTAAATACAGGTAGTTTTATTTGATGTATAATACTATTTATTGCAACTAGAAAGAGAGTAGGACTTAGAGTAGATCCTTGTGGAGTGCCGTTTTGAAGTACTCGTCTGGAAGATGTAAATTCATTGGTTCTAACTCGAAAAGTTCGTGCTTTTAGAAAATTTTTAATAAAGAACAACATGTGCCCTTGAACATCCCATTCTTGAAGTGTTTTCAGTATAAGATGTCTCCATGTTGTGTCAAACGCTTTTCTTATGTCAAAAAATACGGCAATAAGTTTTTGGTTGTGCAGAAAGGATTCATGTATACTTGATTCAAGTGTTATTAGATTGTCTGTTGTGGATCTACCCGTACGAAATCCACTTTGTCTGGTACTTATCAGGTTATTGTTTTCGAGGTACCATTTAAGACGATAATTAAGGATTTTTTCTAAAAGTTTGCAGGTACAACACGTAAGTGATATTGGACGATAGGAATTTGGATCATCTTTTGGACTTAAACAAAATTCTAATTCTTGAAGACTTACTGGTTTGTTTATTGGATTGCCGCTGTCTGTGATTTGTATACTTGAAGACTCCGTTAGTTTTTTGTGCTCTAAAAAGGATGGGCTGTAATTGGAATCACCAGAATTAAGTTCGTATATATCTGTCGAAATCGATAAAATATTTTACCTTTTAAACTTCTGATTTTAAGGTTATTAATAATGCAGTTTTGTACCCACAGAATTCTACGATTTTCAGTGCACTGTCACATTTAACTTTAAGTTGCAAACAGTATAAAAATTAAATTATATTTTTAATTTTAACTACTAGTAATTAACAAATTTGTCAGAACCGATATTAAGCTGTATGATAAGTAGATATCGGGGCCGGACTCCGAAAAGAAAGTTAGTTGGATTATTGTAATGTAATATAAATAATATATTATAAATACACTGTTTTATTTTCTTCTTCTTCTTAGATTGTTTTGTGTTTTGTACGAAAATCCTACGTATTTAAAACTTGGTACGTGCGTTTCTATTGGTATTATAAGCATATTGGAACCCTAGCAAATTTGGCGTCAATTTCGTCTTAGTCTTTTTGTTAATTTTGGTTTAACAGGGTTTTTTTCTTCTTCTTAATTTTCTAAGGCCTATTAATTTTATTGAAAGCAAACTTCTGGAGTTCTAAAACTTGGCACGTAAGTTTTCCATTATGTAAGAATGATCTTTTAATTTTGGGATCGGCTTGTCTTCTTTTTCTTTTCCTTCATTATCTCACGTATTTTTAAATCTTTCTTAAAACTTATCACATAGGTTTTATTTTGTGTACTAAAGAACCCTATTGATTTTGGTATCGTATTGTCTTCTTCTTCTTCGTTCGCACTCGTATTTTTACACATTTTTTTTCAAACAATATCCTCTAATCTTAAAACTTTATAGATAGGTTCCATTTATTATAGGATAAGGGTACTTATTGATTGTGGAGTCAACAGTTCCACAGCACTTGCAAAACTTGTACAGCAACGGAAACAATTATTTCATAGTTTAGTTAAAAAGAAGCAATGAACACGAATAATGAAGACCTATCTTATAATTTTGGTAAATACGTATTTGCGATTGCCTAGCATCTTTTTAATAAATTTTATAAATCCTTTTTGACCAAGTTTTGCCATTAAGTCTTTTTTATTTTTTAAAAATATATACTTAATCATTCACCCTTTGTATTAACTTGTCTCAGCTATTATTAGCTGGCTATACCGTACTGATGACGACCAATGAGTCAGAAATACGTATTTACAATATATTTCTATTATTGTCCATATTTCTATTGCATATCTTTCTTTTTACGGATTATTTTCTGTTAATATAATATTCCCTATAATAAGGTTTAACTCATCTTCCTTTGCCAAATTAAAATATAGATGTCTCCCTAAATACATGTTCGCGTACGGCTATGGTAAATAGTACTTATTCTGAAATAAAAATCAGTCAGCAATGCTCGGTCCATAGCTACATTCAACTCATAACAAAAACGATAAAGAAGTCATTTTAAATATATCGAATGTAACGCTTGTAATATTGTAATGTCTTTCCTTGTTAGTTATTTCTCAGATCTACTTTTACCTTATATCTTTGATATATATTTTCTAGTGTCATTCGTTGTGTTTTAATTACGTTGTCACGTTGAATATAATAATATAGGGAACTTAAAACGTTTTGTATTCTATTATGTTTGATTATTAGAAACTTGTTGGTTTTGATGACGTGGTTTAAGAATTATTGCATATCGTTTTTGTTGCTTATTACTAGTACACACTTACCTTATTTTACGCATTATAAAACAAGTTTTAATTTGTCTTTCTTTCTAAATTAAAACTCTGCCCCAATAGATACTCACAGACAGCTGGTAAATGGTATTCTAGCAAAAAGTTTCAGTGATAAGATCAAGAAATTTTGAGTAAATTATTTCCTCTATATAACTGAGTTTTCTATATAACCGAATTTTTTTTCTTATTTGTTAATTTTTCAGCTCTACTTTTACCTTAAATCTTTGGTATTATTTGTTGCATCATCAAGTTGTCATGTTGGACATAATACATGGAAAAGTTTTGTGTTTTATTATGTATGATAATTGGACATTTATACCTTATTTAAGGCATTTTCTTTTTATTACGTCATTAATAATATTTAATAAAACAAGTTTCAATTTGTCCTTCTTCCTAGATTAAAAATCTGACCCTATAGATGCTCACAGACAGCTGGTAAATGGTATTCTAGAAGAAACCTTCAGTAGTAAGCCAGTCGCCGGCGCTCGGTCCACAGCGATATTCGACGCCGAAATGTTTTAATAGAAACCTAAGATTGGTAAACTCTGAATCATTCTTTTGGAATATCAGTTATCTCGGCTCTTTGTGTAGTGACTTTTTCATTTTCGAGAAAAATGAAATCTTCTATCTCAAGATCTAATATTAAATAAAACAAGTTTCAATTTGTCCTTCTTCCTAGATTAAAAATCTGACCCTATAGATGCTCACAGACAGCTGGTAAATGGTATTCTAGAAGAAACCTTCAGTAGTAAGCCAGTCGCAGGCGCTCGGTCCACAGCGACATTCGACGCCGAAATGTTTCAATAGAAACCTAAGATTGGTAAACTCTGAATCTTTCTTTTGGAATATCAGTTATCTCGGCTCTTTGTGTAGTGTCTTTTTCATTTTCGAGAAAAATGAAATCTTCTATCTCAAGATCAAGTTGAAAATAATACATGAAAAGTCTTGAGGAATTCTGTTTTGTTCTATTATTTTTTGGATTAGTTTTAATAGTTGTTTGGTCAGATCTGGTCCTCCGTACTTTAGGAGTTCGTTCGGTATTCTGTCCTCTCCTGGTGATTTTCTATTTTTGTATTTTGTAATGTTTAAATTTTAGAAATTATTATGATGAAATATTTGGTGATTTAATTAGAGTGGTGACGAATTAGAGTGACGAAAAAAAAAATGAAGCCCAACTCAGGACATTCGAGAGAAAAATACTGAGGAAAGTATATGGCCCGGTACAAGAGGAAGATGGCACATGGAGGATCAGGAGAAACGACGAGGTTAATGAGTTAAATGAAGGTTATAACATTGTAAGATTTGTGAAAAGTCAAAGACTGTCATGGCTGGGACATGTGCAGAGACAAAACGATGCAAAAACAACAAAGAAAATGTTACAATGTAAGCCCATAGGGAGGCGAAAAAGGAAGGCTAGAACGAGATGGTGGGATGACGTGGAAGACGACCTGAAAACAATGAACATAAGACAATGGAGAAAAAGGGCACAAGAGAGTTTTGAATGGAAGGACATAGCCAGACAGGCAAAGACCCATCCAGGGTTATGATGCCAAAAGAAGAAGAAGAATTAGAGTGGTGTTAGAACCGGTGAATAACAATATTGTTGCTTGTTTCTAAAACATACTTCTCTGATTTTGTATAACCTTATTTTAGGTATTTTCTTATTATCTCGTCATTAATAATATTAAATAAAACAAGTTTCAATTTGTCCTTCTTCCTAGATTAAAAATCTGACCCTATAGATGCTCACAGACAGCTGGTAAATGGTATTCTAGAAAAAACCTTCAGTAGTAAGCCAGTCGCAGGCGCTCGGTCCACAGCGACATTCGACGCCGAAATGTTTCAATAGAAACCTAAGATTGGTAAACTCTGAACCTTTCTTTTGGAATATCAGTTATCTCGGCTCTTTGTGTAGTGTCTTTTTCATTTTCGAGAAAAATAAAATATTCTATCTCAAGATCAAGTTGAAAATAATACATGAAAAGTCTTGAGGAATTCTGTTTTGTTCTATTATTTTTGGATTAGTTTTAATAGTTGTTTGGTCAGATCTGGTCCTCCGTACTTTAGGAGTTCGTCCGGTAATCTGTCATCTCCTGGTGATTTTCTATTTTTGTGTTTTGTAATGTTAAAATTTTAGAAATTATTATAATGAAATATTTGGTGGTTTAATTAGAGTGGTGTTAGAACTAGTATATAACAATATTGTTGATTGTTTCTAAAACATACTTCTCTGATTTTGTATAACCTTATTTTAGGTACTTTCTTATTATCTCGTCATTAATAATATTAAATAAAACAAGTTTCAATTTGTCCTTCTTCCTAGATTAAAAATCTGACCCTATAGATGCTCACAGACAGCTGGTAAATGGTATTCTAGAAGAAACCTTCAGTAGTAAGCCAGTCGCAGGCGCTCGGTCCACAGCGACATTCGACGCCGAAATGTTTCAATAGAAACCTAAGATTGGTAAACTCTGAATCTTTCTTTTGGAATATCAGTTATCTCGGCTCTTTGTGTAGTGTCTTTTTCATTTTCGAGAAAAATGAAATCTTCTATCTCAAGATCAAGTTGAAAATAATACATGAAAAGTCTTGAGGAATTCTGTTTTGTTCTATTATTTTTTGGATTAGTTTTAATAGTTGTTTGGTCAGATCTGGTCCTCCGTACTTTAGGAGTTCGTTCGGTATTCTGTCCTCTCCTGGTGATTTTCTATTTTTGTATTTTGTAATGTTTAAATTTTAGAAATTATTATGATGAAATATGTGGTGATTTAATTAGAGTGGTGACGAATTAGAGTGACGAAAAAAAATGAAGCCCAACTCAGGACATTCGAGAGAAAAATACTGAGGAAAGTATATGGCCCGGTACAAGAGGAAGATGGCACATGGAGGATCATGAGAAACGACGAGGTTAATCAGTTAAATGAAGGTTATAACATTGTAAGATTTGTGAAAAGTCAAAGACTGTCATGGCTGGGATATGTGCAGAGACAAAGCGATGCAAAAACAACAAAGAAAATGTTACAATGTAAGCCCATAGGAAGGCGAAAAAAGGAAGGCTAGAACAAGATGGTGGGATGACGTGGAAGACGACCTGAAAACAATGAACATAAGACAATGGAGAAAAAGGGCACAAGAGAGTTTTGAATGGAAGGACATAGCCAGACAGGCAAAGACCTATCCAGGGTTATGATTCCAAAAGAAGAAGAAGAATTAGAGTGGTGTTAGAACCGGTGAATAACAATATTGTTGCTTGTTTCTAAAACATACTTCTCTGATTTTGTATAACCTTATTTTAGGTATTTTCTTAATATCTCGTCATTAATAATATTAAATAAAACAAGTTTCAATTTGTCCTTCTTCCTAGATTAAAAATCTGACCCTATAGATGCTCACAGACAGCTGGTAAATGGTATTCTAGAAGAAACCTTCAGTATTAAACCAGTCGCAGGCGCTCGGTCCACAGCGACATTCGACGCCGAAATGTTTCAATAGAAACCTAAGATTGGTAAACTCTGAACCTTTCTTTTGGAATATCAGTTATCTCGGCTCTTTGTGTAGTGTCTTTTTCATTTTCGAGAAAAATAAAATATTCTATCTCAAGATCAAGTTGAAAATAATACATGAAAAGTCTTGAGGAATTCTGTTTTGTTCTATTATTTTTGGATTAGTTTTAATAGTTGTTTGGTCAGATCTGGTCCTCCGTACTTTAGGAGTTCGTCCGGTAATCTGTCATCTCCTGGTGATTTTCTATTTTTGTGTTTTGTAATGTTAAAATTTTAGAAATTATTATAATGAAATATTTGGTGGTTTAATTAGAGTGGTGTTAGAACTAGTATATAACAATATTGTTGATTGTTTCTAAAACATACTTCTCTGATTTTGTAAAACCTTATTTTAGGTACTTTCTTATTATCTCGTCATTAATAATATTAAATAAAACAAGTTTCAATTTGTCCTTCTTCCTAGATTAAAAATCTGACCCTATAGATGCTCACAGACAGCTGGTAAATGGTATTCTAGAAGAAACCTTCAGTAGTAAGCCAGTCGCAGGCGCTCGGTCCACAGCGACATTCGACGCCGAAATGTTTCAATAGAAACCTAAGATTGGTAAACTCTGAATCTTTCTTTTGGAATATCAGTTATCTCGGCTCTTTGTGTAGTGACTTTTTCATTTTCGAGAAAAATGAAATCTTCTATCTCAAGATCAAGTTGAAAATAATACATGAAAAGTCTTGAGGAATTCTGTTTTGTTCTATTATTTTTGGATTAGTTTTAATAGTTGTTTGGTCAGATCTGGTCCTCCGTACTTTAGGAGTTCGTCCGGTAATCTGTCATCTCCTGGTGATTTTCTATTTTTGTGTTTTGTAATGTTAAAATTTTAGAAATTATTATAATGAAATATTTGGTGGTTTAATTAGAGTGGTGTTAGAACTAGTATATAACAATATTGTTGATTGTTTCTAAAACATACTTCTCTGATTTTGTAAAACCTTATTTTAGGTACTTTCTTATTATCTCGTCATTAATAATATTAAATAAAACAAGTTTCAATTTGTCCTTCTTCCTAGATTAAAAATCTGACCCTATAGATGCTCACAGACAGCTGGTAAATGGTATTCTAGAAGAAACCTTCAGTAGTAAGCCAGTCGCAGGCGCTCGGTCCACAGCGACATTCGACGCCGAAATGTTTCAATAGAAACCTAAGATTGGTAAACTCTGAATCTTTCTTTTGGAATATCAGTTATCTCGGCTCTTTGTGTAGTGTCTTTTCGAGAAAAATGAAATCTTCTATCTCAAGATCAAGTTGAAAATAATACATGAAAAGTCTTGAGGAATTCTGTTTTGTTCTATTATTTTTTGGATTAGTTTTAATAGTTGTTTGGTCAGATCTGGTCCTCCGTACTTTAGGAGTTCGTTCGGTATTCTGTCCTCTCCTGGTGATTTTCTATTTTTGTATTTTGTAATGTTTAAATTTTAGAAATTATTATGATGAAATATTTGGTGATTTAATTAGAGTGGTGACGAATTAGAGTGACGAAAAAAAAAAATGAAGCCCAACTCAGGACATTCGAGAGAAAAATACTGAGGAAAGTATATGGCCCGGTACAAGAGGAAGATGGCACATGGAGGATCAGGAGAAACGACGAGGTTAATGAGTTAAATGAAGGTTATAACATTGTAAGATTTGTGAAAAGTCAAAGACTGTCATGGCTGGGACATGTGCAGAGACAAAACGATGCAAAAACAACAAAGAAAATGTTACAATGTAAGCCCATAGGGAGGCGAAAAAGGAAGGCTAGAACGAGATGGTGGGATGACGTGGAAGACGACCTGAAAACAATGAACATAAGACAATGGAGAAAAAGGGCACAAGAGAGTTTTGAATGGAAGGACATAGCCAGACAGGCAAAGACCCATCCAGGGTTATGATGCCAAAAGAAGAAGAAGAATTAGAGTGGTGTTAGAACCGGTGAATAACAATATTGTTGCTTGTTTCTAAAACATACTTCTCTGATTTTGTATAACCTTATTTTAGGTATTTTCTTAATATCTCGTCATTAATAATATTAAATAAAACAAGTTTCAATTTGTCCTTCTTCCTAGATTAAAAATCTGACCCTATAGATGCTCACAGACAGCTGGTAAATGGTATTCTAGAAGAAACCTTCAGTAGTAAGCCAGTCGCAGGCGCTCGGTCCACAGCGACATTCGACGCCGAAATGTTTCAATAGAAACCTAAGATTGGTAAACTCTGAATCTTTCTTTTGGAATATCAGTTATCTCGGCTCTTTGTGTAGTGTCTTTTTCATTTTCGAGAAAAATAAAATATTCTATCTCAAGATCAAGTTGAAAATAATACATGAAAAGTCTTGAGGAATTCTGTTTTGTTCTATTATTTTTTGGATTAGTTTTAATAGTTGTTTGGTCAGATCTGGTCCTCCGTACTTTAGGAGTTCGTTCGGTATTCTGTCATCTCCTGGTGATTTTCTATTTTTGTGTTTTGTAATGTTAAAATTTTAGAAATTATTATGATGAAATATTTGGTGGTTTAATTAGAGTGGTGTTAGAACTAGTAAATAACAATATTGTTGATTGTTTCTAAAACATACTTCTCTGATTTTGTACAACCTTATTTTAGGTATTTTCTTAATATCTCGTCATTAATAATATTAAATAAAACAAGTTTCAATTTGTCCTTCTTCCTAGATTAAAAATCTGACCCTATAGATGCTCACAGACAGCTGGTAAATGGTATTCTAGAAGAAACCTTCAGTAGTAAGCCAGTCGCAGGCGCTCGGTCCACAGCGACATTCGACGCCGAAATGTTTCAATAGAAACCTAAGATTGGTAAACTCTGAATCTTTCTTTTGGAATATCAGTTATCTCGGCTCTTTGTGTAGTGTCTTTTTCATTTTCGAGAAAAATGAAATCTTCTATCTCAAGATCAAGTTGAAAACAATACATGAAAAGTCTTGAGGAATTCTGTTTTGTTCTATTATTTTTTGGATTAGTTTTAATAGTTGTTTGGTCAGATCTGGTCCTCCGTACTTTAGGAGTTCGTTCGGTATTCTGTCCTCTCCTGGTGATTTTCTATTTTTGTATTTTGTAATGTTTAAATTTTAGAAATTATTATGATGAAATATTTGGTGATTTAATTAGAGTGGTGACGAATTAGAGTGACGAAAAAAAAAAAATGAAGCCCAACTCAGGACATTCGAGAGAAAAATACTGAGGAAAGTATATGGCCCGGTACAAGAGGAAGATGGCACATGGAGGATCAGGAGAAACGACGAGGTTAATGAGTTAAATGAAGGTTATAACATTGTAAGATTTGTGAAAGGTCAAAGACTGTCATGGCTGGGACATGTGCAGAGACAAAACGATGCAAAAACAACAAAGAAAATGTTACAATGTAAGCCCATAGGGAGGCGAAAAAGGAAGGCTAGAACGAGATGGTGGGATGACGTGGAAGACGACCTGAAAACAATGAACATAAGACAATGGAGAAAAAGGGCACAAGAGAGTTTTGAATGGAAGGACATAGCCAGACAGGCAAAGACCCATCCAGGGTTATGATGCCAAAAGAAGAAGAAGAATTAGAGTGGTGTTAGAACCGGTGAATAACAATATTGTTGCTTGTTTCTAAAACATACTTCTCTGATTTTGTATAACCTTATTTTAGGTATTTTCTTAATATCTCGTCATTAATAATATTAAATAAAACAAGTTTCAATTTGTCCTTCTTCCTAGATTAAAAATCTGACCCTATAGATGCTCACAGACAGCTGGTAAATGGTATTCTAGAAGAAACCTTCAGTAGTAAGCCAGTCGCAGGCGCTCGGTCCACAGCGACATTCGACGCCGAAATGTTTCAATAGAAACCTAAGATTGGTAAACTCTGAATCTTTCTTTTGGAATATCAGTTATCTCGGCTCTTTGTGTAGTGTCTTTTTCATTTTCGAGAAAAATAAAATATTCTATCTCAAGATCAAGTTGAAAATAATACATGAAAAGTCTTGAGGAATTCTGTTTTGTTCTATTATTTTTGGATTAGTTTTAATAGTTGTTTGGTCAGATCTGGTCCTCCGTACTTTAGGAGTTCGTCCGGTAATCTGTCATCTCCTGGTGATTTTCTATTTTTGTGTTTTGTAATGTTAAAATTTTAGAAATTATTATAATGAAATATTTGGTGGTTTAATTAGAGTGGTGTTAGAACTAGTATATAACAATATTGTTGATTGTTTCTAAAACATACTTCTCTGATTTTGTAAAACCTTATTTTAGGTATTTTCTTATTATCTCGTCATTAATAATATTAAATAAAACAAGTTTCAATTTGTCCTTCTTCCTAGATTAAAAATCTGACCCTATAGATGCTCACAGACAGCTGGTAAATGGTATTCTAGAAGAAACCTTCAGTAGTAAGCCAGTCGCAGGCGCTCGGTCCACAGCGACATTCGACGCCGAAATGTTTCAATAGAAACCTAAGATTGGTAAACTCTGAATCTTTCTTTTGGAATATCAGTTATCTCGGCTCTTTGTGTAGTGTCTTTTTCATTTTCGAGAAAAATAAAATCTTCTATCTCAAGATCAAGTTGAAAATAATACATGAAAAGTCTTGAGGAATTCTGTTTTGTTCTATTATTTTTTGGATTAGTTTTAATAGTTGTTTGGTCAGATCTGGTCCTCCGTACTTTAGGAGTTCGTTCGGTATTCTGTCCTCTCCTGGTGATTTTCTATTTTTGTATTTTGTAATGTTTAAATTTTAGAAATTATTATGATGAAATATTTGGTGGTTTAATTAGAGTGGTGACGAATTAGAGTGACGAAAAAAAAATGAAGCCCAACTCAGGACATTCGAGAGAAAAATACTGAGGAAAGTATATGGCCCGGTACAAGAGGAAGATGGCACATGGAGGATCAGGAGAAACGACGAGGTTAATGAGTTAAATGAAGGTTATAACATTGTAAGATTTGTGAAAAGTCAAAGACTGTCATGGCTGGGACATGTGCAGAGACAAAACGATGCAAAAACAACAAAGAAAATGTTACAATGTAAGCCCATAGGAAGGCGAAAAAGGAAGGCTAGAACGAGATGGTGGGATGACGTGGAAGACGACCTGAAAACAATGAACATAAGACAATGGAGAAGAAGGGCACAAGAGAGTTTTGAATGGAAGGACATAGCCAGACAGGCAAAGACCCATCCAGGGTTATGATGCCAAAAGAAGAAGAAGAATTAGAGTGGTGTTAGAACTAGTGAATAACAATATTGTTGCTTGTTTCTAAAACATACTTCTCTGATTTGGTATAACCTTATTTTAGGTATTTTCTTAATATCTCGTCATTAATAATATTAAATAAAACAAGTTTCAATTTGTCCTTCTTCCTAGGTTAAAAATCTGACCCTATAGATCCTCACAGACAGCTGGTAAATGGTATTCTAGAAGAAACCTTCAGTAGTAAGCCAGTCGCAGGCGCTCGGTCCACAGCGACATTCGACGCCGAAATGTTTCAATAGAAACCTAAGATTGGTAAACTCTGAATCTTTCTTTTGGAATATCAGTTATCTCGGCTCTTTGTGTAGTGTCTTTTTCATTTTCGAGAAAAATAAAATATTCTATCTCAAGATCAAGTTGAAAATAATACATGAAAAGTCTTGAGGAATTCTGTTTTGTTCTATTATTTTTTGGATTAGTTTTAATAGTTGTTTGGTCAGATCTGGTCCTCCGTACTTTAGGAGTTCGTTCGGTATTCTGTCCTCTCCTGGTGATTTTCTTTTTTTGTATTTTGTAATGTTTAAATTTTAGAAATTATTATGATGAAATATGTGGTGGTTTAATTACAGTGGTGACGAATTAGAGTGACGAAAAAAATGAAGCCCAACTCAGGACATTCGAGAGAAAAATACTGAGGAAAGTATATGGCCCGGTACAAGAGGAAGATGGCACATGGAGGATCATGAGAAAAGACGAGGTTAATCAGTTAAATGAAGGTTATAAAATTGTAAGATTTGTGAAAAGTCAAAGACTGTCATGGCTGGGATATGTGCAGAGACAAAGCGATGCAAAAACAACAAAGAAAATGTTACAATGTAAGCCCATAGGAAGGCGAAAAAAGGAAGGCTAGAACAAGATGGTGGGATGACGTGGAAGACGACCTGAAAACAATGAACATAAGACAATGGAGAAGAAGGGCACAAGAGAGTTTTGAATGGAAGGACATAGCCAGACAGGCAAAGACACATCCAGTGTTATGATGCCAAAAGAAGAAGAAGAATTAGAGTGGTGTTAGAACTAGTGAATAACAATATTGTTGCTTGTTTCTAAAACATACTTCTCTGATTTTGTATAACCTTATTTTAGGTATTTTCTTAATATCTCGTCATTAATAATATTAAATAAAACAAGTTTCAATTTGTCCTTCTTCCTAGATTACAAATCTGACCCTATAGATGCTCACAGACAGCTGGTAAATGGTATTCTAGAAGAAACCTTCAGTAGTAAGCCAGTCGCAGGCGCTCGGTCCACAGCGACATTCGACGCCGAAATGTTTCAATAGAAACCTAAGATTGGTAAACTCTGAATCTTTCTTTTGGAATATCAGTTATCTCGGCTCTTTGTGTAATGTCTTTTTCATTTTCGAGAAAAATAAAATCTTCTATCTCAAGATCAAGTTGAAAATAATACATGAAAAGTCTTGAGGAATTCTGTCTTGTTCTATTATTTTTGGATTAGTTTTAATAGTTGTTTGGTCAGATCTGGTCCTCCGTACTTTAGGAGTTCATTCGGTATTCTGTCCTCTCCTGGTGATTTTCTATTTTTCTATTTTGTAATGTTTAAATTTTAGAAATTATTATGATGAAATATGTGGTGGTTTAATTAGAGTGGTGACGAATTAGAGTGACGAAAAAAAAATGAAGCCCAACTCAGGACATTCGAGAGAAAAATACTGAGCAAAGTATATGGCCCGGTACAAGAGGAAGATGGCAGATGGAGGATCATGAGAAACGACGAGGTTAATCAGTTAAATGAAGGTTATAACATTGTAAGATTTGTGAAAAGTCAAAGACTGTCATGGCTGGGATATGTGCAGAGACAAAGCGATGCAAAAACAACAAAGAAAATGTTACAATGTAAGCCCATAGGGAGGCGAAAAAGGAAGGCTAGAACGAGATGGTGGGATGACGTGGAAGACGACCTGAAAACAATGAACATAAGACAATGGAGAAGAAGGGCACCAGAGAGTTTTAAATGGAAGGACATAGCCAGACAGGCAAAGACCCATCCAGTGTTATGATGCCAAAAGAAGAAGAAAAATTAGAGTGGTGTTAGAACTAGTGAATAACAATATTGTTGCTTGTTTCTAAAACATACTTCTCTGATTTTGTATAACCTTATTTTAGGTATTTTCTTAATATCTCGTCATTAATGATATTAAATAAAACAAGTTTCAATTTGTCCTTCTTCCTAGATTACAAATCTGACCCTATAGATGCTCACAGACAGCTGGTAAATGGTATTCTAGAAGAAACCTTCAGTAGTAAGCCAGTCGCAGGCGCTCGGTCCACAGCGACATTCGACGCCGAAATGTTTCAATAGAAACCTAAGATTGGTAAACTCTGAATCTTTCTTTTGGAATATCAGTTATCTCGGCTCTTTGTGTAGTGTCTTTTTCATTTTCGAGAAAAATAAAATCTTCTATCTCAAGATCAAGTTGAAAATAATACATGAAAAGTCTTGAGGAATTCTGTTTTGTTCTATTATTTTTTGGATTAGTTTTAATAGTTGTTTGGTCAGATCTGGTCCTCCGTACTTTAGGAGTTCGTTCGGTATTCTGTCCTCTCCTGGGGTGACGAATTAGAGAGATGAAAAAAAAATGAAGCCAACTCAGGACATTCGAGAGAAAAATATTGAGGAAAGTATATGGCCCGGTACAAGAGGAAGATGGCACATGGAGGATTAGGAGAAACGACGAGGTTAATCAGTTAAATGAAGGTTATAACATTGTAAGATTTGTGAAAAGTCAAAGACTGTCATGGCTGGGACATGTGCAGAGACAAAACGATGCAAAAACAACAAAGAAAATGTTACAATGTAAGCCCATAGGAAGGCGAAAGAAGGAAGGCTAGAACAAGATGGTGGGATGACGTGGAAGACGACCTGAAAACAATGAACATAAGACAATGGAGAAGAAGGGCACAAGAGAGTTTTTAATGAAAGGACATAGCCAGACAGGCAAAGACACATCCAGGGTTATGATGCCAAAAGAAGAAGAAAAATTAGAGTGGTGTTAGAACTAGTGAATAACAATATTGTTGCTTGTTTCTAAAACATACTTCTCTGATTTTGTATAACCTTATTTTAGGTATTTTCTTAATATCTCGTCATTAATAATATTAAATAAAACAAGTTTCAATTTGTCCTTCTTCCTAGATTACAAATCTGACCCTATAGATGCTCACAGACAGCTGGTAAATGGTATTCTAGAAGAAACCTTCAGTAGTAAGCCAGTCGCAGGCGCTCGGTCCACAGCGACATTCGACGCCGAAATGTTTCAATAGAAACCTAAGATTGGTAAACTCTGAATCTTTCTTTTGGAATATCAGTTATCTCGGCTCTTTGTGTAGTGTCTTTTTCATTTTCGAGAAAAATAAAATCTTCTATCTCAAGATCAAGTTGAAAATAATACATGAAAAGTCTTGAGGAATTCTGTCTTGTTCTATTATTTTTGGATTAGTTTTAATAGTTGTTTGGTCAGATCTGGTCCTCCGTACTTTAGGAGTTCATTCGGTATTCTGTCCTCTCCTGGTGATTTTCTATTTTTCTATTTTGTAATGTTTAAATTTTAGAAATTATTATGATGAAATATGTGGTGGTTTAATTAGAGTGGTGACGAATTAGAGTGACGAAAAAAAATGAAGCCCAACTCAGGACATTCGAGAGAAAAATACTGAGCAAAGTATATGGCCCGGTACAAGAGGAAGATGGCAGATGGAGGATCATGAGAAACGACGAGGTTAATCAGTTAAATGAAGGTTATAACATTGTAAGATTTGTGAAAAGTCAAAGACTGTCATGGCTGGGATATGTGCAGAGACAAAGCGATGCAAAAACAACAAAGAAAATGTTACAATGTAAGCCCATAGGGAGGCGAAAAAGGAAGGCTAGAACGAGATGGTGGGATGACGTGGAAGACGACCTGAAAACAATGAACATAAGACAATGGAGAAGAAGGGCACCAGAGAGTTTTGAATGGAAGGACATAGCCAGACAGGCAAAGACCCATCCAGTGTTATGATGCCAAAAGAAGAAGAAAAATTAGAGTGGTGTTAGAACTAGTGAATAACAATATTGTTGCTTGTTTCTAAAATATACTTCTCTGATTTTGTATAACCTTATTTTAGGTATTTTCTTAATATCTCGTCATTAATAATATTAAATAAAACAAGTTTCAATTTGTCCTTCTTCCTAGATTAAAAATCTGACCCTATAGATGCTCACAGACAGCTGGTAAATGGTATTCTAGAAGAAACCTTCAGTAGTAAGCCAGTCGCAGGCGCTCGGTCCACAGCGACATTCGACGCCGAAATGTTTCAATAGAAACCTAAGATTGGTAAACTCTGAATCTTTCTTTTGGAATATCAGTTATCTCGGCTCTTTGTGTAGTGTCTTTTTCATTTTCGAGAAAAATAAAATCTTCTATCTCAAGATCAAGTTGAAAATAATACATGAAAAGTCTTGAGGAATTCTGTTTTGTTCTATTATTTTTTGGATTAGTTTTAATAGTTGTTTGGTCAGATCTGGTCCTCCGTACTTTAGGAGTTCGTTCGGTATTCTGTCCTCTCCTGGTGATTTTCTATTTTTGTATTTTGTAATGTTTAGGTTTTAGAAATTATTATGATGAAATATTTGGTGGTTTAATTACAGTGGTGACGAATTAGAGAGACGAAAAAAAAATGAAGCCCAACTCAGGACATTCGAGAGAAAAATATTGAGGAAAGTATATGGCCCGGTACAAGAGGAAGATGGCACATGGAGGATTAGGAGAAACGACGAGGTTAATCAGTTAAATGAAGATTATAACATTGTAAGATTTGTGAAAAGTCAAAGACTGTCATGGCTGGGACATGTGCAGAGACAAAACGATGCAAAAACAACAAAGAAAATGTTACAATGTAAGCCCATAGGAAGGCGAAAGAAGGAAGGCTAGAACAAGATGGTGGGATGACGTGGAAGACGACCTGAAAACAATGAACATAAGACAATGGAGAAGAAGGGCACAAGAGAGTTTTTAATGAAAGGACATAGCCAGACAGGCAAAGACACATCCAGGGTTATGATGCCAAAAGAAGAAGAAAAATTAGAGTGGTGTTAGAACTAGTGAATAACAATATTGTTGCTTGTTTCTAAAACATACTTCTCTGATTTTGTATAACCTTATTTTAGGTATTTTCTTAATATCTCGTCATTAATAATATTAAATAAAACAAGTTTCAATTTGTCCTTCTTCCTAGATTACAAATCTGACCCTATAGATGCTCACAGACAGCTGGTAAATGGTATTCTAGAAGAAACCTTCAGTAGTAAGCCAGTCGCAGGCGCTTGGTCCACAGCGACATTCGACGCCGAAATGTTTCAATAGAAAACCTAAGATTGGTAAACTCTGAATCTTTCTTTTGGAATATCAGTTATCTCGGCTCTTTGTGTAGTGTCTTTTTCATTTTCGAGAAAAATAAAATCTTCTATCTCAAGATCAAGTTGAAAATAATACATAAAAAGTCTTGAGGAATTCTGTTTTGTTCTATTATTTTTTGGATTAGTTTTAATAGTTGTTTGGTCAGATCTGGTCCTCCGTACTTTAGGAGTTCGTTCGGTATTCTGTCCTCTCCTGGTGATTTTCTATTTTGTATTTTGTAATGTTTAAGTTTTAGAAATTATTATGATGAAATATTTGGTGGTTTAATTACAGTGGTGACGAATTAGAGAGACGAAAAAAAATGAAGCCCAACTCAGGACATTCGAGAGAAAAATATTGAGGAAAGTATATGGCCCGGTACAAGAGGAAGATGGCACATGGAGGATCAGGAGAAACGACGAGGTTAATCAGTTAAATGAAGGTTATAACATTGTAAGATTTGTGAAAAGTCAAAGACTGTCATGGCTGGGATATGTGCAGAGACAAAGCGATGCAAAAACAACAAAGAAAATGTTACAATGTAAGCCAATAGGGAGGCGAAAAAGGAAGGCTAGAACGAGATGGTGGGATGACGTGGAAGACGACCTGAAAACAATGAACATAAGACAATGGAGAAGAAGGACACAAGAGAGTTTTGAATGAAAGGACATAGCCAGACAGGCAAAGACACATCCAGGGTTATGATGCCAAAAGAAGAAGAAAAATTAGAGGGGTGTTAGAACTAGTGAATAACAATATTGTTGCTTGTTTCTAAAACATACTTCTCTGATTTTGTATAACCTTATTTTAGGTATTTTCTTAATATCTCGTCATTAATAATATTAAATAAAACAAGTTTCAATTTGTCCTTCTTCCTAGATTACAAATCTGACCCTATAGATGCTCACAGACAGCTGGTAAATGGTATTCTAGAAGAAACCTTCAGTAGTAAGCCAGTCGCAGGCGCTCGGTCCACAGCGACATTCGACGCCGAAATGTTTCAATAGAAACCTAAGATTGGTAAACTCTGAATCTTTCTTTTGGAATATCAGTTATCTCGGCTCTTTGTGTAGTGTCTTTTTCATTTTCGAGAAAAATAAAATCTTCTATCTCAAGATCAAGTTGAAAATAATACATGAAAAGTCTTGAGGAATTCTGTTTTGTTCTATTATTTTTTGGATTAGTTTTAATAGTTGTTTGGTCAGATCTGGTCCTCCGTACTTTAGGAGTTCGTTCGGTATTCTGTCCTCTCCTGGTGATTTTTTATTTTTGTATTTTGTAATGTTTAAGTTTTAGAAATTATTATGATGAAATATTTGGTGGTTTAATTACAGTGGTGACGAATTAGAGAGCCGAAAAAAAATGAAGCCCAACTCAGGACATTCGAGAGAAAAATATTGAGGAAAGTATATGGCCCGGTACAAGAGGAAGATGGCACATGGAGGATTAGGAGAAACGACGAGGTTAATCAGTTAAATGAAGGGTATAACATTGTAAGATTTGTGAAAAGTCAAAGACTGTCATGGCTGGGATATGTGCAGAGACAAAAGCGATGCAAAAACAACAAAGAAAATGTTACAATGTAAGCCCATAGGAAGGCGAAAAAAGGAAGGCTAGAACAAGATGGTGGGATGACGTGGAAGACGACCTGAAAACAATGAACATAAGACAATGGAGAAGAAGGGCACAAGAGAGTTTTGAATGGAAGGACATAGCCAGACAGGCAAAGACCCATCCAGTGTTATGATGCCAAAAGAAGAAGAAAAATTAGAGTGTGGTTAGAACTAGTGAATAAGAATATTGTTGCTTGTTTCTAAAACATACTTCTCTGATTTTGTATAACCTTATTTTAGGTATTTTCTTAATATCTCGTCATTAATAATATTAAATAAAACAAGTTTCAATTTGTCCTTCTTCCTAGATTAAAAATCTGACCCTATAGATGCTCACAGACAGCTGGTAAATGGTATTCTAGAAGAAACCTTCAGTAGTAAGCCAGTCGCAGGCGCTCGGTCCATAGCGACATTCGACGCCGAAATGTTTCAATAGAAACCTAAGATTGGTAAACTCTAAATCTTTCTTTTGGAATATCAGTTATCTCGGCTCTTTGTGTAGTGTCTTTTTCATTTTCGAGAAAAATAAAATCTTCTATCTCAAGATCAAGTTGAAAATAATACATGAAAAGTCTTGAGGAATTCTGTCTTGTTCTATTATTTTTGGATTAGTTTTAATAGTTGTTTGGTCAGATCTGGTCCTCCGTACTTTAGGAGTTCGTTCGGTATTCTATCCTCTCCTGGTGATTTTCTATTTTTGTATTTTGTAATGTTTAAATTTTAGAAATTATTATGATGAAATATTTGGTGGTTTAATTAGAGTGGTGACGAATTAGAGTGACGAAAAAAAATGAAGCCCAACTCAAACTGACATTCGAGAGAAAAATACTGAGGAAAGTATATGGCCCGGTACAAGAGGAAGATGGCACATGGAGGATCAGGAGAAACGACGAGGTTAATGAGTTAAATGAAGGTTATAACATTGTAAGATTTGTGAAAAGTCAAAGACTGTCATGGCTGGGACATGTGCAGAGACACAACGATGCAAAAACAACAAAGAAAATGTTACAATGTAAGCCCATAGGAGGCGAAAAAAGGGAGGCTAGAACGAGATGGTGGGATGACGTGGAAGACGACCTGAAAACAATGAACATAAGACAATGGAGAAGAAGGGCACAAGAGAGTTTTTAATGGAAGGACATAGCCAGACAGGCAAAGACCCATTAAGGGTTATGATGCCATTTAATTCAATTAAGACGTGATAAAATCTACAATTAGTACCACGTTTTAGTATAGAGCTGTGTGGTGATTTGAAACCATTAGTTTTGATTTTTGTATTCTGAAAAACAGTGGACAATTGATTTTTGGCGTAAGTTGGAATTTTTTGCAAATCCACCATAGTTTTGAAATTACCTGCTCTTATAATATCTTGATAGACTTTTAGTTTATTAAGCTTCTGTAGAAGGAAATTAAGTTGCGTATTTTCTGTAAATACTGTATACTACTGTATAAATATAAATGTAAATCAACGGTCTGAAACTACACTGACAAAAAAGTTGCCACCCTATAAATTTCCAAAAATAAAAAGAAGTTTTATGCACTGTTTCATATTGTATACTCAAGATCTTTTTATTTTTAATACAAAAAATGGTCATGACTGCTTGATTCTTTAGCATAATTTATTTAATTAGAAGGCTACAAAAGAAAATAGTGTAATATCGAAGCGAATTACAAACAACAGAAATTAAGGGTGAACTTGAACGACATTGTCTTATATCGGGTATTATGCCCCAAAACATCAATAACCGTTTGCATACGATTTAGGATGAAAAGGAACAAATTTTAAATAAAAACATGCTTTTTCACGAATCTTCTTTCTGGCTGGCCTGTTTGACATCTAACCCTACGATAAAGTTTATCCCAAAGATGTTCGATGATATTCAGATAAGGCTCTAGGTTGGCCATTCTAGAGTATTCATTTCTATTTCCCCTTAAGTAATTTGTTACGATTTTTTATTCATATTCATTTAATTGATATTTGTTATTATCATGCATAAAGTCAAAATTTTCTCAATAAATGACTCAAATGGAACTACTGCGTGTACTGCTCGAATTTTTAATTTTGTCAATTTATAGGGTGGCCACTTTTTTGTCGTTCAGTGTACCTTCATGTAACGTGGTTAAGCTAAATATGATGTTTTTATGGAATTAAACCACAATTATTGGTTGTGATTGTGATGAAAAGCACATATTTAATTATTTTAATTAACTATTTGAAATCAAATTTCTTCTTCATTTGCAGCTATTTCTGCAAAGTTAAGATCTGCAAGGTTAAAATCCCTTCTTGTAGCAAGTCTAAAAACATTTTTGAATTTAAATTTTCCTCATAGAAAAATGGTCCAATAATATTGTGTTTAAATATTCCTAACCAGACATTTATTTTTCGACAATATTGAGTATGGCTTTCAATAATATCCTCAGGCTTTCCTTTCGACCAAATCCTATAATTTTGATCATTTGGTTTATTATTTAATGTAAATGTACATTCATCACGAATCAAAATGTTTTTTTTAATTGTCTGCATTAACCCTCTCTAAAATTTCACAACAAAAATTCCGCTCGTCACTCAACAACTCCTTCTCTTAGTTCTTGATGATACTGAAATTTATATGAACGGAAATTATTCATTTTCAAAATTTTTAAGACCATGGAATTGTACTGGTCTGCAATGGTCCGAGAACGCATTTTAGGATTTTCTATAATTGCTGTTAATATGTTCAATATTGTTTATACAGGTACAATTAGAAAGCACGGTCACAGTATTTTCAAAATTTTGTAAAATCCTTTGAATGGTTGAATGACTTGGAAGTGGTTTATTGCGATATCTACGCTAAATAAAGAACTGACAATTCGCGCACTATTGTCTGAATAAAACATTTTTATTATTGCTACTTTCTCCTCAACTGAATACATTTTTAATCAACTTTATTGTTTTTTTAAACAATAAATTACAAAATAAAAATTTTGGCAATTCAAATATTGTTAAATATCAGAAACATCAATATGACCAAACGCAACATGCCATACATATTCTTGAACAGCGTGTGGCCTGACTTTAAGGGGTGGCCTGAAAAATGTATTATATTCTTGCAAAATTTTGGAATATGTTTAATTCGTATAACAATTTTAACATTTGTTTTCGATACTTACATATTTCAATCCTCTACAAATAGTTTTTCTTTACTTTTGGTGTAAAATAATTAGGGAAGCAGGAATTCAACAATTTAGCCTTTTCCATTGGGTTTCCTATGGTCCGTTTGACGATTCATTACCCTGTATATATATATATATATAATATATATATATATATATATATATATATATGAGTTTTATAGGAAAAAAACAAAACTTCATTATAATAGTACTTTTTATTAAAAATAAGAATATAAATAAATTTAAATCACAATAGAATCAACATCACTAACGAAACATACTCTTGTACAAAAGGCAAGAGTAAAAGTATCTACATGACACTTCTGAAGTAATTTTTTTTATCTTTATTTTCTCCTTAACCTAGTTTATTAAATATTTTTAAATTTGGTACGCTTCGATTTTCGAGATAATATACATACAGAGTTTTAAGTATGGAACGCCTCAATTATATTTTTATAGATTTTGGTGTTAAGGTCTAATGGTGGTATATATGTTACAGTAAATATGGTTAAATGGGAATTATTAATAATTACCGTATATTCCTTCCAAAAACAAATCACTTAAAATAAAGCTTCCTCCACATTGCTCTATTTACACTGCAGAAGCGGTAGCTATTAGGAAAGCTCTGGATTGGCTAGAGCACGCAAATTTGCAAGATGCTGTGATCATCTCAGACTCATAAGTCAATTCTTAGTGGACTTAATAATACTGAGTTAAACCATAAAACATGTGAGCTGATATATGACATTAAACAAAAAATGAAAAACAAAGATATAACATTTATTTGGACAAAAAGTCACTCCGGGATAAAAGGTAATGAAATAGTAGACAAGCTCGCTAAGGATTTTACTCATTCAGGTATACAAGAACATATTTACACAGTATCAGACCTAATCAATTTTTATAATCAAAAAATAAATTTTAACTGGCAAGACAGATGGAAAATATTGGCTAATACTTCAAATAATCATTATTACAAGATCCATCCTACGTTACCATCCCTAACAGAATGACCACACATATTCCATTATAATATATCTAAACGATCAGCAGCAACTATCACAAGATTAAAAACTAGTCACGGTGCTGTTCCTGCTCACCTAGCTAGATTAAACATTATACAATCAGGAAAGTGTTTATGCGATAATATTTCCTAGTGTGATGTTAATTACATCCTGTTGGGATATATTACACATAAAGCACTCTCATCTACGTTTTATGAAAACCTGGTTAAAAGTAATGTGCAACTTCCAGTAAACATAACCCACCTACTGTCATTGAATCAGAAATCTATATACGGACTTATGTGTAATCACTTATATGCATCCGGATATATAATATAAATTTAGTACAATCAAGTTTTTAATTGATAAACATAACATAAATCATTTAAAAATCCGTGGCAAAAAGGACTAGTTTCCATGCCAAACACACTATCATCATCATCATCATCTCATAATCATCATCATCATCATTAATAATTACCGGTTACTATTAATGCAACCCGAAAAGTGAAAGTAATAAATATACCAGAAATAATCACATTTACCAGTTATTATTAACAAATCCCGTATTCAAACGATAAGTTCTTAGAAGCTTGCGGGTGGAGGGAAGTACGTATATTAGTCACTGCGACATACCAGTGTTAAAATAAGGCACGCGTATTACCACAGTGATAGTAAATCTGTAGTTGGAAGCAGTTCTGTGTCGTTGTAAAACATTTTTTTTAGTTGAACAAGCCTTGTGAAGTTTCGAGAGTTCTGTGCATACATACTTACTTATTTTACAATGAATGACTTTGAGAAAAAAGATGAAGAAGACATAAAAAAAGATACAAATGGACATCTGAAGAAATCAAAAATAGTGAATTTAATAAAAAGATAGTGCATGCATTAAATCAAGTTAGCATGCAGCAGATAAACTCCAATGATATTGATGATTTGAATAACCTTATTACCGAAACAGTGAATAAAAGCCTTCTGCAACTGAAAAAACCAAAAACAACATACAATGAATTAGACAAAGAAATATTACAATAAATAGAAAGAAGGAAGATCTTAAATAAATCTAACAAAAGGCGAACCGACGAATATAGAGAACTTAATAGGCAGATTAGAAAAGGAATCAGACAACAAAAAAGAAAAGAAAACGAAAAATTAATAACAACAACTATTGAAAAAAATAAGAGTATGAAATGCCTCAGACCGACACTAGGACGACGTCAGATGATATCATTAATGGGAAAAGACGAAAATGAAATCACAAGTAGAGAAAACATACTGACACGAATAGAAGAATTTTACACAGAACTTTACAGATCACATCAACAAGATGATGAGATGAGACCAGCACGGAAATTAATAAAAAATGTTGGATCAGAAATAATGCCAAAACTAACAATTTCAGAGGTAACTACAGCATTGGAAAACATGAAGAGAAATAAAGCTGCAGGAGAAGATAGTATTACCACAGATATGATATTAGAAGGAGGTAAGGAACTAATTGCAATTGTAACTAAACTTGTGGACAGTTGTTTACATCAGGGCAAAGTCCCTAAGAGCTGGAACAACTCTAAAGTAATCTTATTACACAAGAAAGGTAATAGTCGAAAATTGGAAAACTACAGACCCATCAACCTACTGTCACACCTGTTTAAAATACTCACCAAAGTCATAACTACTCGACTAACAAGGAAATTAGACGAATACCAACCATATGAACAGGCAGGTTTTAGAAAAGGCTACTTAACTTCTGATCATCTGTTAACCACAAAAATATTAATAGAAAAATGTAACGAATACAAGTTTCCAGTTTTCCTAGCATTTGTAGACTACGAAAAAGCTTTCGATACCATAGAACACACGGCCGTAATAAACGCAATGCAAAATTGTAGAATAGACAGCAGATATATTAACTTAATAAAAGAAACTATGAATCAAGCTACAGCTACATACTACCTAAATGAAAATGAACACACGAACCCTGTACCATTAAACAGGGAGTCAAACAGGGAGATACTTTATCACCCAAACTGTTCACCTTAGTTTTGGAGGACGTTTTTAAAAACCTAAATTGGAAGTATAAGGGAATAAACATCAATGGCCGCTACCTCAGTAATCTACGATTTGTAGATGACATAATCCTGATAGCTACTGACCTACAAGAAATGCAAACCATGCTTTTAGAACTACATACCGAATCTTCTAAAATAGGACTGAAAATGAATTTAAACAAAACAAAAGTCATGCACTCCGAAGACACCGTGACAATAATAAACGATAAAGTTATAAAAAAAGTTGAAGAATATATATATTTAGGACAAAAAATAATCCTAAATAGGGAAATTCAAACGGAAGAAATAAAAAGAAGAAGAAAGTTAGCTTGGGCAGCATTCGGTAAACTGAACTATATACTCAGAAATCAACAAATTCAATTACATCTTAGATCTAAAGTTTTTGATGCATGCATTATTCCGATATTAACTTATGCGGCACAAACATGGACAATCACAAAAAAGAATATGAATATACTTAGAGTCACTCAACACGCGATGGAAAGGGCAATGCTAGGTATATCACTTAAGGACAAGAAAACAAACACATGGATAAGACAGAAAACCAAAGTCAGCGATGTGGTGCAAAAATCATTAAAGTTGAAATGGGAATACGCTGGACATGTAGCTAGGAGCGATCTAAACAAATGGCACAGATCAATTTTAACCTGGAGACCATACCAACACAAAAGACCCAGAGGCAGGCCTCCTATGAGATGGACAGATGATCTGAAAAGGACTGCCGGGAAAAATTGGCTACAAGTAGCGTACAATAAAAACCAATGGAAAGGAAGACTTGAAGAGGCTTATGTTCAGATGTGGACGTGAATGGCTAGACGAAGAAGAAGAAGAAGAAGACTTTGAGTCCATGAAAGCACGATTTAGGTAGTGATCAAATTCATACCCTTAAATCTGGAAAAGGAAACAATCATCAGTTATTTACCAGATATAAGTATTATGCATTTTTAATGAAAGTTAAAACAACCAAAGACAAGACTTCTCACAAAACATCTGAAAAATATCAACGGTTATCACGGTATGATATTGTTAAAATTGGTAATGTCGAGAAACTCGTTGTACCAGTAAAAAACGACAGAGATTCTGATGTTTATTATGTATTTATGGAGGAAACTTTCGATATCATTCACGAGACTCATATTTCAATTGGACATGGGGCCTCAGCAGAATGATAAAAGAACTTAAGACGAAATATAAGAACATCACTATGGAGTTTCTCAAGGTTTAATTAAATCTTTGTGTACCGTGTCAAAAGAAAATGAGCATTCCAAAAAAAGGACTCGTTGTGAAGAGAATTTTAAGTAGTGCATTTAATTCGAGATGTCAAGTCGATCTTATTGACATGCAGTCACAAGCGGATGATGACTATAAAATTTATAATGGTCTATCAAGACCATCTTAAAAAATGTGTCCGGCTCAGAGCATTAAAAACTAAGCGTGTCGAATAAGTTGTGTACCTATTTGTTGGAAGTGTTTACCATATTTGGAGCTCCACACATACAGTGATAATGGTCGAGAATTCGTAAATAAGATTATTGAAGAAGTCTGCAGTATGTGGGACGAACTGAAAATTGTCCACGGAAAACCCAGACACAGCCAGTCGCAAGGTTCGGTAGAGAGAGCGAACCAGGATATCAAAAGCTTACCATTCTGGCATTAGCTGTAGTCCATTCGAAGCACTATTCGGTTGTAAGGCTAAAGTAGGATTAAAAACATCCTTACCTGCTGTTACTGTAACTGAATTTAGAAGCGAAGAAGATTTAGAAGCAATATTGGCAGATGAGTCCGATGATGCTGATGATGGAACAAAGCACCGTTATTAACACCGGATGTTAACAGTACAACCGAGGATTCACAATTAGCGAATGTTGAATATCCCGGTAACGCTAACAGCCCAATAGAATATAATGCATGTGCAATAATTGCTGTCAATGAGGAAGACAATGGCAATGGGAATACAAGTCTAGTTTCGTTTTTTTGGAATGATAAATTATGTTTGGGTGTTTAACTTTATTATCAAATTCGAGTCTGTTTTTACTTATTACATGTACATGTCTAGTTGGGTTTTTTAATTAATAAGTTCTGTTTAAGTGTTTAACTTTTTTACCAAGTTTCATAAATAAACAGCAGCGAAGCCCAAAATGCGTTTTTATTACATTTACTAGAGCTGTTAGGATAGTGTTAATAATAGCCGATTAATCTAATTATCAAGGCATTATTAATCACATTGACCAACTGCTAAGGTTAATATTAATATTTACCGGTTATTATTAAAACGTAAAATGTCAGAACATCCCAGAAGTGAGGTATATCCCACTGAACTTAACACAAATTGGGAGTTTATGAAAACTACGCTCAAAGAGACCGCAGAGGAAGTGCTGGGTGAAGTACCCAAAGGACAACGAAACAATTGGTTTGATGAGGAATGCCAACGAGTAACGAAAGAGAAGAACGACGCGTATCTGAAAATGATCAACAGAAGGACTAGGAGCAATGTTGAAGAATATCGAGTAAAGAGACGAGAGGAAAAACAAAAACACAAACAGAAACAGCGGCAACAAATCAATAAAGAGTTCGAAGAAATGGAAAATCTTAATCTTCTTCTTAGAGTGCCGTCTCCCTACGGAGGTTGGCAATCATAATGGCTATTCTTATTTTAGAACTTGCTGCTCTAAACAAATCAATCGATCTGCATTGGTACCAATCACGTAGATTCTTTAACCATGAGTTCTGCCTTCGGTCAACAGATCTTCTTCCTTGAATCTTTCCCTGTATTATCAGTCTCAAAATTTCATATTTTGGTCCCCTCATCACGTGGCCTAGGTATTCCAGTTTTCTGGTTTGTATAGTGGTGATTAGTTCTGTTTCTTTACCAACCCTCTCCAGTACTTCTTTATTTGTAATTCTATCAGTCCATGATATTTTCAATACTCTGCGGTATAACCAGAGTTCGAAGGCCTCGATTCTTTTTAAACTACATTTTTTTAATGTCCAAGTCTCAGCTCCATATAATAATATTGAAAATATATAACACGAATGGTACGTAGTCTGATCTCCAAATTTAGATTTTTGCACGTTAGGAGTGGCTTCATTCGTATAAATGCTGATCTGGCAATCTCTATTCGTCTGTTTATTTCTACAGTATGATCATTGGTTTCATTGATCAAAGTTCCCAAATACTGATATTTTTCTACTTGTTCTATCTCGTTACCATTTATTGTCAATAGGTGATGTATATTTTGTGGCCTTTTTGTAATCAGCATGTACTTCGTTTTTTTGGCGTTTATAGTAATTCCCATCTCAGCACTATTTATACTCAAGCTTTCGATAAGATGTTGTAGATCCTCTATACTCGTTGCTATGATCACAGTGTCGTCTGCATATCTTAAATTATTAATTAATTTTCCGTTAACAGTGACTCCCGCTTCGATATTATTGAGCGTGTTTTGGAAAATTTCTTCAGAATATAAGTTAAACAAAAGTGGTGATAACACACATCCCTGTCTAACTCCTCTACAGATCTTCATTTCTTCTGAGTGTTGCCCATCAATTTGAACTATGGCACTTTGGTTCCAATATAATGTTTGCACTATATTTATGATTTTACTGTCAATGCGCTTGTTCATAAGTATTGATATTAGTTTTTCATGTCTTACTTTATCGAAAGCTTTTTCGTAGTCAACGAAGCACAAGTGTAGATCAACATTCACATCCCGACATCGCTGAATTAATATGTTGATGGCAAATAGTCCTTCTCGAGTACCCATTCCATTTCGGAACCCGAACTGCGTCTCGCTAATATCCTCCTCTAGCCTTTCGTATATTCTCTTATGTATTATTTTTAGCAGAACTTTTAAAGTATGACTCATGAGGCTCAGTGTTCGATAATCGGAGCACTCTTTTGCTGCTTGTTTTTTAGGGATGGTTATAAATGCTGACTTTAGCCACTCCTGTGGTATTATTCCCGTATCGTACACCGTGTTGAATAAATCTGCCAATACTTCCAAGTTGTCCTCTTCCACTAGTTTTAAGAGTTCTACTGGTATTTCATCTAATCCAGCTGCCTTATTGTCTTTAGAGTTTTTGATAGCATATTTGATTTCATCTATCGTGATCTTCTGTATCTCTAAAGGATTTAATTCTTGTATTTTCTGCATTTCACCTCTTTCATCTTGGAAAAGTTCTCTAACGTACTCCTCCCATCGCTTAACTTCTCTGGTAAATCTACTAGTAGTACTCCTTTTTTGTCTTTTATGTGTCCTTGCTGTCTATTTCGACCCATTCCAGTCACTTCTCTAATTTTTTTTGTGCATATTTCTCATATCATATTTTGTTTCTAGTTCTTCTATCTCTTTACATTGGTTCATCAAATAGATTTCCTTAGCTGTTTTAATTTTTTCCTTAATTATTCGTTGTATTTCTTTATACTTCTGTAGATCTTTTCCTTTATATTTCCTTCTTTCTTCCATCAGTAATAGTATTTCTTCTGTCATCCAGTGTTTTTTAGCCTCTGATTTATGTTCTATTAAACTTTCTTGAGCTGGTTTCAGTAATGTGTTTTTTATATTACACCACTTTTTATTACATCCATAATTTGTTTGTTGTCAGTTAGTGTTTTTTGCATATTAACATTCACATTATTTTTTATTTCGTTTTTTATTTCTTCGTTTTGTAGCATTCTTACGTTAATTTTTGGTTGTTGTTTTCTGAGTTCAATTCTTTTTAATTTTATTTTCACGTCAGCCACTAGCGGATTGTGGTCTGAGTTAACATCTGCTCCAGGATAAGTTTTAACTGAGGTTATAGAGTTTTTAGGAAAATCTTAATAGAGAACACGAATACAGAAAATTTTACAAACAGGTTAACACAAAAAGAAAAGTTTTCAAGCCACAAGCGAGCCAAGTCAAGTCCCTTAACGGAATTCTTTTAAACGAGAGAGTGGAAGTACTAGAAAGATGGCAGGAACATTTTAGTACGCTACTTAATGGAGAAAGTAGAGCTGAAGGTAGATATGATATAGAAATAGAACAGGAGGATACTGAACTACCAACTTTGGAAGAAATAAACACAGCAATTCAGTCTCTAGCCAGAAATAAGTCACCCGGAGCAGACAACCTACCCGCAGAAATATTTAAATGTGGCGGTCAAACATTTGTAACCCTCCTTCACAAACTACTAATACAGGTATGGCAAGAACGCGCGTTACCAGAAGATTGGAATACTGGAATTATATGGCCCATACACAAAAAAGGAAACGTTCTTGAATGTTCCAACTTTAGAGGGATTTCCCTTCTTCATACAGCATACAAAATTGTGTCCCTGATACTTAACGAATGACTGGCATGATATACTGAGAATATAATAGGATCCTACCAAAGAGGCTTCTTGAAAAACAAATCTACCATTGATCACATATCATCCATAAGACAAATATTAGAAAAAACGACGGAGTACGACATAGACTGCCATTACATCTTCGTAGACTTTAAGGCAGCGTACGATACTATTGACAGGTCCCAATTATATTCGGCGATGATCGAATTAGGAATACCAAAAGGTTTGGTAGAATTAATAACAAAGACAATGATGAAAGTCGAATGTAAAGTGCGCGTACAAGGGGATGTTTCAAAACCATTTAAAACCAACAGAGGACTGCGCCAGGGAGATGCGCTATCGTACACGCTGTTCAACCTAGCCTTAGAAAAAGTTATGAGAGATTCGGGAATAAACTTAAAAGGTACGATATATACCTCGTAGTATACAAATAATGGCATACGCTGATGATATCGTCATAATTGGAAGAAAAAATTGCCCAAAATGAAGCAGTGGAGGCTTTCACACGTATCAAAAATGCCGCAGAAAACATCGGACTGATTAACATCCAGAAAACTAAATATATGCCGGCCATATCAAGAATTCAACAAAATAACTTAGAGGTGCAACACGAAACGATAGAAATGGTAGAAGAATTCTGCTACTTAGGATCACTGGTAGACTACAAAAATAACACATCCAACGAGATAAAAAAAGAATATGCGTGGCTAACCGCTGTTATTTTGGCCTGGGCCCTCAACTAAGAGCGAGAAGTATGTCAATAGCAACAAAGTGCAAACTTTATAAAACAATAATACGCTCAGTGCTCACATACGGATCGGAAACATGGGCAATGACGACCCGAGATGAAGAGTTACTACGAGTCTTTGAAAGAAAAGTATTGAGGACCATATATGGCGGAGTAAACGAACAGGGTCTGTGGAGAAGGCGATATAACTTTGAACTCTATAGACTTTTTGGTGATGCAGATATTGTGAAGACCATCAAAATAAACCGCCTAAGGTGGGTGGGCCACGTTATGCGGATGGATGAGAGTGATCCCACTAAAATAACTATGCTAAACAGGCCGGTCGGAAGAAGAAGGATGCGACCTAAACTCAGATATCTGGACGATGTACAGGAAGAAGATCTAAGGGAGATTGGAGTGAGGGGCTGGAGAAGACAGACCCTCGATAGGGAAGGATGGAAGAATGTTTTGAAGCAGGCCAAGGCTCACGAAGGGCTGTAGCGCCAACTGATGATGATGACTGATGGTTATTATTAATACAGACCGGACTTATCACATTGACCGTAACATATACATTGTTATCAGATCTTCCGTGTTTCTGGAAATCTAATGAACTTTCTATTTCAAATGGAATACCCTGTATATTTGTTGCTTTTGCTGGAGTCCTTAAGATTTGTTTTGAGTTCTCGCAGTTTTTCTGCCCTCTGATTTGGATAAATCTTTTACTAAACCAGTTTCGTTGAAACTTTTTTACTAATTTACTGACAGTGGATCTTGTTATGGATTACAATACTAATTTATTGAAACGTCAAAGTTGTTGTTGTAACAGTCATATCCATCTAATTAAATCTATTATTTTAACTTCGGCTAAGATAATGTAAATGTAGCAATAACTTTGGAAATATTGGTATTTAAGTAAAGAAAACATTACATAAAAAATAATCAGTATTAAGGACTTCAAAAGGCAAATATTATACAGGATGTTCTATTTGAAATAAGAAAGTTCATTATATTTGTAGAAAAATGAAAGCTCTGACAGCAATGTAAATACCACCATAATATTGGAAGCATCGCAGGATCCTTACGCACTAAAATCTATAAAAATCTTGCAAGCCGTTTACAAGATAATTGAGGCGTTCCATACATAAAACTCACTCTGTATATGTAGTTATATACAAATATGAAACTAGGTAGAATTAAAACTAATATCTTTTAATCATTATGTTCGTTGTGATGTTTAAAAAAGTTTTCTTCAGCACAAGAAGAAAGAACGCCTGATAGTCCGTTTGGCAAGACCACATATTTTAGATTTTAGATATCACTTCTGTGTCGGGAGAATTTTTAAATAGTATATAATCATAGTATTTTCTAAATTTCCTAATTTCCTAATTAATAAAAACAATTATTTAATATAAACAATACTAAATATAAATATTTGGCATGTGCTGTCATCGAAGACGAAGAGGTTGATTTTGTTTTTTCCCTGGGTATATCAGGAATGTCATTTGATTCTGAAAAAAAAACACAATAATTAAATAATTCACAAAGGCTAGAGAAAAATAGTTATTTGCTTAAACATTACAGGTTAATGATAATTTTTAATGGATAATAGTCGACACGAATAGTATTTCACGAATTTGCGACAGCATAAACAGTACGAAAGTAAATTACCCGAAAGGGAAATTAAAACCAATAATTTCTAAATTGAATTAAAAAAAAACTTTTTATAATCTTTTTTTTTTTTTTTTTTTTTTTAGAATTTCCGCATCAACCATTAAAGGTTATTAGCGGGTTTTACAGATTTTACAGTTGTTATTACAAATACAAATTTACTAATTACAAATTGCGTATTAATTACACATAATAAATTACAAATTACAAAGAGATACATATAATATAACTTAAATTTTGTGTAGTAAACATATGTCCTTAAGGAATTTGATTGTATTAGATACATTACTGTTTAAAATATCTTTAAGTTTCTTTGCTTCTTCTGGTACGTTGTTAATGGCTCTTTCGTAGGAATAAAGAGGACATTCAATCAATACATGTTGAACAGTTATTGGACATTCACAATAGGAACATTCAGGTGGTAGTTCTTTTGTTATGATATGCTGGTGAGTTAACGCTGTGTGTCCAATTCTTAGTCTGTTTATAATCACTTGTTGCCTTCTGTTTTCTGGAAATTGTAGTTTAGTGCCAATCCTAGTTTTCACGTTTTTAAGGTTAGCCTTAGTAGAATTCCACATTTGTTGCCAATTTTTTACACAGTACTGTTTAATATTGAGCTGGATATCACTGAATGGAATTGTAGTCATAATTTCAGTTTGCTCGTCAGTAGCAGCTTTCTTTGCTAATTCATCTATTTTTCATTTCCTGCGATACCTGTATGTGATGGTACCCAGAGAAATGTAACGTTCACGTGTCTATTTTGTAGGTGATAAAGTGCTAATTGTATTTGTTGCAGGATAGCATGTACTGGATATATTTGCCTCAAGCTCTGAAGAACAGATAAAGAGTCAGTAAAGATAAGAAAATCTGAGCTTGCATCACTCTTACACATGTCTAAAGCCTTTAAAATGGCGATTGCTTCTCCCGTGAAAATGCTGCAGAATTGAGGGATGCGAACTGCATATTCAGACTTTCCTAGAATAAAGGCCGCTGCGTGTCCGTTTTCAGTTCTTGACGCATCGGTAAAAATCTTGTTATGGCCAGTGTATTCTAATATCCGTTCTTGATATAATTTGTTAATGATTATGGGATTTGTGGTACTCTTTGGATAGGCCGTGAGGGATAGATCAATAGTGGGAAAATTAATAGTCCAGGGAGGTATAGTTCGTTGTGTAGGGTAAGAATGTGTGAGCTGCTCCATGTCAAAACCGTATCTCGTTAGACGTTCTTTAAGGGGTGGATATTTAATTTGTTGATGGCAATGAGTAGGTGGATATATTTTATAAAGAAGTGGATAGTTTGTGTTATTAGGGTTGGAAGACAATCTCGCGGCATAATTTAAAGAAATGTGTTGTCTTCGTATTAATAGGGGAGATTCATTTAGGATAACCTGAAAACTTGAAACAGGACTAGTTCGGTAAGCACCCAGAATTAGTCTTAAACATGTGTTTTGTATAATGTCTAGTTTTTTAAGTATATAATTACTCGCAGTTGTATAGCATATTGCACCATAATCCAGTTTACTTCGGAATAATGATTGGTATATATGCAGCAATTTTATGGTGTCCGCTCCCCAAGATCGGTTTGATAGCATTTTAAGGAGATTTATTTTAGATTGGCAGGATACGACTAGCTTTTTAATATGTTCTGCCCATGTTAACTGACTGTCCAGTCTTAGGCCAAGAAAGTCAATGCTCTCTACTTGTTCTAGGTTGATACCATTTAGAGTAAGTGTTGTTTTGCAATCAGTTTTTCTTTTATTGAATATGGGGGTAGGATAATTTGAGTTTAATGCGTTACATATCGCGTCACAAAGAACTGTAAATTTAAGAGGAAATGTCGGGTATTTAGATTCGATTTTACCTTTAATAGATTCAAGTGACTCGAGGATATCAGATTGTGATGATTTTGGCCGCTTAACTGTATTTTTGGGTTTGGTAAAAATTGTTGGATCGGGTGGCGTTTCATGTATCTCAGGAGAGTCAGTAGATATTTGTCTCTTTGTTTTTTGTCGGGAGGCATCAGTGTTCAAAGTAATAGGATTGTTATTTTTAGTCGTTTCGTTGTGAATATCTTCTGTTGTTATTTGAAAGTTAGTGGTATTATTAATAGGATTTCTGTTTCTGTTGTAAGATTTTGAGGTTTAGACGGAAGTGATATTGTAGATTGAGATTCAATGGGCGTTTCAGTTGATGTCAATTGTGATAAAACAGGGCAGTCTGTTTCGCGATGACCTTTTGACATACACTTAGGGCAATTTAAGTCAGTGGATAGATAAATTCGATAGTTGGTGTTGTCGAAGGATATTGTAATGAAATCTGGGATAGTGATATTTTCAATAGGAGTGATAAAAATTTGTCTTCGAAAGCTTAAAACATGGTTATAGGCAGTGTCCGGCATTCCAACTCGCAGAAAAGTCATCTGGGATACAGTATTAAGTCCTAATTTTTTCAGCTCAACTTCAAGTACTGAGTTTGGTATGGTGGGACAGACATTTGAGATGACCAGTCTTGTAGCAGGAGTAATTAGACGTCTTACTTCAACTTCTGAATCATTAATGGATATTGATGTATGTGTCTTCAGCAATGTATTGACGACTTCGGTATTGGAGAGATAAATACAAATTCTGTTATTTGAGATGCGGGATGCAAATAATATATTTTCTGGTTTTACTATATTTCCTATTGCTATCACGTATTCATTTATTTTTATTCCATTGAGAGCAGATAGGACAATGGCTTGGTTTTTGGTTGGATATTTAAATGAAGTAACAGCGTTGGAATATGAACATGGTTGATTATTGTTAGGAGAAGAAACAGAACCAACAGAATCTTCATCCATTTTTAAAAATATTATTCATATTTTGGTACCTCTATTCTTCAGACGGTCCTGTTTGTCACAACAGAATCGGTAATGAGGTACCAAAAGTTGTGTAGTTGATAAATCCGATAAATCTTTAATTATATTATAATAAATACTACTTACAGTTTTTTTCCAAGTAGTTCAAATTTATTTTTATATTAACACTACACTTTATTGCAATTTTATCAACTGAATATAAATAATACCACACTGTGACAGTTATTTTGTTTACAGTATTAATAAGGTTTTTACAGAAAATCCTTTTATATCATTCGTGTGCACTGCACATTTTACTGTTATTGATAAAATTTGGCCTTTTCACAATGAAAAAGCGTGTCTAAAAGTATCCTTTAAACATTCCCAACCAACTTTGGAAATAAATAAATTCTGCAGCAGTTTCTTTTGAACCATTGATGTTATTTAATATGAGACGATCTTTTATGGAACGTATCGATAAATGCATTGAAGAAAATGGTGGACATTGCGAATACTTACTTTGACAAAAATTTAATGTTATTTAGTTTAACTATTTCTTAATTTGGTTTATAAATAAACTGTACTTTATTTTGACTTTAATTTAATACAAAACGTAAATTGTTTGATGTCAAATTTTATATTACAAATACAAGTGTCAAATACACTTTATTAATTATCCTACTAAAGTATGTCATAAAATATTAGCTTATACTACTTTTCTTTGATAGATCTGAAACTATTAACTCTCGTTAAAACTCTAGAAGTGTTGATGTTTTTGTTTATTTTTTCTTCGTTGTCAGGAGTAATTGTGTTACTTTACTTTATTATGTCCGGACATGTCATTCATAAAATTTCGGCCCAGTATCGGGTTACGACGGTTCCATCTTTGTTGGCGAGCCACAAATCTTCGAGCGTTCACCGATGAGGACAGTTTCTGCATGTAAGAAGATGTTCCATATTCTATGTTTCTCCACAGTCACAGTTCACGTCATCTTGGTCTACTTTTTCCCATTTTGCCATGTTTGATTTTACTGAAGCGACCCGCGTTCTTATCCTATTCAAAGTTTTCCACGTTTTAAAGGATTGGCCTGTTTTAAAATACTTTCTATGGACTGACCGGTCTATTGAACCTGGGGAAGAGGAAAATACTCAGGCGGTTCATCCTGCACTGTTCTAAGGAAGATTTTCCTGGATTTTAGGCGCTTTCGTGGTGTTCGAACTTTTTATAGGACCTGCTGCTCGTCCGCGATCTGTTTAATTTTCTCTATGTGTTCTGCAGCGCCTCTGCGTGTTGAGGGTTCTGCAAAACCCGCTACAATATATAGATTTGAGAGTGGCGTTAGTTTCACGCACCCCGTTACTATTCTGTATGTCTCATTTAGCGCAGTATCAACTTGTTTGGTGTGGGCAGATCTGTCCCAAACGGGGCACGCATATTAAAGCAGTTGAGAAACACAGTGCCTGTGCCGTTGTTCTAAAAACGCCAGGACGTCACCTCATTTATTTCCCGTTAGCTTTCTGAGTATGCTGTCCTAGTTGTTACTTTCCCTCTCATTTTTACGCAATGTTGTCTGTAGGTGAGGGACCGTTCCAGAGTTACTCCAAGATATATAGGTTGGTTTGTCTGTTCTAATGTATTACCATTCCAAGCAAGTTGGAGTTTTCGCTTGGCTTCCTTTGCACGAAGGTGGAAAGCGCAGACTTCGGTTTTAAAGGGATTGGGTCTCAGGGAATTCTGCAGGTATTACGCTGCCATTGTTTTTAAGGCAGTTTCGAATGTCTCCTCAACTTCTTCAAAACTATTTCCTTGAGCACATATTGCAAGATCGTCAGCATAGAGGAAGAACTTGGTTTAGGTCGACATAGGTTTGTCGTTTGTGTATATATTGAAGAGCATTGGTGCTAAAACACTTCCCTGTGGGAGGCCGTTTTTTCGAACTCTTTACTTACTTTATCCTCCAGCATAACGAAAAAACGTCTATTTTGCAGTAAGGAATTTAAGACCTTAACCAGATGGTGTTCATTGAGACTGCCGTATAATTTGCGGAGCAAGGATTTATGCCTTACTGTGTCATAGGCTGCTGTGACACCTACGAAAGCAGCCCCTGTTATAAGTTTTTCTTCAAAGCCCTCTTCAATGTGTTCTGTTAGTGCGAGGACTTGATCGGTGCTAGATTTGCCGGGTCTGAATCCTCCTTGTTGTGAGATGAAGTGCTTGTCGACATTTTTTTCTATTCGAGTATGTCTCTTGTATAGTTTGAAAAAGTGACACAACAGCGAAATATCTACTAGTAGTAGCTACTGGGATTTTCTGGGTCCTTTCCAGGTTTTAACAAGGCTATTACTTTAGATTTCTTCTACGATTTTGGAATTTCGCAAGCTTTGCAGCACGTGTTATAAAGTTGCAAGATCCAGTTCTTTACTCCTTGGCCTAGATGATTTATTGGTTTACTGCATATATCATCCACACCTACAGCTTTCCCGTTTTTAACCTGTTCATACCGCCGTTAAGTTCTTCTTCTTCACTGGCTTTACAACTCGGGGTGAATCTTGCGAATCTTGTGAATCTCGACGATCTTGCGCTTCTATTTGCCATTGTTGTACCTTAATTCTAGATAAATCGGCTTAACATCATCCTTCCATCTTTTTCTCGGCCAGCCTACTGATCTTCTACTATCTGGTCTTTCAAAAAACACTGTCTTTAACACTCTGTCATCCTCTGATCCTACCACGTGACCTGACCATCTTATTCGGTTTGCCTTGATATGTCTAACTATGTTTTCAGTACCTTAAGAGTCACCAATTCAGCATTGCGGCGTGTTCTCCAATCCCCTGTGAATTCATCTCTTTGAGGGCCAAATATTATTTTGAGAACCTTTCTTTCAAATACTAGAAGCTTATTGATTTCCCGCTGGTTAAGAGTCCATGTTTCACAGCCATATGTAATAATTGGGCGAATAATTGACTTGTACAGTGTTAATTTAGATTTTCTTTTTAGCAGCTTCGATCTTAATAATGTTGAAAGGGAGTATAATGCTCTATTTCCCGCAGCTATCCTTGCTGAGACCTCTTTTCCATGTGGTTGTCAGCTGTGATTATTGCCCCCAGGTATTTAAATTACTTTACTACTTCAAAGTTGTGATCATTAATGCTGATGTTCTGCCTAACTCTTGGTCTTGGATTTTTGGTTACTACCATCTATTTGCCGTGGAGTTCTTTTAATGTAAAAGTAGTTTCTAGGTGGTTTGTCTGCGAATCCAATCTTCTTTTAGTGTTTGGGTCCTTATATCGGTTCTTAGATATTCCATTTATAAGGAGTTGAGCAGCGACTTATTGGGCTGTAACTTTGCCAGGTGGTTTATGTTCTTTTGTCTTAATCCACTTTTCCTGTCTGGCTTGATTTAGTTGTTGGAGTAGTACTGCTCCGCAATCAACCGTTTCTTGGCTAAAAGGGTCAGTAGAATAGAGAGTTTCGTATGTTCTCATTAGTTCTTTGGACTGGGTGGACATCCCGGGAACAAATTGTCTACATCATCTGGGGATAGCTTTTCTAGACACATTTTGAGAACCTCTACAAATTTTTCGTATTTCTCTACGTTTGGTTCAAGAAGTAGCAGCTAAGAATCTAACATTTCTGCATACTTTTGCCAGATAGGTAAATCTCCTTCTGAATGGAATACCTTGTGGTCTGAAAATTGGAAAGATATTGTGGTCTGACAATTGGAAAGTTATTGTGGTCTGACAATTGGAAAGATATTGTGGTCTGACAATTGTGTTAAATTAGCATTCTGCAGTTGATTTGTAAAATGCGATTATCTCGAAATGCGATCTGTTAAGATTTGAAGTTGTTAAAAAGTATACCTTTTCTTTAGTTGAAATAATGAATGTTTAATATTTTTTGACACAAACAGCGCTAACTTGAAGAACAAAAAAGTTAAGCGCAAATGTATGCCACATATGGGGCATATATGGCGCCCCCTATCAGCTACATTACAGTATGCATCAAATTATAATTTCTCATATTCAAAAGCCTCCAGTTATAAAATTTTATACATTAATGTCGAAAAACATGAGATTTATAAAGAAAA
Source organism: Diabrotica balteata (assembly GCA_918026665.1). Classification (NCBI taxonomy): domain Eukaryota; kingdom Metazoa; phylum Arthropoda; class Insecta; order Coleoptera; family Chrysomelidae; genus Diabrotica; species Diabrotica balteata. Next base: position 68,709,391 of record OU898285.1, read on the forward strand.
ATAAAATTTTAAATTTCAACTTTAACACACTGTATCTCTTGATATCAAAATTTTATTAAATCAAGTTGCCTTAAACCGTAATATTTTAAAGTGTAGAATTTACTGTTTCTTTTTGTTGAATTACTTAAGAACCACCCTGTATATAATTTGTATATACCTCATCGGTTAGTTCCCGATTTGAAAGCGTATTTTTTTTTAAAGTTGGGGAATTTAGGAACAAAGTGGCATTTATGTGAGAGAAACAGATTTTCTTCGTCAATTTGTTTCTTTTAAAAATATATAATACGCAGTACGTTTCGAATTCTGATTGTGTACAGTTACATTAATATTAATTGTGAGAACTGTGACGTAACTAAGATATCAGAAAAAGATATTGAAGCTAATGCTGACGAAAGAAACAGACGTTGACATTGAAAATTGTTTAAACCATAAGTTTATAATTAATCAGCATAACAAATACGACGTTTTCTATGACTAATTCTCATTTCCCGATTCTCCACAAGTTTCTTTGTTTTGCGTAATTTGAAATAATACAGGTAAAAAAATATCAAAGAATCACTCCATTTTCCATTAAACAGATATGTATGGTGTACCATTTTAAAGCACAGAAAATAAGCTTTCTGTTTTATTTAGCAATATATCTGTACCCCGGAGGTAAAGGATACTATGTCACAATTTGTTAATTGTTCAGGAGAGCAAATTTTCTTCAATTTTATTATAAAATATTTTATAAAAATAAATATATTTATTTATAAAAATTAGATACCGTTATAAATATTCGGTTTTTCAAAGCTAATAGAAATTTCTTAATGAAACCCCTACAAATTGTTAATAGTACTCTTAGGCAAATGGGAATAGTGATTTTGGAACTTTAATTATGAAGTTACCTTAAAAAATTCATATTTTGTGGACATATGTATACCACATGTGTATACCTCTAGGCTTGATATGTGTTTGATGGACATAATATAAGAGTATTATTGTTGAAAATTATTATTATTCACTATTTAATTTGAAATATTGTTTCTTTATGTTGATTTTATGGCAGGTATAATAATACAACAAGCGTGTGATAGGACAATGATTTATTAAAAAACAAATCATTTCAAAATTTTAATAATACACTACATACACAGTACAGGATACTTTCTTTTAATGAATTAATATGACAAAACGAAATAATAATTATGATGAAAGCATTATTTTTAAGCAAATCATGAATCACTGTCACTCTCGATATCTGGGTAGTCTCTATTATAGGGTAGGTCCCTATAAAATCCATGGAAATAACTGGGAATAAAAGGTAAGAGAGAAATTAAGTCATTGTATTTTTGTTCGGATATTGGAACAACCTTCTTTTGTGGAAGGCTGATGGAAATGTAGGCCTACATCCATTCAATCTTGAACTACTTCTTGTATTCCTTTTCAGGTCAACTGCTTGGAACTCCCCATCAAATGATGTTTTTAGGAAAATCATTCCAAGATTTTCCTGCCTCAACTGTATGTGTACACAATTTGACATAAGAAATTTCTCATTCTCGATGATGTTTTTTCTATGTATAAATGGTGTGTTTTGACCCTTATATAGTGCATCAAATTGTTTAAAATCTTTTTGTTCCATATTGTATACATGGTATTTGTTAGAACTCTGACGTACCATTTGCTGCCAGTCCCAGGGAGTGATGATTGTCAGCTTGTCAAGTTCTTTCCGTTTTTTTTTCTGTTAAGGCATGAATATAATCAACCTTCATAGTGTGTGCCTTTAGGGAGGTACTTTACGTTGACACACTGTATTTGACGATATTTTTTCATAATCCAGAAAAAGCACAACACAATGAAAATATTTTGCTCAAAGCAATTATCGAACCAAAGTGTAATTTCGTTAACATCAGAAGTAGATATAGCACTGTTGGCTCATTTTAAAAAAGCAGATGAAATTGACTCTCCACCTCGGCCGCATTTGGACTCATCCCACATGATGCAATGTGCACTTTTATCTGACAAATCGTAAAGTGTATAATTTAGCGTCCAAAGATATGATATCATGTCCACATGGTATTAAAAACTCCTGAACGTTTCTTGGGGTAAACAATACTATGTCCATAAGGTATCATATCCCTCTGAGGAAAATAGACATGATATCATATTTTATTACCTTATCTTCCTTATTTTTGGGAAAAGAACATAGTATCATATATCACTGTATAGAGCAAAAATTCTACATTATGGACATGGTATTAAATCAATTTCATGAAAAATGGACATAGTATCCTTTACCTCCGGGGTACAGATATATACTTCAATGTACAAAGAAAAAAGTTATAACTGGAAATTAAAAATATATCCGTAAAAGTCAGTAAAAATCGTTGCAAACATCACATTTTGATAAACTATATCTTGGTTACCGTTAGTCTTAAATAGAACTAAAGTTAGAACTATAGAGTCTTTTACAATAGACCATTTTAAATTAGAGAAAATAAAGTTTCTGCTATATTTCGCAATATACATACTTAAATGTACAAGGCTCGAAGTTAAAACAAGAAATTCAAAAAATACCCCTAAGTAAGCAAAAATTATCCGAAGTAGAATATTTTAAAGAACCATATAATACCAATCTAAGAAGAAAATATGGAAACAAAACCCAGATAAATACAGAGAAAAGCATAAATTAATAAGGAGCAAAATAAATGAGGCTACGGAAAAGTGGATGATAGAAACATGCATTGAAAATTAGGAATTGCAGAAAAAACATGATCATTATAATTTACATAAAAAACTCAGTGAATTATCTGGAAAATCACGAACAAACACACTTAACCGATTAATAAACAAAATCAATAAACCTATTAATAATCCAATTGAATAAAACAACTAGACAAAATATATTGAAGATCTTTTCATGGATACAAGAACGGAACCAACACAAATTGGCAGCGAGGAAGCTCCAATAATATTAAAATCCAATATGCTACAAACAATTCAAAATCTGGAAGAGCCCCTGGGCCAGATTAAGTTCACATCGAGCTGATTAAACTTATAGATAAAGACAACCTAAGCGTAATAACTATCCTCTATAACAACATATACATATTTGGTAAGACACCTACAGAATGGCTACTATCGACCTTTTTTAAGAATCCCAAACATAGTAATGACTATATATTAATCAGCTTAATGTCACAATTATTAAAAACACTTTTAAAAGTTATACATGCAAGAATATTCCGAAAGTGTGAAGCAGATATGAGATTCTCGTCACGGCTTCGGAACAGTAGAAGCTGTGCATAGTTTCACAACTCTTGGTCAAAAATGTCGAGACCAAGAAAAAGATCTTTTCGTTGCATTTATATACTACTAAATGTCTAAAGCGAAAAGGACTCGTGTCTGTGCAAAGAACAGTCTGTGGTAACATTAGATGGAAATAGTGGACAACAGATAAGTAGAGATGTGAGACAAGGTTGTGTACTTTTACCATTACTATTTAATATATTCTCCAAAGAATTATTTACATAAGCACAAAAAACTGTACAAAAGGGATCAGGATAAATGGTGAAAATATAAACATCATTAGTTATACCGACTACACAGTCATTATCGCTGAAAGTGAGAAATACCTGCAGATGCTACTAAACACAATTTGTGATACTGGTGAACAGTTTGGTTTAACAATAAACATAAAGAAAACAAAAAACCATGGTTATCAGTAAGACGGGTAAGGTAAAGTCGTAACAAGGATCCAGATAAAAAATGAAGAACAAATGGACAAAATGAGTGTAAGTCGGAAATCAGAAACTCAGTAAAATGTTATATACTCGTTTCCATCGTTCTTGGCGTGTGCCTGAAATAAGATACTACGGAATTTTTAATATTCGTCTCTCTCTGATACACAGATGCGTAATTCAATTGTGCGAGTCACGTTCGTTATGGTACAGTGCGATGAGAAGGGAATGAAGAGACCACTCACGTCTCCCAGTATTGTAGCAATAACACCGATGCGTTTGGCCGATACGGTGTCGGTGATAAGTTCGGCCTCTTTACGAATACAGATAGCTGCCAGTGACGTGTTTTTTTTTAACATGTTACCCTGATCTGTGCAGGTTTGAAGTGGTTGATGAAATAGTTTTTATAAGTAAACCGTTTTTAATTAATTAATAGTTTGAGCTCTTACCGTGTGGAATTCCATTACATAAAATAATACTCTCGACACCTTAAAAATTCCAGTTTATTATAAATTAGCTCTCTCTCTCTCTCTCTCTCTCTCTCTCTTCCGATACCCATTGCAATAATGACTTGTGGCATTGTTCTTTAATGAGCTGGCTAATAGGTTTATAATTGTAGCAATTACCATTGCTATTTTATGTTGTTTTAGTCGATTTTAGTCAGTCATTGTTGGAATTTGGAATTTGTTCCGAACAGTTTTACTTATTATTTTTTGTTGTGAATAACTAAATGTTCTATTTAATAAAAAAAATGCCGGGAAAAACGATAACAGGAGAAATGCGACAATGTGTAGTTCATTTATTGGAGTATTTTAAAAAACAAAAAGAAAACAACGGACCTTTGCTTTCGTTATCATCGGTACATGAACGAGTAGCGGACGCTTTGAAAATCAGTCTTCGCACAGTGACAAGAATAAAGAGTGAATACAAGACAGGGGCAGCTCTTACTACACCAGGAGAGTCACGTAATGTACAAAAAAAAGACTAATGATATCAGCGATACTATAAAAGGAGAGATTAGAAATGTACTGTATGGCATGAAAGCAAAAGGAGAGCACGTTACAATTAAAGTTCTAAATACACAATTAAGAAACAAGCATCTCTATGACGGTTCTGATACAAGTTTGTGACGTTTTATGCAAAATTGTGGATTTTCATACAAACTAGAAAATAGTAGACGAGTGCTATGTGAGAAACCATGTATTGTCTCCAAACGACTGTATTTTTTGAGGCATTATATGAGAAATTTTTTAAGTCCAAACTCACTTCAGTTCGGTTTTTTTAGATCAAACATGGATATTCCTAAAAGGGGCATACAAACGTACTTGGCAAGATGACTGTGTGAAAAGCATCAGAAAAGGACACGAAAATACAGGTAAAAGCTTTGTTGTTTTACATGCCGGAAGTAGGCAAGGATTTGTTAAAGATGCTGGATTACTGTTTTCTACGAAATCGAAGAGTGCAGACTATCATGATTCTATGGATAAAGAGTCTTTTAAAAAGTGGGTCTCCGAAAAGCTAATACCAATGTTGGAGGAACCATCTCTAATTATTATGGATAATGCCTCATACCTTAGCTCTTTTATAGAAAAGTTACCGAATGCCAGTTGGAAAAAATCAAACTTACAAGAATGGTTACGAGCGAAAAAAATAATTTTTGACGACGATTCGGGTAAGACAGAGCTATTGAGTCTTTGTCGCCAGAATAAACCACAAAATACCAGGTACGTTATAGACGAGCTACTCCAAGAACATGGGCATCAGGTTTTGAGATTGCCTCCATATCACTGTCAATATAATCCGATTGAGTTGGTCTGGGGCATTTCTAAACAATACTATGATCGTTATATTGGAGAACATGGACGTGGAGATGAAACAGTGAACAAAGGTTGGGGCGATGCATTAGCTGAGGCAACACCTGCAGTGTGGGCGAGTTGTGTTAACCATACTGAAAAATTAATTCAGGACGACTGGGCAAAAATGGTCACATATGATGAAAATGAAAGTAGGATTATCATCGATTTGGCGGAAGATTCCAATGATGAAGACAGTTCCAGGGAAGACGCTGACTGATTAGCTAATTAATCAAGGTCAGTACGTTGTAACAGTTCAGAATTCAGTGCTTAAAACTTAAAAAACCTGTATCATTTTTTAATTAAAGTGGATTAAATAATTAATACGTTTTTGGGTATATTTCAAAATCCTTTTAAAATGTACTTTTCGTTATATCCTGCCCTATTGTACTGCAAGCTAGAAAAATACTTCTTCGCAATTTATACGTGTATTCCGTTATTAGAAATTTAATGAAAAATAATTTATAATTTTCTTTTTTAACTATTATTTCGTTTGACATGCTACATTTTGCTCCGCCACTGGAAGAGGTAGACGAATCGAGCTTAGACAAGGAAAGACAGATGAAACAACTTATTGCAATTGTTTTTACACGCACACGCCAAGAACGATGAAAACGATTATATCCATTCTATTTTTCTGTATGGTGCCCAACCTTGGACTTTTGAGACGTGGTTTTTTGAAAGAATGTTGAAAGATACCATGAACCCATCATATTACTAACGAAATGGGGTTGCACAGAATGGGAAGAGACAGAGAACTTTTGACAACAATTAAAAGGAGAAATACAGCATATTTGGGGCACATACTTAGAAATGAGAAGAACGAGTTGTTGCAGCTGATTATGAAGGGTAAAGGATTCGAAGGAAAAAGTGGTGCCGGTAGACGACAAATATTCTGGCTGAAAACATTCACGACTGGACGGCAGTGAACACAAACGCTTTTAAGAAAAGCAGAAGATAAGGATGAATTTGCAATTGTTATAACCAAGCTTCATTAGTGGAGTCAGCTCTAGAACAAGAAGAATAAATGTACGATTGTATATACCTAAAACTTCGTAGGGAAAAGTTATAGAACAATGTTTGCGAAAAAATAATGAAAATGGTCCAAAAATGGCGTGAGTTGCGAAATTTGAAAAATCGTATCGCGGATACTATATCTAAACACTTCTAATGAAAGTCATTTTAAAGAGGAAGAATAATAGATTTTTATCTATGTTTATACCTGTACCCCCATGAAAAACAGTTACGGGACAAAAAAATCGCGTGTTTTGTGTTCTTTGCTTCGTTTTTGAATATAATTTTGCCAAAAGAATTATTTTTGACTTTAAAATGTCTACTTAGATATGAAACTTAATTTTAAACAACTTTTCTGTTGTTGTATATGTACGAAAAGTGCATAAAATTCGAGTTAAAAATAAAAAACTGAAAAATTGACTATTCACGCTTTTCTCAAAAACGCACCACTTTAAATGGTAGCACTCAGCGGTTTTGTTGATTGACCCTATGAAATAATGAAACCCTTTTAACGTTGTATACAAGTTCCTTTCAGCTCTTTTTGCACATAATCAGTAGCCTATAAATTGAATTGGATATTATATACCCATAGGTGCTATTATAATTGTTCAACTTTTAAAAGGTGTTCCGATTTATTGATAATTGATACATCATATTTAATTTATAATTTAAAAATTAAACACTATACTTTTAGAGGTTAAATATTACTACATTTCATAATCTACATACTCCCTATTTAAAACAAAGTCTCCTCTGGGTTTGCAGTACCTGCCAGACGATATTCAATTCCTCGGAGTGTTGAACTTTTTTATTTTTAAATCTTATAGAATGTAGGTTGTACCTTCTACTATTCCATTAAATGCACCCAGCGGCATATCGAAAAGTATTTTTCAAGGGATGAGTTATTTTCTCTTAAGTAGTAAACATATTTCTTTATAATGTCATTGTATAATATTTAAGATTAAGTATGAATAATCTCTATCGCATTGTGATAGTAATGTACAAAATTAACTTGAAACCAGTTATCAAATGACTCATTTTGTTTCTCCAATATAACGCAATATTTACAAACAAGTTAGTAGACTGAAACACTCGGCTAGATAGTCAGATATTTAATTATACAAGAAATTATAAATAATTTATATATATATATATATATATATATATATATATATATATATACCAAACGTTTATATTTTTTCCCCTTTGTTGCGAGCTATGCCTATATCTTTTACCTTTATTTTACTACCAACTCGCATTAATCTTTTTCTTGTTTATGTATATATATATATATATATATATATATATATATATATATATATAATTACTGGAATGAGTGCGAACGTATCCTGAAAGAAGTAGCAACAACAGTTTTAGGAAAGAAGAAACAACGAAAGAAGGGGATAGAATGGTGTGATGCGGAATGCGCACAAGCAACTCAAAAAAGAATCAGGCGTATGGGAAACTCCAAAACAGAAGGACAAGACAAACTCAAGATGAGTACAAACAGATGAGACAAGCAGAGAAAAAAAAAACTAAAACAAAAGAAAAAACGACATTTAGAAAACCAGCTATAGGAACTAGAAACTAGAACTAGTGAACCACAACAGAAAAGAATTTAAACCTATAAATAGAATAACCATAATAAAAGTAAAGATGCCGAAATGATCAATGAGCCGGATCAAATAGTGGAGAGATGGGCGGAGAATTTTATATAGGCAACCGAGATGTGACTGATATAAATGACCATAGGGGAGACGTAGACGATGAGAGGGAGAAAAATAATATATCAACAGAAGAAGAAGTTGTCAAGGCAATAAAAGGTTAAAAAACAACAAATCACCTGGAGAAGATGGTATACCCCCTGAGCTGTTAAAGTATGGAGCAAGCGCGCTAAAAAAATACATAATAAAACTTGTTGCATCCATTTGGAGAAAAGGAAAACTCCCAGACAGTTGGAATGTAGGTATTATAATACCTATTCACAAGAAATGAGATCCAGTAATATATGACAACTATCGAGGCAGTACCCTCTTAAATTCGACTTAGAAAATACTGGCTTATATACTTTATGATCGTTTACTAGTATATACTGAGAAAATAGGCAAATATCAATGTGGATTCCGAAAAGAAAGGTCAACAATTGATCAAATTTTCCTTCTCAGACAAACCTTAGAAAAGACATATGAATATGGAATTGATACCCACCACCTCTTTATAGATTTTAAAGAAGCTTATGACAGTGTAGACACAAGTGCACTTTATAATGCCATGGCAGAACTAGATATTCGGTCGCATCTAATAACATTGGTAAAGACAACTATTTCGAAAGTTGAGTGCAAAGTCAAGGTACAAAACAGAGTGTCAAGGTCTTTTCAAACACATACTGGATTGCGCCAGGGAGACAGTCTATCGTGCCTATTGTTTAACATCGCGCTAGAAAGAGCCATAGAGAAATCGGGCATAACAACCAGAGGTACGATCATCAATAGAAGTGTACAGATATTGGCCTACGCAGATGATATTGACATAGTAACACGGACAGAAAGAGACCTGATACAGGCTTTTTGAAACATTAGAAAAAGCCACAAAGACATTGGGACTGCAGGTCAACGTATCCAAAACAAAATACATGAAGGTCACGAACAGCACACAAATAATGGCACCACAAGATCTGGTGACAGAAGCACACACATTCGAGGGGGTCGCGGAGTTTATAATATATCTTGGAACACAACTAAATAACAGCAACCTAGTAAGTGTAGAAATTAAGAGAAAAATATACCTGGCGAACAGAGCTTACTTTGGACTAAAGCAGTTCTTAACATCACACATAATTAGAAGAAAAACCAAGATACTAAAGTATGAAACTCTTATTAAACCTGTCTTGACATACGCGTCAGAGACATGGACTATGATAAAAAGCGACGAAGAACTGTTAAACCACTTTGAAAGAAGAATACTTATGCACATATACGGAGGAGTAGAAGAAAGCGGGATATGGCGCAGGCGCTACAATTTTGAGTTGTATCAATGCTATGATGCAGCATCGCCCGGTCTATTAAAATTAATAGACTAAGGTGGCTAGGACACCTTGAAAGAATGGACACTGGAGACCTCCAAAGACAGATATTATATCAAGAGCCAGTAGGAAACAGGAAGAGAGGCAGGCCAAAATCTAGTTTTAAAACTAAACTTACTATATAAAGCGCTATTGTTCTATCTGGATAGCGGTTTAGACTCCGCAGATTCTTAGTACCCTCTGCCCTCCTTAACTAGATATCAGTTCTCCTCGAATAAGAAACAGGAAGAAGTAGAACAAATTTGACTTGACAATAGCAAGTGTGACCTTTCCGAAACGTCGTCAAAACAATGGTTTTTCTAAAAAACACGACCTCCTCCCTCACCCTCTTTGAGTGGGCCGGCGGACAACTTTGAAATTTTAAAAAGAAACCTTTATTTTTAATTGCAGATTCGGATTCTTCAAAACAATCGTAAAAAACTGTATTCACTACCATAAAAATTAGCTTGCAGAATTCTGATCTGTACCTGTTTTTCTGCAACTATATCCAGTGCGAATCAAAATAAAAATTGTTTACTTTTTCACGAAATATCCGAATCTGCAATTGCCTCTGTGTTAACTTGTAGCCTTTCAAGAGAATATTTGTTAATATTTTGTAATCAGTTATACCTTTGTAGGTGTCACACTGGAGCTGGTCGTCTTTTTATGTAACAGGCATTTCATGCCTTGAAACCATTCACAGAGCATGGAATTATTTAGCCAGACAAGAATTAAAAGTTTATGGAGTGTCTGTAGCAGAGCATTGCCACCATTCGTGTAGACCTTACTGCAAATTTAATCAGTTCCTGGTGATTTAATATTTTTAAGATTTTTAATTGATTGTGCAATCTCTACAACCATTGAGATCCATAAGTAATATTATTTCTCTAGCTGTTCCAATTTTTCTCATTTCATCGTATGTTTCATAAAAGTTAACTTTTTTTTAAACTTATGCATCATCATTTAATCCGTCTCTTCCAAAAATCGTCAATCTGTATACCCATATGTCTAGGTTTATTTTTATTATTCTACTGCTGATGGATTCACCCGTTTTAACATATTTTCTTAGTTTTTTTCCGGATCAGTATTTACATTCCTTGCTACCAACAGCGAAGTGGTCAAACTATGATAAGTTTTCAGACCCATATTCTTATATATCATATGTAACAGGAATAGAGGCTGCACTGACAATGTATACACACTCTCCTCCGCTATACAAATGCAGCTCCGACTTCAAAAACGTAATGTTTTTGCCATATTGACTTTAAATGCGCATTTGATAAAGTTAACCATTCTTTACTCTGGCTTAAATTGTATAGCTGTGGAGTCAGTAGACGTATTGTTGGTTTATTGCAGAATTTTTACGCAAATGACACTACACGTGTCCGAACTAATAGATCTTACACATCGCTATTTTTCGTCGAATCAGGATTTCTCCAGGGAGAAAATTCTTTTATTCTCTATGTTTCTGTCTGACATAGAGTATTACTTCAAAGACAAAGTCTGCCGCGGCATCCCTATAGATGGAAATACTGAACTATTAATATTATTGTATGCAGATGACATTGTTATCCTTGCAGACTAGGAAATTTCAGCTTTCAGAAATAAACTTATTATTTTTGTACATTGCAGGTACCGAATGTCAGTATCCTTTTCCATTTTCGTTGCCGTTTTTTAACATTTTATTTCGATAAAATCTAACTGATATCATCACATTATCAAAATTTCGACATAATTTTTAGCAGTTGAATTCTCCAGTAAAACTTATACAGTGGAATTTAGGATCAAAAATTGACGCATTTCTCAGAAAAATATATTCTGTTGAATATATTTCAAGTGGACTGATTTAATTGGGCCACCCTCTAAATGAGTATGCCGGCCTGTATCTGTGTGTGTATTGTTACATTTTACGTAAACAGTATCGGTAATTTTTAATCAACATTATTTAAATTTCACATATTTTCTGTACATTGAAAATGTTTCTATTTTATTTTTGTCTGCTTTTTATAATATTTTTAGGTACGCATCTGAGACAAAGAAATTTGTCGCATTTCTGAACACACCTTTGCTCCACCTACCTAAATATACCATTAAATGTGATATGTTTATAGATGGTCGTTTATCTTCTGCATCTTCAAAAGCGGCATATACCTTCAGTTGGTCAGGAGGAGGGGGAAGGATTTCTTCTCGCTAGGTGGCCAGGCAAAGTTAAATCTAGATATCCTAGAGATTATTCTGATTGTAGGAAATATTTTTGATTTAAAAATAATTGTACTTAAGCCTAAACAATTATTTTTTTGTCAACCTTTGCAGAAATCTTAAACAAGAATTAGAGATTTTCTAGATTATTTTAGTAAAATATATGTAAATATTTAATTGATTTTAATTATATTGGAATGGCATGTGACTAATGTGACAGACAAATTGAGATTGTGACAAGATAGCATTTTTTTTCAAATCATATTTACGTTAAAGTGGAGTGGTTACGTTGTTTAAAATGGAACAAATTGAAGCGCGCTGAAAAAATTTGGAATACTTGCTTCGGCTTCTATGGCACGCAGAACATTCACTTTTTTTTAACCTGGGATAGCTCGAGAAAATAATAACAACTGGGCTACGTTTACCACCCGGAAAAATCGGAAAATCCCGAAAAAAAATTTGCTAATTAATTTTTTCCATAAAAAAGTTATTTTTTACTAGTTTAAGAGTTTTATTATTATTTCGTAAGAAATGATTAAATTTTTATAATTAATAAATATATTTTATTTTAGATAAATCATCATCCAGCCTCAAGAGTCCACTGCTGAACATAGGGCTCTTCCTCATGTTTCCAACCCCGTCTATCTTGCGCCGCTCTTATCCAGTTTTTATTGAGTCTTCTTAAATCGTCAGTCCATCTTGTAGGTGGTCGACCGACGCTTCTCTTGTCTTCCCTTGGCCTCCGTTACAATAACCTCTTTGTCCATCGCCCATCTGCCATTCTGGCTATGTGTCCTGCCCATCTCCATTTTAGTCTGGCTATCTTCTCGATGATGTCAGCCACTCCGGTTCTTCTCCTGATATCTTCGTTTGTTATTCTGTCTCGGAGAGTTATTCCTAACATGGACCGCTCCATTCTTCTCTGCGTGACTCTCAGTTTGGTAGTTGCTGCTTTTGTTAAGGTAAGTGTTTCTGCTCGGTACGTCAAGACTGGGAGGACGCACTGATCAAATACTTTTCTCTTTAGGCATGTGGGCAGCTCACTTTTAAAAGTTTCTCTCAGTTTTCCAAATGCTGCCCACCCAAGGCCGACTCTTGTCTTCAGTTCATGAGTCTGGTTATCTCTGCCAATCATAATTTCATGTCCCAGGTATTTATATCTATCTACGAGTTCTATTTCTTTCCCACCAATACTGATGTTCTGGTTGGGCATCAAATTGGTCATGATTTTTGTTTTCGAGATATTTATATTTAAACCTACATTTTCTGTAGCCACAACGAGTTCCTGTACCATCTCTCTTGCCATACCTAGATCTTCAGCTATTATAAGTATATCATCGGCGAAACATAAGTTGTTTAGATATTCTCCATATATTTTTATTCCCTTTGTCATCCAATCCAAATTCTTAAAAGCATGTTCTAGCACCGTATTAAAAAGTTTAGGTGACATTGGGTCTCCTTGTCTAACGCCCCGTTCTATTTTAATGCGATTACTGTTAGTATGTAATTTGACAGTGGTTGTTGCCTGCAGGTATATTTTGTATAATAATTTAGTATATCTAAAATCTAGCCTGCATTCTTTAAGCGCCTGTAATATTTTGCTTAGCTTAACTGTGTCAAAGGCTTTGTGGAAATCGATAAATATTAGAACTAGAGGTTTATTGTATTCCACTGGTTTCTCTATTAGGGTTTTTATACTTTGTAGATGGTCATTTGTTCCGTAACTTTTCCGGAATCCTGCCTGTTCCCTTGGTTGATAAGTCTCTATTTTTTTTTTCATTCTCTTTGTTCTATATATGTATATATATATATATATATATATATATATATATATATATATATATATACATATATGGCTGAGGAGGCTAATCGGTCTGTAATTCTCTAAATTAGCTTTGTCTCCTGCTTTGTGTAATAGAATCATAGTAGCGTTGTTCCAGTCTGTTGGAATATTGGCGCTGTGAAGGCAGATATTGAAAAGCTGTTTAATTTTTTCAAGTAATACATCCCCTCCAATTTTTAGTGCTTCTGATACTATTCCATCTTCACCCGGGGTTCGATTATTTTTCATTTTCTTCAGGGCTTCTTTGATTTCTGATTTTGTTATATTGGGCATTAAATCTGATCCTTGGTTTAATACCCCAGTTTTTAGTGTAATTGGAGGTTCCGCAACAATACGGAACCTCCATTTCAGATAAATATAATAATATTAATTATAAATTATTGCTACAAATATGTTTATTTAATAAATCTTTTTATACTTTACAAAAAGAATTAATAATAAGTAATTATTATACACTTATAGAAATAATATACGTCAATCAATACGATTTAAATATTTCTTACTAAATAATAGTAAAATTCAACTTTTTTATGCAAAAATTAAACTAGTTGATTTGAAGTTCCATTCCAAAGGAGGGTAAACTAGCTCGCGTCCGCAGAGGAATTCTGCACGTGCCCTCTGGTTAACACTAAATGAGCTAGAACGAACAGGCGGCCAAACTATCCAACGATCTCCTGGCCAATACACAACTGCAAACATGAACGCCCAACCAGGAAACGGTTCTTATGAGAACCAAATGACTAGAACTCTTGGACCCATTGTCCGGATTTGTCAGATAAATATTGAAGGCATTAGCCGATCCAAAAGCGAACTGCTGTCAAACATACTACTTTCTAACGACATCGACTTGGTAGTTATACAGGAAACCCATGCTGCGAACGAACAACAACTCGCAAGTAGAGGCAAAATTCCAGGCTATGATCTTCTGGGAGCAACCTATCACCATGCTTATGGTAGCGCCAACTACGTAAAAAATTCCGTAGGAAACGCTCACTTCGTATCTTCCACCACGCAAGATAATATACATTTGACCGTTACCAAAATAGGTGAAATCGAAGTAACAAATGTTTATAAACCCCCAAGTATTACATGGCCAAGCCACGTCATAGACATAAGGCCCCATCCAGCCATCTATTTAGGTGATTTTAACAGCCATCATCAAGAATGGAAATACAGAAACAACGATGAAAACGGGGAGACACTGTTAGACTGGGCAGAGAGTAACCACCTGCATCACGTCTTCGATGCCAAAGACCGGGGCACTTTTAAATCGGCGGCATGGAAACAAGAGTACAATCCAGATTTATGTTTTGTGAGCAAAAACCAGAAAAGCTACCCCTTACCAACCAAGAGAAGAGTACTTCATGACTTCCCGCATAGCGCAGGCCGATCATTATTGAGATTGGTATCCAAATCCCACTAGTTACAACCATTCCACGACCACGCTGGAACTTTAACAAAGGTAACTGGCCCGCCTTTACCAATGAACTCGATAAAATCTTACGATGGATTCCACCAACATACAAAAATTATGAAAGGTTTAGAGGGGCAATAATTGCTACAGCAAAGAAACACATTCCCAGGGGCCATCGTAAGCAATACATACCAGGATGGAGTGAGGAAAGCCAAAACCTCTACGAAGAATATCTTGAAACCGGTGAAAGTGACCTTGCGGACGAACTTCTCCTGAGCCTTGATGTAGCAAGAAGGAAGAAATAGACAAATGAAGTCGAATCGTTAGATTTCAAAAAGTCTAGCCGTAAAGCGTGGTCGCTCCTAAGAAAACTCGGAAGTGACAAACTGGCAACACGACAAATCCACGACTTCAACCCTAATAAAATTGCATCACATATAGTTGCCACCTCCAGAGGAGCATGTGATAAAAAGTTTACCACTACTATAAAAAGGGAGCTTAAACATCTAAAAGCTGCCTGTCCATCAGATACAGAGTACTCCGCACCGTTCACTCCAGAAGAAGTCTCAAACGCCATCAAAGACATTAAACCCAACAAAGCTCCTGGTACAGACGGTATACCTCCCGAATTCCTGATCCATTGTGGGAAATCTGCAAAAACCTGGTTATCTAAATTCTATACAGATATACTCAAAACAGGTAACCTACCAAACCTCTTTAAACAAACAAAAATCATAGCCATCCTGAAACCTGGA
The DNA here is from genome assembly GCA_918026665.1 of Diabrotica balteata. Taxonomy (NCBI): domain Eukaryota; kingdom Metazoa; phylum Arthropoda; class Insecta; order Coleoptera; family Chrysomelidae; genus Diabrotica; species Diabrotica balteata. The sequence goes on from OU898285.1 coordinate 68,725,249, forward strand.
AAACCAACAGATAACCCAGCGAGTTACCGCCCCATCGCTTTACTCAGTTCAGCTTACAAGCTCCTCAAAAGACTGGTCCTAAACAGAATCGGCCCAAAGCTACTTCAAAAAATACCAATTGAACAAGCAGGATTCAGGCCTCAACGAAGCACCACTGACCAAGTGCTCTCTATAACTACCTACATAGAAGCAGGTTACCAAAGAAAACTGAAGACGTCTGTGGCATTCATCGATTTATCGGCTGCCTATGACACGGTTTGGAAAGATGGCCTCATCTATAAGCTCCTTAAAATAATCCCCTGCAAAACAACCGCCCGACTCATAAATACTATGCTGAGCAGTAGAAACATTCGTGTAACCATGGGAACTACAGTGAGCAAACCGAGAACGCTTAATAATGGCCTCCCCCAGGGCTCCGTACTTGCACCTCTGCTATTTAATATGTATATAGCTGATATGCCCCCTACCAGATCTAAAAAATTTGGATATGCAGACGACTGGGCACTTGCAACTCAAAGCTCCTTATTACAAAACTCCGAGGCAATCCTAACGGAAGATCTGGAACGCCTGGTTAAGTACTTTAAACAATGGAGACTTAAACCTAACCCCAAAAAAACCGAGGTTAGCTGTTTTCACCTGAACAACAAAATGGCCCACACAAAACTTAAAGTATACATTGATAACCAACTGCTCACGCACAACCATAATCCCAAGTACCTTGGCGTCACCCTGGACAGAACACTCTCCTTTAAGAAACATCTTGAGAACACCGCAGCAAAGCTGAGAACCCGTAACAACATCATACAGAAGCTTTGCGGGACTACATGGGGCTCATCAGCAGGTACACTCCGGTGTTCAGCCCTTGGACTCGTATACTCCGCAGCTGAATACTGCTCTCCTGTTTGGCTGAATAGCGTCCACACAAAAATTATAGATACCCAGCTCAATGTCGCCATGCGTCTCATATCTGGAACGATCAAGTCTACACCTGTGGAGTGGCTTCCACTACTGAGCCATATACCTCCACCTAATCTTCGTCGTCAGCATGCTCTGCTTAGAGAATTCCAAAAGCTGCTTAACAACCCGGAATTACCTATACACACATATGTCGCCGACGCTAATTCACATCGATTGCGCTCCAGAAAACCTCCGACTAGAGATGCCATAAACTTGAGTTCCAACAATTTCCAAATGAACTCACAGTGGAAGAACATGCAGAGCGACAGACCGAACCTAATAATGAGAAACACACCATGCATCACAGAAACTCCACCAGGTTTTGACCTCCCCCGAAAATCATGGTCAACTCTTAACAGGATAAGAACGGGTCATGGAGTCTGCGCAGATACCCTTTATAAATGGAGGATGAGAACCTCTGCTGAGTGCGACTGCGGCGCCGAGAAACAGACCATCCAGCATATGATTGCCGAATGCCCTCGGAGGAAGTATTATGGAGATCCTCTAGACTTCGCCTCTGCAACACCAGCGTCGATTGAATATATTAATACATTAGATGTTAGATTGTAACATATATGTGATAATGTTGTGTATCAAATTGCCATACGCTAAATAAATCCATTCCAAAAAAAAACGTAGCTAAGACATGCGGTATTTTACGAGTACCGTCACTTTAACCAGTACTCCTCGGTATAGGCTATATACACTCAGATGCAAAAACAAACGCAATGGAGAAAATTTTGGTCAAATTCAAAATATTTCATTTTTTTTTAAATTTCAGCCTTATTTTGACACATCATCATCATCACCATTGGCTTTTACAACTCTTCGTGAGTTTTTGCCGCGTTTACTATTGCCTTCTATTGATTAGGATCCTGTGCTATTATTTCCCATGGCCTTACTTCCATCTTCTCCAGGTCTTCCCAGACTGCGTCTTTCCACCTTTTTCTAGGCCTTCCTGTCGATCTTTTACCATCTGGTCTTTCCCAAAACACATTGCTAATCAGTCTGTCGTCATAACTCCGTACCCCGTGGCCTGCCTATCTTAATCTATTGGCTTTTATGTATCTTACGATGTTTCCTTTCCCGAAGAGAGTCTCTATTTCATTGTTGTATCTGCTCCTCCATTCATTTGTCACGCTGTCCCTACAAGGACCATATATAATTCGCAGGATTTTGCGTTCCCATACTAATAGCTTATTGATTTCTTTCTTTCTCAATGTCCATGTTTCACTTCCATATGTCACTGCTGGTCGTATTATGGTTTTGTATATTTGGATTTTGGCACGCCTTGAGAGAAGCTTTGACCTCATTAGATGTTGAATGGCAAAGAATTATTTATTCCCCGCCAGTATTCGTATTTCAACCTCCCGTTCTCCTGTGTTTTCACTGGTAATTGTTGCTCCTAGGTATTTGAATTCATTGACCACCTCAAAATTATGATCGTTTATGGTAATGTTTTGTCTTATTCGCTGTCGTTCCTTTTTTGATACGACCATGTATTTAGTTTTTTTTTCGTTTATTTTCAGGCCTACGCTTAGTGTTGCTTCTTCAAAGTTCGATACTATATCCTTAACTTCCAGTGTTGTCTGTGCTACTGCATCTACATCATCTGCAAATGCGAGAATAATCTTTGCTCATCTGGCAGTTATGTCTGGTTTGACTCTGGTATAGATTTTTAGCATTGCGTATTCCAATGCTAGGTTAAATAGTAATGGGGACAGCGGGTCTCCCTGTCTGAGCCCGGTGCTTATGCCGAAAGCCGTTGAAGTTTTGCCTCCTATTCTAATTTGTGAAAAGGAATTGTTGACACACATTCGCGCAATCATGGTCAGCTTCTTTGGTACGCCTAACTCCATCATTGCACTCCACAGTTTTAAGTGATCTATGGAATCATATGCTTGTTTGAAATCTATGAAGATCTGGTGTACTTCTTTATTATATTCCCAATACTTTTCTAGCATTAGTCTGATAGTAAATATTTGGTCGATTGTTGATCTTCCAGGCCTAAAGCCGCATTGGTAATCGCCAATAATTTCCTCAGTATATGGCAGTAATCGTTTTAGTACAACTTTTTTTTAAACGTGTCAAAAAACTTTTTTTTTTGACACGCTGTGTATAAATTTATAAATTTTAATTTAGTATAGTCAATTTTTCTATAAAATTTTATATTGTATGGGGTTAATTAAAACGTGGTTTTAATATCCAAACTTTGAAACATCCTGTGGAATAATTTCGTTTACGAATATTCGTAAAACCTTATTTTGGTTGCATGTCTCCTTAGCATTGTGTTTTTTGTTTTATGTCAAAATATGCCTAGGTTAATTTTTTAGAGCCAAAGCTTTTTTTGCCACCACAATTTAGGACTTTATAGACACAATTATTGCAAGATAATTCGAGACCCCACTCTGCCATTTGTGTCACGCAATATTTAGACGAAGTTGTTATTTAAAATCAACTGGCCAGCGTATTCGCCAGATCTGAACCCAATAGACCACGTTTGGGACATGTTTGGTAGAAATATTAGAGGTCGCGAAGTCGCACCAGCCTCAATTAACGAACTTCGCTTGGCTCTAGAAAAGGAATGGCAAAACATCCAGCAAGATGATATTCTCAACCTCATAGACAGCATGAGCCGATGTGTACAGGAAGTTATAGAGGCTAGGGGAGGCAATACAAAGTATTAAGTTATTTTTTAGTGCTTTTTCTTTGTTATTTGCGTACTTACGTTAAGTTACATTTAAGTTGTTTTTTTTTTATATTTTGTTATTGTTATCATTGTTCATTAAAACCAAGATCATGTCGTTGTTTTTAATTATTATTTAAATACAGTGCTTCTGGAATCTCGATATGACATTCCTTCGATATGAGTCACTAAAGCCCCCATCGTCTTATTACAAATTAATACAAAAGATAATGGTAATAATAGGAAAAGTCGTGAATTGTGGGTGGCAAAGTCATTTCGCTCCTAAAAATGAACAAATCCGTATTTTCCCATGAAACAAAAAACATAATGCGTAGAAGACATAGTTGCAACTAAAAAACTAGGTTTTACGAAAATCCGCTAACGGAATTATTCCACACAATGTTTCAAAGTTAGGATAAAAATCCACCTTTCGATTAAACCCGTATAATAAGTCAAACAAAACATTTTATTAAAAAACTCACTATACTAAATTAAAATTTATAAATCGTTACACAGTGTGCTAAAAAATCATCAAAATAGGGCTAAAAATAAAAAAAATTAATTACTTTGAATTTAACCAAAATTTTCTTCGTTGCGTTTTTTTTTGCATCTAACTATCTTACTAATAAAACACTCGTATTCTAAGGTTATCTCATATTTATACCTAGAATAGTTATCCTAAGTATAAGGTAAATGTAATACTAAAATAATTTCTTACAAATAAACTCGGTTAAGTTAGTTTTAAGTATTCCCACTTTATTCCGAAATAATAGTTTGGCAATGTCGCAATCTTGTGCACAAATACATAGAACAACGACATATTGAGTGAAATATGTCAATTTTGATTTTTCTTTGAAACTGACAATGGGCAACTGACACCATATAATATTTTTATTTGTTATCTTATATGTTGAGTTTGAGTATTTTAAAATAGCAAAAAATAGTAAAACTGATATTTTATTCTAAATTCTCTATCAGTGCATTTTTAGGATTACAAATAAAGGGATTTATACTTTCTTTAAAAGTTTTTCTTTTTCGTGTATTTTCCATCGTGACAACAATACAAAAAATAATATATTCTTGTCACTGATGACTTTGACATTCATAAAATAGGTTATACCGTTATACCAGATTTAAACTAGGGTGTGGGTCGGTATAATCCTGGAATAAATTCTTATATCAAGTATAACCTATATCTAAGTTATTCCGTGTTTATTGGTAGTGATTTTGCCTATACCTGACTTATTCTGAGTAAAGTTTTATACTTGGTTTATTAGTTATGCTGTATAAAATGGTATGAATATGTATGAATACGGTATGAATATGTAGTGTATAAAATGGATCATAAAATTTAGATTTTTGTTTATAATCTGTTCAATTTTTAGCTCTTAATGTTATTAAATAATGGAAATCCTCTTTTAGGTCGTTTTTGGTGAAAAGGATTTGACTGCAAATCACACAGTTCCAGTTAAAGGTCAGAGCTTACATTTTTAACACAGTTATTAATATTTATAAATCACTGCAAAAATAAGGGCTTTTTTATTAATCGCTAATAAATTGTTTACGTATTTTAATTTAAAAACTCGGAAAATTAAAGGACTTTTCAAGATCTATAACTTTTTTTAAATTATTTTTCTCCAAAATGTATAAGAAACGTTTTATACGCAAAAAATGATTTTTTCACTTTTTCCAAGCCATCTTTTCACATACACACATACTATCAAGTAGCCGAGAGTATTAAAATTGTAGAGTCGGTGGGAAAACGATGAAACTCCATTTTTGGACGAAAATGAGTTCAGTAACAGAAATACAGGTTTTTGTGAGCCGGACTCATTGGTATACTTTGCAGTGGGAAAAACGGTTAGCCTCTCAAGATATCTCGAGATAACTCAGGGTATCATATTCGGGAGGAATCTCCATAGGAAAATATTTTTAGAGAATTATGTCAATCGAATTATCTTAGGAAATGAAAATTTAATTTTAAGCAAAAAATATTAAAAGCCTCCGGATTTGGTTCGACGAATATTTAAGGTTTACATATCACGTAAGTGTTTGTTTACAAAGAGCTTACGTTTTTAAATGACTGTATCAAAGCCGTAATTTATTAAGTAGGTCCACCAAGTCTTCCCACCAAGATTTTTGGCATCAGGAAATTTCAAAGGATAAGTCATGCCTTCACCGTAGTCAAATGGCTAAATATGAAATATCGTCGGAAACTTCATGCTTTATATTTATATCATAAAAGCATTCACGAGGGAGTTGCACCATACCTGTACAATCGAACAAATTGGACTGACGTTCATAATCTTAATCTTAGACACAAGAATACCCTCACATTATATTATACCTCAACATACAACATGTTTTTTAGACATTCATTTTCGTATTCAATTGCTTGCAATCATTGGCGGCTCGTGGCTTTAGAGACAAGGTCGGCAAGGTATTTTTTGTCTTGTCAGATAGGTATACCGTTTAATAAAGATTTCAATCATGAGGAGATTTTTTGTTTTTTTTCCTATAAATTTAGAATATAAACATGTTTATAAGCGAACTCTAGCCTACGTTGTTTGGAAATAGCAAAATGGATTATAACTTAATCGTAAAATTTATTAGAGTTTTGGAGAGATTTTAAAAGTTTCTGTTTCATGGTGTTTGGACACCATTCTATGGTGTCTAAAACACCATGAAACAAGTTCTCTTGTTTCATGGTGTTTCGACAATACGTTTCGATTCTTTCGAGACAAGAGAAATCTCCTTCATTTGAAGCAGACGTTGGTGCTAATGAGGGAATTAATGACAATAATTTATTAATTTCGGTAACAGTTTGTTGTAATGAATTGCAGTATATAAAATTATAGATATCTTGTAAGAAAATATTTGGATCAGCATATAAAACTTCTAATTCATTTTCTAATTTTATTTTATTAAAGAATGATGGATAGTTTTTAATTAATCTGTCTAATAAATATTTTGGAAATTCTTTGGCGTAACTTTGCAAATGTCAAATGGTAAAAAATTTGCAAATCTTCAAAAATCGAAAAACGAGTATTTATTTGCATAATATCTAATAGTATCCAAAATTTCCAAATATACTCGTTTCTCGAGATTTGTTTGTGTGTCATGCCTATGTCTTTTTTGGGGGATTCGGAAATATCAAGCGAGTCCAAAATGTCACTGCGTTTATACTGGAAATTACTATTATTACGAAAATCTCTGAGATTTTGCACCAGTTTTGTTATTCTACTTTTGGAATTAATAAAGTCAGTTAACTGATTTTAAACAACATTGAATATCAAATCGGTTTGGGTAAACAACTTTTTAAAAATATTTAAAAGTATGTTAAAAGAGTAATAATTTAATAACAAACCGATTGCTTCACAGATCGAGATATCATCAGTTTCAAATCGTCGCATTCAATAATAAAATCAAAAACTTTCAAAAGCTGTTCACGAAAATCTGGTAGAGTGAAAACTAACCAAGATTTAAAATTCCATCGTGTCTGACAAACTGTTGGCATTTTTTTTTAACTTGAGAAAAAGTAAATTCGCTTAAACTGGCAAGAAAGACGACATTCTTTTATTTTTTTACATTTATCCTGCAAAACTAAATTCATTCTATGCGAATGACAGTGAGTAAATAAAGCTTGCGGTGCAATAGTTTTAACTTTTGCCTGGAGACCATTCAATTCACCAGACATCACGGCAGCGCCGTCATAAGTTTTACAAATTTATTTTTGATATCAAAAAATTTTAATCTGTCCTATAAAACACCAAAAATATATTCTGTCTTATGGCTTTTACTCACGTCTGTAAAACCTAAAAACCTCTCATAAATATTACCACGTAACGCGTATCGAACAACAATTGATAATTGTGAATGACATGATCGGTAGTTTCATCTACTAGTGAAAAGCAACTGGTTTTCTGAAAATCAGATTCAATAACATTACTCAAAATGTAACTAATTGATTCTATTAATTCATTCTGGATTGTTTTAGATACACCACTAAATGTCTTCGAATCAGAAAGTAAATTAGAAAATTCCAAATCGTATTTCTTAAACATTTTTATTAGTTACCTTGATTTAACGAATGCTCCGATTCGTCGTGTCCCTAAATGATAATTCCTGACAACTTAAAAAAATTACAATATCAATTAAACGACGTAAAACTGTGTGATTATTTTTTACAATTTCGTTATGTTTAATAGCATTTTCACGTTGGCCATTATCTAATGAAACATAGATATTTTGTTTTCCAAATAAATCTAATTTAATCTGGCTGTATGTATGATCTTTCGAAATATCATGTTTATGTAAAGACCTAAATAATTCCTTTAAATTATTGTAACCAGATTCACATCACGGATTTTGATGTTTGCCCCTATTTGTTTCATTTAAACGTCTTTCTCTAGGTAAACAGCGAAAAAGATGTTAATTTTCAAATGTGAATCGTAGATGCATGTCGAAATAAAGGTTACTTCTAGCGTCGTTTAAAAGCCTCTAGCAAGAGGCTTTGAATTTGCGGTTCACCTAATTTGTTATCAGAGAGGTCTCTCGACTTCTTGTTATTTCGTATAGATGTCGCTGCTAACGTACCCTGGCTGTTATTTTGGTTATAATGACCAAATACTAGACTGCATTTCACTTCAGTTGTTTTTCCACAAGTGGTCCTGACGATGGGTTGAATAACCCGAAACACGTGTCGGGCAATGGTGGAGTTCCGATTGAAATGAAATGCAATGTTTTACTCTCATATATATATTATATATATATATATATATATATATATATATATATATATATATATATATATATAATATATATATATATATAATATATATATATATAATATATAATATATATATATAATATATTATATATATATATATATATATAATATATATATAATATATATATATATACATATATATATATATATATATATATATTATATATATATATATATATATATATATATATATATATATATAGGCACTATGCAGACATAAGTAAAAAGAATAAAGAATAATAAAGAAAATCGATTTTTGTAGTTACCATGTAATATATTTAAAAGGTACTCACCGATATCAGACATAATGGTTGTACTTTTAGAGACGTAACTAGTTGTACGTCTAGTAGGTGATCTAGTCGTTGTTCTTTGAATATGCTTAGGAGTAGTATCTGAAACAATGATATAGTTAAAACTAAACCCATAAACCTAATTATCCATATTCTTACTTCTTTCTATACAAGAGTACAACGGTTGTTTCTTTAAAAGTTTCATTCCATATCTTAATGGATCGACAGTTCTTTGGCAGTGCTCACCAGCCTCTTTAATATAAATTTCACTTTCCGTGATAATCGATCCTACAAAACATTCATAGGTACCAGCAGCTACATCTTTCCTTTCGGTGTAGGTGTATAATAGATGCCTTTCTCTCCAATGACCCAAACATTGATACTCCCTTTCTTCATAGATTTCTTCAGTTTCACAATGAGATACCTGATAGTACATAAGTTCGGGAGCTCTGCAATCTGACCATAGCTTAGTACATAAGTCTGTGGCATCTGGAATCCTTCCTGTATATTCCCCAGTGATGGGACACATTCCAGTTGATAGGCCAGGAGGTATTTCCAATCCTTGAAAATGTTTATAATAAGTAAAATTATATATAGACTTAGTCTTTAGTCTTTAAATAAAAAATAGTAAGAAAGAAAAGATTTTACTTACGTCCTTGGGTTATCCAAGCATCAGATTTAAAGTTTTCATCGGCGCATAAAGCGTAAACATCATCGTTGTTATTACTTGCATTCATACCAAGTTGAAACTCTAATATATTTTTTCCTCTATTTGCTATCCTTAGACAATTATAAGATTCTTCTTCACTATAATTATAAAATTTTAAAGTTACTTGCCCAAATTTACATTTTTCAATACTTACCACTGAGTTCTACTGAAGATAATATACTTGTCGCTATCCTCTAATACACCTGCACACTTGATAGTATGAGTTTTAAAGGAATTATGGTCTTTGTACAATATGGTGTCTGATCTAATTTTTAGGTGTTCCCAATCACCATACATCCATTGAGGAAAGCTACACATTTCAAAAGATACTTCAACTGGCCAAGGTCTCTCAACTCTTGGTACCAATGAGAATGTTTCGAAACCACTAGTGGTATTGTAAAGGTCAGTCGTGCAAGTTGAATCTCTACTCAAAGCCATCTGTATTTTATTAGTTTTTGGATCTTGTCGATAAACCTATAATTTAAAAAATTGTTTTATTATTCTGAAGCTATTTTCGTCTGGTATTTTAATATTATTTACTATCTTTAATGGTAATTTCTTAATTTAGAGCATCCTCCTCAAACTTTGAGAGCAGTTAATTGGGGCATTTAACTAGAGCCTGAGGAGGATACTGACCACCTAATCGGAAGAGAGCCCAGGCGCATTTACCCTGTATACAGTATTTCATGAATTTGCGACTGTTTTGGATTGTCGCTAGAGACTCTTCAACCAATGGTTTAAGAAAAATTTCATTCTTATTTGAGTGTTATTGTTATTATTTTATCAGAGGGTGGCCCAAAATGATCCTTGCTGGCAAAACGATCCTTCACATTATTTTTACGACTGGTAATGCCATCTGTATTTGTAGTGGCGTACCCATCACCCAATGCACTTCTACAATCAGCTGAATATCAGCCTCTAGCGTAGAAACATTGCATTTCCCGAATTTCGCGTAAACAGTAATGTTATAAAGATTGATATACGGTGTGTCACTTACTATTGTAATATTACTTTTTAAACAACTAGGAATGTTCAATTGTGGTATAGTTGCTGTAAGTCCAATATTTTGTTAATAATTTGAGTTGCTTACGAAATACCAAGTATTGGCTGCTACGTAATAAACATGGCTGCTCGTTCGGGCAAAATGATCCTCCAGGGTGTCAGATTAAATGATCCCGAGATCATTTAATCTGACACTCGATCCGATGCGGCAAGCTATTGAAAGTGTGCATAATGGCACTGCATACAAAACAGCAGCAAGAAATTTTGAGGTACCGTTGATGAGTTTTAAGGTACATTGTAAGGGGGAAAAAAGCTAACCATGGACTATTTGACGAGACTTGAAAGCAAAACTAGCATATTCACCGAGGAACAAAGCTTGTAACCTATATTCTCGACATGCAAAGCCTTATGGCCTCACCACCAAAGACGTAAGGTCTATGGTGTAAAAACTCGAAGTTAGGAATGCCGTTGTGCATATTTTTCGGACCAAACAAAACTTGCTGGTAAAGACTGGTTAAAGGATTTTCGAGACACCCTCTACTTGTTATCGGTTCTATTGCTCAGTCATCTGAAAAAGTGCTTGAAGCAAGCTATCACTTCTTATTGTTAAAAAAAGAAGAGCCATATTATTGGAATACGCTTGTTAAATCGTGTCTATTATAGGCAACTGATATTATTCTTTTTGACAACATTGTAAAACCTCGCATTGATGATATGGCCGAAGACATACAAAACCAGGGAGTTGATGCAATAAAATAATAGCCATTTTTTGCTACTCAGCTTGACATTGTTTTATACACAGACAAGATGCAGTTTTAGTATATAAGTAAAGTTGTGTATTAAACTAGTGAATTAGGTACATATAAACAGTGCGTTTAATACTCGACTAATTAAAACTCTTTATGAAGATTAAGAAAGTGATCACAAAAGACTGCTAGTTTATATAGAAGTACGATGGCTCTAAAAAAGGAAACATGTTGGCAAGATTATTTGACCTTCGAAATGAAGTAATCACCTTTTTGGAACATCAAAAGCAAAATTAAGTAAGCGTGGCCTACAAAAAACATTGTATCAAAGTAACATTGTCTTATTTGTCAGACGTCTTTGACTCATTGAACAGCCTTAACCTAAAACTGCAGGTTGGAGACTCAAATATAGTAACTCATCATGGTGCGATCAAGATATTGAGAAATTGCAACTTTGGAGGCGTAAAATATCAACAATTCCCCTGCAATTATTCAAATTTCCATAAAGTAGAGTTAATCTCAGAAGAAACACACTTCAAGAAGATGTATGAAGGATCAAGTTTGAAAATCCAAATGTCAAACCATTTCTTCTTCTTCTTCAAGTGCCATCTCCGAGTCGGAGGTCGGCAATCATCATAGCTATTCGAACTTTTGAGACGGCTGCTCTGAAAAGTTCATTTGATGTACATCCGTACCACTCTCTCAGGTTGCGCAGCCATGACATTCTACGCCTCCCTATACTTCTCTTTCTTTGGATATTTCCCTGCATAATCAGTTGGAGCAAGGTGTATTTCTCTCCACGTGTAATATGTCCGAGATATTCTAATTTTCTCAATTTGGTAGCAAACTGAGAGTCACGCAGAGAAGAATGGAGCGGTCCATGTTAGGAATAACTCTGCGAGACTGAATGACCAACGAAGACATCAGGAGAAAAACCGGAGTGACTGACATCATCAAGAAGATAGCCAGACTAAAATGGAGATGGGCAGGACACATAGCCAGAATGACAGATGGGCGATGGACAAAGAGGTTATTGGAATTGAGGCCAAGGGAAGACAAGAGAAGCGTCGGTCGACAACCTACAAGATGGACTGACGATTTAAGAAGACTCAATAAAAACTGGATAAGAGCGGCGCAAGATAGACGGGGTTGGAAACATGAGGAAGAGGCCTATGTTCAGCAGTGGACTCTTGAGGCTGGATGATGATTCTATTTTTTTTATTTTAATTGTAAACCTCTTTGTTTGTGACGTGTTCTGTCCACTAGCTTTTCTATTCTGATTTTGATTTCCTGAATGTAATCATTTGTGACTATGTGACTAAACCATGTCAACTGACCCATTCCATGTCAACATATACTCTCTGTCTGAATCACTTCAAGAAGATACTTTGCAAATAAAACATGATTCCTCTGCCAAATACAATTTTGATATAATGCACAAACCTTCGTTTTGGTTAAACATTTCAAAGTGTATCCTAGTGCATCACGGAAGCTCTTCGTTTATATTTGCCTTTTTCAAGTACCTCTTTGTGTGAAGAAGCATTTTTAACACTTTTGGCAATTAAAACAAAGTATCGGAATAAACTTGATGTTACTAGTGACTTGCGTTGTGCACTTACTAAAAATCAGCCACGAATAGGCAATGCTTGCATTTTCTTTACTAGTTGCAAGCATTTTCTTTACTAGTTGCCTATTCCATCCATCTCACCAACTAACCTAATCTATTTTTCTTTTATTAATATTTTTTGTATTTTATGAAAACTGATTTTGTTGTATATTATGGCAGTATAAATAAATGTTTGTTTTCAATGTAATACTTATTTGTTTTTGTTTTGTTCCTAGGCCCATACAAGGCCTAGGGTGTGGTACAAAAAAGTTTAAGAACCTGTGGTTTAAGTCAAAGCTTTCATCCCTAATTCATAATAGTCGCAAATTCGTGAAATATAGTTTAAGTTGCTTCAATCATATTGAAATTTTGACTGAACTCTGAAAAATATTTTCAAAATATAATAATTTATAATGGGTGTTTGGACTTATATGTCATTTAGTATAATTTGTTTAATTTGTATTTTGAGAACTATTTCAGAAGTGGAAATCGAAACGTCAAAATAAACGAATTCTTAACTTAAATTATAGTTAACTCGTATTAAAGATAGCAAATAATTATTTTATTGTTTTGATAACTCACGGCACATCTGTATTTGGGTCTAAGATTGGACATATATCTACTATCAGTAAAAATGACAAAAGTTTCATCGTCTATTCCTTTCCAGTGTCCAAGGCATTCAAATTTCATGTCTAAAATCCGCCAATATTAGAAAAAAAAACATGCAATAATAATCTTTTTGCTTACCATAACCTTTGAATGTGCAATTTCTTAGCATAAAATTTAAAGTAGACCCTGATGGACATGAATTGAGTATAGAATCGTAACCTCTACATTCATTAGCCCGCTTCTGGGCAGTGCCCTTGTAGTTTACAATGTAATTTCCATCTATAGGACAATATTGCCTTTCTGTTGTTAATCCAAAATTATCTTTAATTTCTGTAAAAGAATAAATATTTATATTATTCTTTGACATACTTAACAGTAATATAGTTGCGGTAAAAAATATAGTAGAACTGCAACTAATATCGAAAGAAACAAATATTTATTCGTTCGTGTTTTATATAAATTAGAAAATACCAGATTCCATAAAAGAATACAATAAAAATGTACCGTTTCAAAGCATATTTGAGGCATAAAACATATACATAATAAGGATATGGCAATGCCGCATACAAAAATTTGTGTTTTACCGAAGCTTCTTTGTATAGTGTATTTTTATGTATGAGGGAGTAATAAAACAATAAATTATGTATGCAAATCCCTAAACTGTTGATACGGGTGACTCAATGAAAAATAGATATTTGTCAACAAGTTTACAGAAGTATATAGGAAAACAATTTTAAATTGAGTATGACCACCAGGTATAAAGGTTGGAGCAGAATAGAATACAATAGTTGTGAGTGTTACTAATCCCTAAATAAGGTTGCCAGTGTCGGAGTGATGGAGGTTAACAGGTACTAATGAATTTGCAAGAAATGTAAGATGTTTATTTTATTGGTTATATATAACCAATAAAAGTTTAATAAGTACCTACCTATTTGCAAAATAAAGTTTAATTTTTTAGATAAAATAAAACGTTTTATTTTATCTGAAATGAGTGCATTCCACGAAGTAAGGGTTTCAACAATCAAACATTTAATTCTTTAATTCCAGGAATCTACGACAGTAATTGACTAGATAATTACCTTCTAAACTTATTCCACAGAAAATGTGATAGTGGGTTTTTCCATTTTGTAGGAAGGTCCAAGTGGCGTATTCAAAATTCTTAACAGTTCACTAAAAGTAGGTACTTCAGTTGCAAGGTGCAGTTTATTGTGTATACTAGTGTTATGGAAAATTTGGAAGTGCCGTGTAAACGCCGAAAAATTGGTCCTTTAACAGTTAATGAAAAAACATTAATATTTAATTGTTTTAAATCATTTACAGACAAACGTTTATGTGAAAGTGTTGATGAGACCGTTGAGTTAGTTAGCAGTACACTTGGTGTTGGGAAATCTACGATTTACAGAGTTATTAAAGAAGAGAAATGTGGTGGTTTTCAAATGCCACGTAATGCTCCAGGGAAACCAAAATTTTAAATAGAATATCATTTTAAAGAAGGACTTCGACGGAAAGTGCATGAATTCTTCTTTAGACAAGAATTTCCAACATTGGATAAAGTTCTTGTCTCAGTTCGAGATGATAAGGATTACCCAGAAATGAGTCGAAGTACGTTATGGAAACTTTTAAAGGAAATAGGCTTCCGCTGGAAAAGAATCCCAGAAAGTCTATTTTATTAGAAAGAAGCGATATTGTCATATGGAGAAGACGTTTTCTAAGAACCATAAAGGAAATGAGAAACCAAAAAAGAAAAATATTTTATCTTGATGAAACATGGATTAACGAGGGTCATACACCAAATAAATTTTGGCAGGATGAAAGTGTTGCAAGGCAAAGGCACGCTTTTGTAAATAACTTAGCTACTGGTTTAAACCCACCATCAGGAAAGGGACGCAGGCTGATAATAGTACACATTGGCAGTTCAGACGGTTTTGTTGAAGGTGGTTTATTAACTTTTGAATCAACTCGTACCGGTGACTACCATGAAGACATGAACGCTGATGTCTTTCAAGAATGGTTCGAACAAATGATAGATCTTCTTCCTAAGAACTGTGTAATAGTAATGGATAATGCAAGTTATCACTCCAGACTTATAGAAGGACTGCCCACAACCAAGTGGTTAAAAAAAGACTTGCAGAATTGGCTGAGTTCAAAAAATATTACGTACCATCCCGGATCTATAAGAAAGGAACTTTATTCGTTGTGTGCCCTTCATAAAGAAAAATTTAAAAAATACGAAATTGATGAAATTGCCAAAAATCTTGGAATGACAGTACTTAGATCCCCACCATATCATTGTGAATTAAACCCGATTGAACTGGTATGGGCACAGATAACGAGTGAAGTTTAAAGAAAAAATACCACTTTTAAAATTCATGATGTTAAACAGTTGTTTTTGGAGGCCGTAAATAATGTAAAACCTGAAAACTGGGAAATGGCAGTAAATCACACTATTAAAGAAGAGGAAAAAATGTGGAAGCTGGACAATATTACTTATAAAATGATCGAGCCAGTTATTATAAATCTTGGTTCTGAAAGTTCATCTTCTGAATCTGATTTGGATTTGTAACAAGTAGCTGTAAGTTTTATATTAATATTTTTATTCATCTATTTAACATACCTTAGACGGTTTTAAAAACTCTTTTTCTCTTTTGTAATTTTTAAAAATTAAAAAAAATGTGAATTTTTTAAAACCCTTTTTAATGTAGGCCAGTCAGTTCTAATATAGTGTGTGATAAAAGAGGTCACTTTTGTTTACATACAAATAACACTTTATAACACTGAAATAATTCATTCATTTTTTACAATTATTCAAAGTAATTTTTCTATTAATCTTGAGCACGCCCATGGAGTGGTCGGAGGTATTAGTTAAAATTATGCTAATTACTCTCTCGTTCATAAAAATAAACTATAGCTAACTTCATCGGAACGTTCTCTATACTGTAACCTCTTTAGCATTTTGTGGCGCAACTGAACTGGAGTTTCAGAGTCATGATGAGAGTAAAACGTGGAATAAAAAACGAATTTTTCGAGAATTATTCAATTTCAGAGCAGAATAGAAGCAGTCCCAATTTTTAAGGGCTTATCAAAAACAGGGCATAATTAATTGCGTGTTTCCATGTTGTAAATTTATCAGGAGCAAGTTACTAATGAAATTAGCCGCATACTACATAGCAGATGATGCGTCCAATTAGTTGCCAGTGGCGATTGTTTGCAAATAATCGTAAAGTGACTGTGAGATTGGTGGAAACAATTTGGAAATTGCATTTGTCTAGAGGGCATACTACTAATTATTTTTTTTTATAAGTGACACAATTATTTTCTGTTGATGATTCAGAAAAACATGACTTCATTTTATTTTTCGCCAATATTATTTCACGTGAAATTCAATTTTCTGTTCACTATTCCCTATCTTATTGTCAGAATTATAAAATACTTACAAATATTTTTAATTACTTAACGCGAAATGATTGGTCGACCTATTATATGTGGAGAAAATAAAGAGCACTTACTGAAGAGCAATATTTCTGCGGCTTCTCGTGTTACTACAGTATCTTCTGAAGGGCAGTTTTCTTCTGCAGCTTTTTCATTTGTAAAGCATTTTGATATTGTTTCTTCTGTAGCAACGAAGATTTGCAAAACATTTGAAGATCTTAGTTTCAAGAGCAAACATCTTACACATAGTGTTTCACTATAGCTAAAAATATCAACATTCATAGACTAATAAAAAAGTCGACTAAAATACAGATTGGCTTATTATTAATTAGGGCTTTTCCTGGAACTTTCTCATAAATAAAGTGAAGGGCGCTGCGAAAAAAATCTGCAATAACCTTCGTGGTCAGTCTTTTATATTGGTTGTTCTTGTTATTGGTTAAGCATGTTTGACGATTATGAAAAAAGTTTTAAGAAAATTCCTCACTGTCTATTAAATTTCATGTGATCGAAAAATGCATTTGAACAAAAGGGATAAATTATATATCTGATGATTTTACTAATTCTAAGGAGTACATTAACTTGGGAAAGGAGCTTATTACTTGGATCAGTGGTTGGTGTTAGTTGTTGCCCAGGAAACCATCGGGTTCTTCTAACTCTAATACGACAAATTGGTTGCATTACTCCTGTAGTGACCCTTTCCCAAGTTAATATGCTCCTTTTCTAACTTGGCTGCACCAATAAGGTATATAAGGTTGCCTTCCATCGATATACCATTTTTGGTTTTCTGTTTTGCGAGATATACAATTACTTTTTACTTATATATATATATATATATATATATATATATATATATATATATATATATATATTAATTAAACTTATTTAAATGATGCAATTATGATTCTATCACACTATTTAATTTTTTTATCTCGGGGTTATACTCATGCTTCAATATCTATGCTTTACATATGATAGGTAAGTTCCAAAGAATACCGGAAGAATAAAAAAATATATGATACAACATGATATTTTATATTGAAATAAAATTCACACTCAAATATCTTCAATAAAATTATCTCATATAATGATTATCAAAATTTTGTTCTACGTACGTGAACCTTCAAAAATAAATGCAATATATTGCAATATATAAATGCAAAATACAATATAAATTAAAATTTTAAATCAAAATTGTTGTTCTAAATCTCCTGATCAAAATATTCCTATCTTTTCTAAAGCAATTGTTAAAAAATGTGTTGTTAATAAAGAAAAACTGACGAATGGTAAAACTATCTCTCTGATGATGAGTTGTCCAAATCCTTGTTCCTTGTAGCCTACACTATCTATTCTTAGCAGTCCCCTAGGTAATCAGCAATCTTACAACATATTATTGCGAGCCTATCGTCTTAGTAATCTCCTTCAAATGCACGTATCGTTCAAATGATGCTAGCCTCTTCTCCTCTCGATAAACTCAATCTCTTGTTCCGGCCTGAACACTGACTCTTGGAATATAAGTAGAAAAATATAACTTTTACTGGATCAGCTTCCGTCAGATACACTTACTCCAAGAAAACTCACAAACATTCACTTCTACTGCTTACTATCACTGGGGAACCACCAGAGAACAACGACTGTTCGCCTTGAACCCTTGGCAAACAACTGATTTTTTTTCCTCTAGCTAAACTCTCATTACTCATACCTATCCCACTTCTTTCAATCTCCGCCTATCAAGGTTCCTCACATTCATCCCCATCTACCATTTAGATAACAAACAAAAATTTTACCTACAATTATAAAATTCCTAAAAACTATTAACATGCTGATCGGATTCTACGAATTCTAAAGAACTAACGGAAAATTATATTTTCTAAATAATTCTATTCTATTGTCTTAGTCACTGTATCGACGTACAACTCTATTTGGAAAACCCGCTCGCATTGTTCACGATTTCACGACGTTCACTCACGAAAATCGAATATATTTTACAAAGAAAATAATTTATGCATATCTTTAAATGTTGTTTACTACAGGTAATCCAGGATAATGGACTTTCATTTCTTCGAAATATCTTTTATTAGTTGAATTATTAGATTTTGTACTTTGAAATATATTAAGAGCAAACCAATATAATTTTTCAATTTTACACATCATAACAATATATATATATATATATATTATATATATATATATATATATATATATATATATATATATATATATATATATATATAAGGATCACTCAGACGAGTGGTGGGTTCTTATATCGGTCTCTAGGTGGAGAAATAAAAGACAAAGTTGATAGGCTACTTTATCTATTTTGAAGACGTTTCGCTTTCGAGTTTTGAAAGCATCATCAGTTCATCTAAAAAATTATTACAATATGAGAACCACACAATCATGGAAACGATGTTAATTGTTACCTTAAAAAGATATGTAGCAGTCAATGTTATTAACAAACATGTGAATGAAACTAAGTAAATGGACATAATACGCTGATCTTGTATAAACAGTTAAGCAACTAACAACATATATGAACTTGTAAAAAATTAGCACAGCAATTGACCATGTGGTCTAAAGTAAATTCAATGTTATTTAATGTTAATAAGTGAGCAAGAACCAAGAAAATCATAAATAACTTCCAACTATTTAATGGATATTAAGCTTTGATTTTAACTTTAGGTAGCATTATAAGTAATATTAATAAAATTCTAAAAAATAGTAAATATGAAGTTACCGATCAAAGCCCTATGAATGTCGCCGGGAAAATGGCGTTTAATGAAACAGGAACGAACTAAACCGCAAAAAGACAGCCAACCTTGAGGTCAAAATTACTTTTGACAGATCAACAAGGTGTAAATACCAACCCAAATTTTGGGCGGTTAATTTAAGTTTAACTGAGTTTGGACTCAAACTCAGTTAAACTTAAATTAACCGCCCAAAATTTGGGTTGGTATTTACACCTTGTTGATCTGTCAAAAGTAATTTTGACCTCAAGGTTGGCTGTCTTTTTGCGGTTTAGTTCGTTCCTGTTTCATTAAACGCCATTTTCCCGGCGACATTCATAGGCTT
Source organism: Diabrotica balteata (assembly GCA_918026665.1). Lineage (NCBI taxonomy): Eukaryota > Metazoa > Arthropoda > Insecta > Coleoptera > Chrysomelidae > Diabrotica > Diabrotica balteata. The sequence continues at coordinate 68,745,141 of OU898285.1, forward strand.
TGATCGGTAACTTCATATTTACTATTTTTTAGAATTTTATTAATATTACTTATAATGCTACCTAAAGTTAAAATCAAAGCTTAATATCCATTAAATAGTTGGAAGTTATTTATGATTTTCTTGGTTCTTGCTCACTTATTAACATTAAATAACATTGAATTTACTTTAGACCACATGGTCAATTGCTGTGCTAATTTTTTACAAGTTCATATATGTTGTTAGTTGCTTAACTGTTTATACAAGATCAGCGTATTATGTCCATTTACTTAGTTTCATTCACATGTTTGTTAATAACATTGACTGCTACATATCTTTTTAAGGTAACAATTAACATCGTTTCCATGATTGTGTGGTTCTCATATTGTAATAATTTTTTAGATGAACTGATGATGCTTTCAAAACGTCTTCAAAATAGATAAAGTAGCCTATCAACTTTGTCTTTTATTTCTCCACCTAGAGACCGATATAAGAACCCACCACTCGTCTGAGTGATCCTTATATATATATTGGATTGACGGTCGTACTCCTTTTTCCGATATATATATATATATTATATATTATATATATATATTATATATATATATATATATATATATATATAAGCACTACTGCACTGATCACTAACCAATACAGTACTGCTACTGGTAATAGAGGACGGTTCATTTATACCGTTGATGGTGGCGTGGTTTGGGTGGAGATTGGCCTGGAGGTTAGCGTGATGATTGGTGCGGGGATTGGCGCGAACATTTCTGACAGTAGGATTTTGATTTGCGATGATGCAAGTAGACCCACAGAGCTCTCTAGTTTCAAACAAGCCCTCATCCAAAACGGTTACCGCAAAAATAACATCAATAAGAGCATCCACAGACATTTCTCTCAACCCAAAGGCTCAGACCCTCATCATACGAAAGCCTTTAATCCTTACACCAAAGGTGTCACCGACAAAATCGACAAAATTCTTAAACCAAGAGGAATAAAGATAATATTTACCCCCCAATAAAAACTTTAGCTTACTACGATGTTATATCTTTCCTATACTGTTGTAAGGAATTGAGTCGTGGACTCTACACAGCCGTTACCTGATAGAAAACTGGTTTTCCAAATGTGGCTTTATCTTAGAATTCTGAAGATATCCTATTCCGACTACGTTACTAACCAGGAAGTTTTATTAAGAATGCAAAAAGGAAAAGAGTTGTTAACGACAATAAAAACAGTCAAAATTGAATGACTCGGTCACATCATGAGGAACAGCAAAAGATATGGGTTGCTGCAATGAATTCTTCAAAGAAAAGTTGAAGGAAAACGAGCACCAGGAAGGAGCCGCAGTTTGCAAAATACAGATTGCCATGATGGTCGCCATCACGGCCACTAATTGGCCTGTCTGCTAATTACACCAAGTGTCTGCTAATTATTATTTGATAATTAAGTCGAAAAAAGATAACTGACAAAAACTGGTAAGATAAATCCAAATTACTTTTAAATTGTTTATAGTCCGAGCGCTTGGTTAGAAATAATGAAGGGCACTTAGTGACTGCTATGATTGTTGGTTCTCGCTAAAATGATCCATCAAAATGCGGCTCCGCAAACATCTAACGAAGTACTGTTAATACAACAAAATAGTACCTTCTTTCAGGAAAATTATGCAAGGTCCCAGAATGAACATATGCTGTACACTACATGAAAACAGACGGAAATGGAGAAGATTTACGCTACGAATAGAGTAAATCAGCTCTAACTCCAGTTAGATAACTTACAAAAATTAAATGCAAGCTTGCAATTAAACTTTGCAGATCTAGAGAAAAACTTGTCCAAAGAGAAATAACCTAAGAATGAGGAATTTCATACTGACGAGGAGGAATTACCTGAGGAGACAGAGTGCCAGAGTGGATACGTGTCAAAAACTTCAAAAAACGTAAAATGGATACAGCATTGACCCCATCACAAAAAGACTCATATGTCCAACAAAGAGAAGAAAAAACTAGAAAAACACAAATCCCACCTCCAATAATTGTGGAGAGTATTGCCGAATTTAGCAAATTTCATGAATTATTTATGTACAGCTAAATTCCAGATAAAAGTACTTGGAGATAAGAGCGCTAAAATTAATAGCGATAGTGAAGAAGACTTCAGAAAATTAACGAAAAAGTTAAGCAAAGTAAAT